>SJYQ01096218.1:131271-154542 GCA_006410935.1 Redunca redunca
TCGCGCAGCGTGTTGCCGCGGGTGCCAGGACGCCCTTCCTTTCAGAGGCGGGATCAGATCGCACCGCACGCGGGGCCGCACTCGGTCTCCCACCCGCCCATCAGTGCACGCGGGGTGCGGCCGCGTCTCACCCGCTGTGGTGTCGCCGCTCTGAGCACGGGGCGCAGGTGTCTCCGCGAGGCCCTCCTTCAGCTCTCTGGGATGAATGCTTGCCAGATCGTGTGGATCTGTTTGTTGAGAAAGCAGCGTCGTGCTCTCCCCGGAGGCTGACCACTCTGCTTACCCTCTCAGCAACAGTGCACGCGGGCTCCAGTTTCAACGCCTCCTCATCGACACTTGCTATTTTCTGAGTTTTGTTTTGCTTTCGAGCCGCCGCCCCAATGGGTGTGAAGTCATACTTCTTTGTGGTTTTCATTTCCGTTTCCCTGGTGATCAGGGATGGTGAGCATCTTTTTGTTTGCTCCGTCTGCGTGTCTTTTCTGGAGAAATGCCCATTCCTGTCCTTTGCCCATTTGAAAGTATTTTTCCTTGCTGTTGACTTTTTGGAGTCCTTTGTATGTTCTGGATGTTAACCCCCATCAGGTATATGTTTTTCGAGTATTTTCCCCCATTCCTGAGGTTACCTGTTCACTCTTTTGACTGTGTCCTTTGATGCACAGAAGGTTTTAATTTTGACAAAGTCCAATGTATCTTTTTATCTTTGTCACCCATGCTTTCGGTGTCGTAGCAAGAAAGCAGTGCCCAAGCCAATGGTATGGCGTTTTCCTCCACATTTTCTTCTCTACGATTTTATAGTGTCAGGTCTTACCTTCAGGTCTTTGATCCATTTCGAGTTCCTTTTCGTATGTGGTATTAAGATAAGGGTCCAGCTTCATTCTTGTGTGTGTGGACATCAGCACTGTTTGTTGGAGAGATGCCCTCAGGAAGGAAGGAAACAGGTCCAGAGCGAGGGACAGAACGTGGACAGGAGGAGAAGCTGGGAAGGAGACAGGTCCAGAGCGAGGGACGGTCTGAGGGAGTCTAACTCTGCTGCATACGACCTGCTTAGAGAGAAGGTGGCAGAAACGTCCTCAGACTAGAGACAGAACCACCGCCTGTCACGCTGGACACGGGTGCAGATCCAAACACCCGGTTATAGAGGACGGTTCTGAAGTTATAGGGGACATTTCCTTCTGGGTTAGATTCTCCCAGGGAACGATGTAACTTTTGTCAGCTGGGTAACAGCCTCATGAGCATGTAGGTGCAAACTTGGAGGCTCTTAATCGGGGTGGGAGATGGATGGATCTGGGCTGAGCTGGTGAGGGTGGGGATGTTCAGATGTTCTCAGCAGCAGGTGATGCCCGCATCACTAGGGTCCAGGCAGCGAAGGAAGGGGCGAAGCAGGTGGCGGGGGAGACAGCGCAGACATGAGACCTTCCCTCCTGCGAGGCCCAAACCACAGGCCTGCGATGAAAGCGAAAAACAGGTCAGAGGTTGGCAGAAGCTTCACGAGACAGTCTGAAAGCTAGTAAGTCCATGAACAGGGAACCGTGGAAACGCACCCTGACGTCACAGTGAGACGCCCCCACACACCCACCACGTGGCTGAGGCCAGCATCCGACAACTCCCGGAGCAGGCGAGGGTGCTAGGGTGCTGACGCGTGGATAGGAGTGTGCGGCCCCCTTCCCCCGAGAAGGTTGCTTTGTGAGGACAGGAGCAGAAGCCGGGACTCCCAGCGATCTGGCGGTTCCGCTCTCAGTCACGCGCCTTCTGGGCCTCTGCCTCAAGCCCCGAACTGTGGGGCCAGAGGGTAAGCAGGAGAGCAGATAATCCAATCCTGTCAGTCTCCAGAGGCAGTGGGCAGCTTCCCTGGTCGTTTTTTACAGGAGTGGGGTTTTATTTTTCACTGATCAGTTGTCAAACGCTAAACCTACGGATAATCCGCTGTGTTGGGCGGGAGTGGCCCTCCTGCTTAGCCTTTGGTGAGTCTGGACATCACTGTGGGGGCAGTGGGCCCTGGGAGCAGGGTCTGCTGGGGTCTGCACATGCCAGATGTCCACCTGTCCAACTCAGGCTGGCCCCCCGGAGGGGAAGCAGACCACTCACGCTGGGGCCCCGGGCTTCTGCTCGGTTCTCAGCCTGTCCTGGGCATCCGTGGGTTTCCACTCTCCCACGGAACCGCTGAGCCCCAGGGAAGGACTCCTGATGGTGAGTGTCCCCCCTAGCCCCCAACCCCCGCTGCCGGGGCAGCTGTCCAGGCCGCGCCTCCTCCACGGAGCCTGGGCGTCTGATGCCGGAGCCACATCCTTCCCGGGGTGAATCTAGGTGTTCAGGGCGTTAGTTGTGCTTATGAAGGAAATTTTTAAGTGCTCTGCGTCTCTGACTGGTTATCACTGGCCTGTAGAACTGTGACTGATTTTTATACGTTGATCTGGCACTGAGGCCGCGTGGAGGCACCTGAGGTCCTTACACACACGAAATTAACTAATACTGTTAAGAAGTCCGTGGAGTGCATGCTTCAGGAGCTCTATCCCATAGCCGTGAAGAAGGCCACAGAAAGGTGCTTCTTTGTCGAATCTCTTAGATGTCTTAATAGATGGCTTTGCCTGTAAATAGTGACAGCTTTCTCTCTCTTCCCAGCACGCGCTGCTGCCTCCTGTGTGCTGGCTCTGGCTGTAACGAGAGTTTATTCCTCCCAGTAAGATGTTGCTACAGGTTTTGGGTAAAAGTTTTGTTCATTTAGGGAGGACCAGATCTACACCTGGTTCATTAAAAATGTTTACTCTGAATTAGTTTTGGATTTCATCAAATGCTTTTTTAGCATCTACTGAGGCGAACATACAGCTTCTCTGCTGCAGTCTGTAAATGAAGTGAACATTAATGGCTTTTGTGATGCTAAATTATCCTTAGGTTCCTGGACTAAGCCCTACTTGGCGTTTTATTTTAATGCACTGCTGGCTTCGACTTGCTAATATTTTATTTGAGATTATTTCCATCTGTTTATGTATGAGATTGGCTGTGAGTTTCTCAGTGTCTCCGACTGGGTTTCACATCAGGTTGGCACTTATTTTAGAGATAGCTCAGCCATAAGTAATAAAGAAGACCTCTCCACGCTGTCGATGACAAGAACCGTAGAGGTGGCTGCTTCTGTGTCTGCTTGGCTGTCTGTCCCTGGGTTCAGGTGGCCACTGCGGCCCCAGGCACCAGGTCCCTGGGGGAGGAGGAGGCCCTCCCCTTGGATGGAGAAAGCGTCTGCCCTGTGCTCCCAGAAGCGTCTGTGCGTCTCAGTGGCACGTGCCCTGGGAGCCCCGGCTGCAGGGAGGCCGGTCGTGTGAGAGTTCACCTTCCTGCCTCTCCTGGGGCCAGGTGGGAATTCAGCGGCTCGGGACATGTATCCTTCCTCCGCCAGGAAGCTTGGGAGGTGCCCTGCTTCCACGTTCCAGAATCAGGTGTGCGAGGGGCACCCACAAAACCATTGCCCCTGGTTGGTGCTCCACACGTGGGTCTTGGGTCACACGTACTAAGCCTTTCAAATCATCTTTCTCTTGGGCTGATTTTGAATATTTACATTCAAATGGGGGGTCACAGCAGGTACAGACGGGTGGTTAAAGCCGGTGCAGACGGGCAGTTAGCCGATACATACGGGCGGTTAAAACCGATACAGACGGGTGGTTAAAACCACACAAAAAGAGGCTCAGCGTCACTAACCCTTAGGGAAATGCACATGGAAACCGTGACGAGGTGTCACCTCTCACCCACTAGGACGGATCCTCTCAGAACAGCAGAAAATAGCAAGTGTTGGCAAGGGTGTGACGAAGCTGGAGCCCCGTGCACCACTGGTGGGAATGTGGAACGGGGCAGCCACTGGGAGAGCAGTACTCAGCGTGCAGCAAAATGTCCCTGCGACTCAGAAATGCCACTTCTGGGGATGTACCCACAGAACTGAAGGCGGGTCGTGAGACATGTGTGCAACCTAGAAAGTTGTCCATTTCATTGGTCATCTAAAAGGTATGACAGTAGTTGTACTGGATGAATTCTTATGTTTTGGGAAATCTCCTCTCTACCTGAAGTTCCATTCTTTCCTGACAGAATTTGCGCCCCTCCATGTCCCCTCTCACGAAGACTGATGATGGCCAGCTTTCTGAGTCTCTTGCAAGCTTTGGTTTTCCCAGTGAAAATACCAGTGAAACTTTAACACACAAAAGTAATTTTCCCTTGTATTTTCCCTCCCCTAGCAGGCTACCACTGTTTCTTTTCTAGATTTCATGATGCAGTTCGTCTATTTTCTCACTATGAAATCTCTCAAAACACCGAAAAGTGAAGAGAGCAAGATAGCAAATATCCATGTACTTACCACTATAATTGGCAAATGTAACAGACTTAGTATTATGCCATGGTTTCTTTGACAATTTTTAAGCACATACACTTAAAGTCTCTCTTTGTTCCTCTCGAATCTGTTTTCTCTATGCCTCCTTCGCTGTTCTGACATTCAATTTCTTTCTGTCTTTTCTTACTGTGCTAAAATAAAATACACATAACATAAACTTTGCCCTCTTAACCATCTCTGAGTGTGCAGCTCTCAAGAGCTCTCTGTCCTTGTGAAACTGAGGCTCTGGCCCCATGAACAGACCCCCGACCCCACCCCCAGCCCCACCCTCCACCGACTTCTTGCCTCTTCAGACATGACTCCTCCGGGACCTCACGGCAGGGGACCACGCGGGGTCTGTCTTTCTCTGTGGACCTACCCAGTACTGCCTCCAGGTCCGTGGATAAGCCGCCTTGCTTGCCCGTCACCCCCCACGGACGCTTGGGTTGGCTCCACGTTTGATGCGTTGTACACAGCGCTGCTATGGCCCTGGGTTGCACACATGTCTCACGGCCCGCCTCCAGTTCTGTGGGTACATCCCCAGAAGTGGCATTTCTGAGTCGCAGGGACATTTTGCTGCACGCTGAGTACTGCTCTCCCAGTGGCTGCCCCGTTCCAATTCCCACCAGCGGTGCACGGGGCTCCAGCTTCGTCACACCCTTGCCAACACTTGCTATTTTCTGCTGTTCTGAGAGGATCCGTCCTAGTGGGTGAGAGGTGACACCTCGTCACGGTTTCCATGTGCATTTCCCTAAGGGTTAGTGACGCTGAGCCTCTTTTTGTGTGGTTTTAACCACCCGTCTGTATCGGTTTTAACCGCCCGTATGTATTGGCTAACCGCCCGTCTGCACCGGTTGTAACCACCTGTCTGTACCTGCTGTGACCCCCCATCTGTATCGGCTAACCGCCTGTCTGCACCGGCTTTAACCACCCGTCTGTACCGGCTGCAACCACCCGTATCTATTCTTTGGAGAAAAGCCCAGTCAAGCCCATTGCATCGTTTTCTCTCAGGGTTTTGGTCGTTGTTGCCGTAAGGTCGGACCGCGGGGGCCATGATGGGCCGCCCCTTCTCTCCCCCGCCGGCGGGGGAAGTCCCTAAGGGAAGGAGCCTCCCGGATCCCGGGGACCAGCGACAGCACACTTCGCCAGCTAAAGCCACCCCATCCCAGCCACACAAAAGGACCTATCAGCCCGCGATGCCTCGGCCTGGTGACCTATCCGAACCCCCGTCCTGACCATCCTTCGCAACAAACTTATATAAGCCGCTTCCAACACGGTCCGGGCGCGGACTTCCTTGACCTGCCTGTTGGGGTCCAGGAACCCTGCCCGGTAGCACTTCACCATTAGAAAGCTTGTTAGATTTTTTTTTTTTTTTTTTTGGTGTCCTGGTCGTCTTTTTACCTAACAGTTGAGTTTTAGGAGTTTTCTCTGCATCTTGGACATTACTCACTGCCAGGAAGTGATCTGCGAATCTGTGCTCTCATTCTTGGGCCGTTCCGTTTGCACTTTTACTGCACGCGGATGTGTCCACGAACAGCGTGTGGAACTTTGTATCATCAGCCTGTGCGGCTCGTCCCGTCGCCCGCTGTGCTCAGCGGCACGCGGTTGCTGGCACATCCCACCCGTCGTCCCTGCTGCGTGAACCTGTGCAGCCTGTGACAAGTGCACCCGCTTTCCTGTGGACAAGCACCCGGGCGGCTTCCGCTTCCTTCCTGCCATTTTTGGTGGTTGCAGGTAGCAACCACCCTTGTCTGTTTGTCCCTCTACACAGGCATGAGGGGTTCTCTAGGTCGATGCCCAGCAGAGGGACACCTGGGTCATGGGGCGTGTGCACACCCTCGGCCACATGGGCAACACCAGGCTGCTCTCGGTGGGTCTGTAGCAGCTCACGCTCCCCCACGTGTGGAGAGCGCCCGTCACTCCACGCTCCCACCCGCCCTGCTGTTCACGTTTCCCACCAAGGAGGCGGGCGCCGACGAGCATCCTATCATTGTCTTAATGTGCGTTTCCTGAGTTTTCATGAGCTTTATTATGTTTCCATGTTTGTTACTTGGGTTTATTTTTCTCCGAATTGCCTGTTCATGTTCTTTGCTCATGTTCTGTTCAGACCTTTGTCCTTTGCTCACTGACTCCTGCGAGGTCCTGTTATAGCTAGATACGGACTCTCCGTTAGTTCTGTGCTTTGCACTCATCTTCTGTTTGCTTTGTTGATGGTGTCTTTTTCATCTAAAACTTGAATTTATTTCAGTAAAATTAAGCTTATCCTTTGTGCCTTGGTCAAGAAGCTCATTCCTACCCCAGCACCACTAAAGACATTTTCTTGCTCTTTCCCTGATGGTAAGCACACTTCTTTTCAGATCTAGGCATGGAGACCCTTTGGAGTCTACTCTTGTGCATGGCAGGACCCAGGGGACTCACGGAAGGTTTTCAGTGAACACCCAGTTTCCCAGCGCCGCGTGTGTCCTGGTCTGTCATCTCACCAGCAGCGTGTCACGGCTTCTGTGGTGTAACAGCTTCCCCATGGGGGTCACGGCCGCTTGTGCACTGCCTATTATTGTATTTTGTGGTTTTTGAAAAGCTCCTGCTCTGATAGACTGTCTTTAATTACCGTGGTTTCCTAATAAGCCTGTGTTTAGTGGGAGAAAGGCCTGGCTCCCTTCTGTGGACCCTGGTGCCGGCCTGGGGCTCGTTCCTGTTACATCCTCTCCACGTTTGTTGTTTCTATGGTTGGAGGCCTGTCCTTGATGTTTCCTCTTATTGCGGCTCACAGGGAGATCCAACCAGACCATCCTAAAGGAAACCCACCCTGAATGTTCATTGGAAGGACTGAAGCTGAAGCTGCTGCACTTTGGCCACCTGATGCGAAGAGCCAAGTCACTGGAAAAGACCCTGACGCTGGGAAACACTGAGAGCAGGAAAAGGGGACAACAGACGATGAGATGGCTGGATGGCATCACTGATTCGATGGGCATGGGTGTGAGCAACCTTGGGAGATAATGCAGGACAGCGGAGCCTGGTCAGCTACAGTTCATGGGGTCCCAAAGAGTCAGACCCAACTCAGTGACTGAACAACAACAACGTAAAAAGAAGCATCACAATACAAACCCTAAAACCTAATAACTGAGTGAGGTTGGTGCGTACAAGATTCACTTCTGAAAATCATTTGCATTGCTCCACACCAGTTAGAAAATGTAATAAATAGATTGAATTAGGTGTTACTTCATAATAGAACAAAAAGTGTAGTTTTGAGGTATTGCCTTAATGGAGCACATAAGAACTCCATGGAGAAGAAACACCAAAGGCTAATGAACATGTGAGGACAACGCCTTATTTATTAGAAAAATGCAAAATAGACTGCAGTGGGTCTCTTCAGCCCGCCAGCTTGGCAAAAATTAAGCAGGTGGGTGTTGCAGCATTGGTAGGCCCTTTGGGGAGGCGGGGATGAGAGAGCCGTTGCTGACCAACTGGGGCTCCTGCGGGGAAGGGACACTCCCACCCTGAGGACCCTGTGACCTCAGATGAGCTCCTGGACTATGCGAGGAGCTGAACAGTCCTTGGGCGCTGGAATAACTGGACACGAAAACGGGCAGGTGCGCACGTGGAAAAGTGTGTTTGGCAGTGAGATGCCTCGGGGAAGCAGGGGGTGAAGACAGAGACAGAGGACCCTGGATGGTCGTGCGGACCTCAGAAAGGAGCTACCGCAGCCTCGGGAGATTCCCGGTCTCACCCTCTCCCATGCCTGCCAAATCGGAATCTGCCTTTTGTTAACAATGAGATCCAGGATTAAGGGAAAACGTTGGGTCCCTTTCTGACTAGATTTCACCTCCTGCTGGAAGCCCCTGAGACTGGAGCGCCCTGGGATCAGCACAAGGCGAATGCCCCAGCGGCTGGCTGGGAGGACCCTTGGGGACCCATATTTGCTATGAGACACCTGGAAACTGGTTAACTACCCAGAACCCAGCCCAGAGGTGAGACTCCTGCTGCAGCTTAAGGTCTGCCAGCGGACTCCAAGCCCCGAGACGTCTGCGTCTGTCCTGGGTTATAGGGCTGGGGTGCAGAGAAACCAACAGCTGAGGCCCCTGCGTCTGGATGGGGCGGGGAGGGACTGAGGGGAGGCAGCATCTTCCTTCCCTTCTTGGGGCCTCTCTCCTGCACTGGTGGAAGTGGACTCACTCCTGACAGTGGGCAGTTCCCCCCGTGGGAGACCTGGGTGTCCTGCCCCAAAGGCCGGTGCCCACAGGGTTCCCCACTTGAGAGATTACCTGTCTCGGGCTTCCCCACCTCCAGGCAGACCTTATCAGGTTCTGGGGAACAGCCTTTCCGTGTGGATCTCACTGTTCTGTGGGTGTTCCGTAAATGTTAAAACCATCTCACTCAGATCCCATGATGCACAGCGCTGAGCCAGCAGGTGGAAAGGCGTACAGTGCAGCCATCGTTTGGGGGACCCTGTGCCTTGTCCTGGCCTCTGCACCCCTCCCATGGGCAAGCGAATCCTCCCCTCCTCCACCCCGAACCCTCTCACTGCTGCCCACAGCCCCACCCCCTCCCAGGCGGGATGCAGCGCCCCTGTCCCCATCCCTCTGACCAGCCCTGGACTCTCCTTCCTGGCCCCTCTGCTTGGCCTGGGGTGTTCTTGAAACAGCACTGCCCAGCCCTTGGGTGGAAGACCGTCCCTCCTCCCTCTGCTCTCAGGAGTGGGTCTGGGCAGCTCCAGCCTCCACTTACCCCCCATACCCCGCAGCTGCCCACCCCCCCAGCCCCCAGCTCAGCTCAGGCTCTGTCCAGGACAGCCTGGCAGTAGCCAACACGGCGGGAATGAGTGCCAGCAGTCACCGCGTGTGCCACCTGGGCCAGGCCTGATTTTGCTTTTGTCACAGAAACAGAAGTCTTCATTTGGGACTTAGTTGCGAGAGTACTACATGCTTTCTGGCAAACCACACAGAAGCACATGAAGTAAAAATGCAAACGCCTTGTCCTTCATAGCCTGTCTCCAGGCGACCTGGCCAGCCTGGGAGAGAAGGCTTCCCTCAGCTCTTCTGAACTGGGATAGAAGACCTGCTCACCACCGCGGGTCTCCCCGGCAGGTCCCCTACTACTGGCCCGGCGCCCACCAGCCAAGCCCCTGGTGAGGATACTCAGCTCAGGGCCCCAGTGGTCCCCGCAGGCAGGTGGAGCTCGGGCCGCCCTGAGGGCTAGGTTTGCAGCCCACCCCTGTTCTGCTCCCCTAATAGGTCTCTGTGGACCCATTTCCGCCACAGAGATGCTCCCACTGGAGCCCAAATTGCTTCTCAGTTAGCAGTCGTCCTGGGGGTGGAAGCAGAGCCGCAGGGCTGAGAGAACAGACCCACGTTTGAGAGCAATTTCTAAGTCATTCTCCAGAAGGTCACGGCGACCAGGCCCCAGCCATGCACGAGCACAGGCTCCTTCACAGCCTCCAACCCCACCTGCCAGCTCTTTAATATGCCAGCCACACGGATGAAAAATAACATCACGTCCTAACATTTCTTAAAGTTCCTGTAATTACTCTTGAAGGATTCTCATGTGTTTATTGGCCTTTGAAAAGCTCTCCCTGTGACTTGCTTATCCGTAGATTTCTGCCTCTGACGTTTGTTTGCTCTGGGGTTTTGGAGGTGTTTTGCACACAGACGTTTTCAAGTCTCTTTGTCATCACATCTGTTAACCTTCAGTGATTTCTTCCCTTCGGTGACATTGCCAGAAAGCCTTTTCTTTTCCAGATTGTTAGTTTCTCAGTAGTTGCCCAAAGTGACCCAGCCACTCGGTTCCGCTGCGGGCCCTTTTCATAGGCACTCAGATGTGAAAGGGTCCTTCTGTCTGGTGGGCCTGAATTGGACTCTTACCCTCCAGCCCTGGGCTGGCTGAAGCTGGCCTTCCGAAGAGCTTGGCTGTGACCGGGTTTGCCCCGCACACCACGTGTGGAGGGCGTGGCCACGTCAGGTTTGCCCCGCCCATCTTGAGTGGAGGGCATGATCACATCAGGGTTTACCCTGCCCACCACGTGTGGGGGCGTGGTCACGTTAGGGTGTCCCCCGCCCACAACCTGTGGGGCGTGGTCATGTCAGGGTTTGCCCCGCCCACCACCTGTGGGCGCCCTTCCTCCCCAACCTGGTCCTTCCGCCTTGGTCTCCCTCTGGCACAGCCCCGCCCTCCATCACCCGCCCTCTCCGTGGCCAGGCCAGTGAGCTCGTCTCAGCCCCTCTGGTCCCGCCCCAAGCACCGGGTCCCCACCGTCCTTGAGCTTGAAAGCCTCTAGCAGGGCCGCCTGCAAGGCCCACCTCCTCTCAGCTTGCTCCAGCCTGTCCCTCTGGAGGGACAGCCCACCCCGGGCTGGAGCTGGGATAGGAGGCGGCCATGCGCACTTGCCCCGCACGCTGCCAGGCTCCTGGGAAGGGTGTGTAGGTCTGGAGAGGGTGTGCAAGTCAGTGCGGGCAGGGCGGGCTTCCCAGAGGCTTTTGCCAGGGGGTGTCCAGTGGGCCAGTGTGCGTCTCAGCTCCAGACTGGGGCCTCTGTGAACCTAGCCGGTGAAAATGCTAGACCCACCATCTTCCCATCTGACCTGGAAGGTCTGCGAGGCGGGACCCGGCGCAGTCTGGCTGTGGTGGGTCTCTGTGTCATTCACGGCTCGCAGGTCGGCAGAGCTACTCTGCGTTCAGGGCACGACTTCTTTTCTTAACGCCCGTGGGCCCTGGGGACCCTCACAGGACTCCGCTGGCCCACAGTCCACTTTGATGACAGCATGACTATGGTGGGGCAGATGCTTAGGGTCGGATTTGGACCTTGAAGCTCCCAAGACTCCAGGGTCTCCCGTGAGTGGTGTGAGGTCCTGGGGTGGCCTGGGCCCCCCGGGTGCACAGTCTTTGAGGAGCAAGGTTCCTCCCCATCCCCACTCCCTTCCCACGTGATTCCAAGCTGCCCCACCCCCATCCCACGCCCACTGCAGACACCTTCCCACAACCTCTTCCTCCTTGTGGGCGTGGTGGGGGGAGTTGTGGAACTGGGCTCCCCCTCTTCTTGGAAGGATCATGCCCTACCCTGGTGACCTCTTGGGACCTTGACTGCCCCCTTCCCAAGTGCAGCCACACTGGGATCAGGGATTCCCGTAAATCCAGGGACACGGACATTCAGCCCACGGTGGTGTGTGCGCTCCCTGTGTTTGGGACAGAAAGGCCGGTCGGGCACCTCTCAGCACCAGGATCTCACATGGCAGGTGGCCAGGTCCTCCCAGATCCCGGGGAAGGTCGTGGCTCTGGTGTGGGGGTGTTTCAGCGCCTGTGGTGCTTGCTGGGAGCAGCCAGTGCTCAGGAGCCAGCCTGGAAGGGCAGGTGGGATGCGGTCGCCTGCTGTGCTTTTGGCCTTGGGAGCTCTGGCTGCCCACCTGCCTAGACTTCCCACCTGGGTGGTGCTGTCCCCCCACACCCGCGCCCCCTGCCATAGGCCAGTGAGAGCCTGCTTCTGGCTGGGAGCCTGCGCCACACCTTGCCCAGGTGCAGTCACCTCAACGCCCTCACCTTCTCTGGCCCGACAGGTGCCAGGCCCTGCGTCACCAGCCAGCACACCCAACCCTGAGCCCCAGGTCCACCCAGATGGTGGCAGGCCCGGGGCCCTGCTCCCACGGCAGGCTCCCAGACACAGCTGCGCCACGTGTCTGCAGGCGCTTTGCCTCTCTGAGCCCCGATCTCCCTGCCACGAAAACGGGGAGCAATTGCCTCAGCCCCGGGGCTGTTTTCAACCTCTGACTGCCCTTTGCAGAAGGTCTGGCGCTGTACTACTCATGAGTCGTTACCAGGTGGGCTCTGATCCCTGGTGTCACCTCTCCTTGGGGACAGGGGTCCGCAGGGGCCGGCGAGCTTGACTGCTGCTGAGGAAGCCGACTGGCTCTGCGTGGGAAGCTAACGACTCCGGTTCAATTCAGTCGCTCAGTTGTGCCCGACTCTGCGACCCCATGGACTGCAGCACGCCAGGCTTCTGTCAGCAGCTCCTGGAGCTTACTCAAACTCATGTCCATGTGACTCCAGCCAGGCTATTATTTTTAATGAGTCCAACTCCCCGGCAGACTATGAGGCCTGGGCAGGGATCCTGCAACCCCCGGAGAGGGGGCCTGTCAGGGTTGCCAACCCTGGGCAGTGCCTGGTTGGGGGGACCCACTCCTGATCCTCCTGGCATTTTGGGGTGGAGAGGAACCCACACAGCAGGGTGGTCGTGAGAGCAGAGCTGAGCTGCAACCCAGCCATGGGGCTGGATCCTCCCCCTGGATCCACCCTGGGCCTGAAGCTTGCTGTCACCCTTTATAAAGGGTCTCTCGAATTAGTGGGCTGGCAGACACACAGGCCAGCTGAGCCCTCTCTGAGGTGCGATCAGAAGCTTTCCTCCTCCAGAAGGGTTACTGCCACTCAGCGCCAAGGTCCTGAACCTTCTGACCCCTCCTGTGTCCCTCACCCCACACACACCTGTGTCCTGAATGCCACAGAGATGAGCCTGGGTGGTGTGAGCGCCCTGCCGGGGATGTGGCAGGGCTTGAAGGGGTCGGGGTGCCTCTGAGGGGCGAAGAGGATTTCCAAGTTGGGGGCCGGAAACCTCCTGCAGCAGGGACCCCGGGGAAGGGGTAGGAAAGCAACAACCGCCTGGCAGCTGGGTGGGGGTCTTGGGCCGGTGGAGGCTGCATTTGGGTCCACAGGAAATGCAGCCGTATCCACAAGGGGCCACTGATGGAGCCAATGGGGTAGGATTGGCCGTGGCGGCCACTGTAGACGGGGTGCGAGGGGCCAGGGGCTGAGCTGCCTTCCAGACCCCTTTTCTTCCTCTTGTGATGCTCCTGCCCAGCCCAGCAGCACACCTTCCGTGGGGGACCCTTGTGGGCCAGCTGGCCCTGGGGCCTCACACCGGCTGACCTGCGGCCTCACTCACACCAGCTGACCTGGGGACTCACTCACACCTGGTCACAGGGAAGGGCAAAAGAGGCTGTGGTCCTTTCTGGGGTCAGCTTCATGACAGTGGCTGGCCATGACCCCTGACCTCAGCCCCACACTGACTCTTGGCCAGCCACGTGGTCACTCAGAAACCCAGACATATTCCAACCCCTGACCCCAGTTGCACCCTGACTTTGACCCCTGCCACGTGCTGGCCTCTAGCAGACATGCTCTGACACTTGACCCCACTTTATGTGGACCCTTTAGCCAGCTACTGGGCAGGCCCTGATGGCCAGTGCCTGCCCTGACAGAACCACACCCTGGTCACTGCCTGAAATGGTGCCTCAGATGAACTGCCTGGCGAGCTCAGTGGCCTGGAGCCCTGAGGGCATGGGGGTATGGAGGTGTGTGGCGGGGAGAGCAGGGCTGGGGGAGCACCCATCTTGGAGAAAGGAGGGATGCCCGGCTCCAGAGGCAGGTGTCCATGGGCAGCCTCACGCACCGCCAAGTTGCTAGGTGACCTTGGCCTGGCAGCCTCCGTCTCTGGAGCTCAATTTGCTCAAGTAGGCTCGTGAATTCTAAAGACTCTTGGAAGAAACAAGTGCTGAGGGAGCTGCCGCGCGGTCGATTGAGATAATGCGTCTGCAACGCTCAGCTCGGAGCCAACTGCATCGTAAGCATTTGATAGATGTCGTTACTGACGTCGCTGTTAACAGCCCGCCTGCCTGCACACCCAGCCACCGGACGGGGGCCAGGCGAGCTGTGGGGGCAGGAGGGCAGGCCGCCCAGGGACCGGACATGGCACTCTTCTCCAGGTGCCTGGCGAGGTCCACCTGGGTGGGGACGCCGTCACACTTCCGGTCCCCAGCACTGGCTTCCGCCAGCCGACACCCTGGCCCTCGGCGCAGACAACGCCGCCAGGGATCGCTGGGCTCCGGAATGGCTCAGTGCACGTGGCCAGGCCGCGCTGGTGCCTGGGCCTGCCCTACCTTCAGTGCTGTGCCCCCTGCCTCGCGGTGCTGGAGGGTAGAGGGGTAGGCGGGAGGGGCCGGGAACAAGTTCTCCCTTCCTGGCGGCCTGGCCTGGTCGGGTGGGTGAGGGGCTGGAGCTGGCCCCTGGCCCCTCTCTAGGCCCCTCGGTGGGCAGGGAGGCTCATGCCATTCCTGCCTTTCCACCCCGATGTCCCGCCTGCCCCAGGGGCACCCACCCCATCCCTGAACCTCCAAGTTAGCTGTGCACCCTGCCAGCCTCGGTGAGGTCGTAAGGACCCGTCCTGGGCCACACACCGAGCCCTGCAGTTGCTGTCGCACCTGCATCTTCTGCCAGCTTTCCAAAGAGGGCAGAGCTTCTGTCCATGACGTGTGAGATGATGTTACCTGTGCATATGTCGGGGGTTGTTAGGGGCCAGAACTGTGAGGTCTCGGGGAACACATCTGAGCCACAGTGTCTGGGGGGTGGGTATGCCGCAGCAGGTGGGGGTGAGGAGCCTTCGAGGCCGGTGTGTTGGTCCCCTTGCAGTCACCCCGAGAACAGCAGGGAGAGACCATCAAAGGTAGTGGACTGATACTCTGAATGTTGTAGAAAGATTCCTTCACCTAAAAGATTAGAAGAGGGCACAGCCCAGATAAGGAGAAGCAAGGGGCTCTGGTTGCAATTGGATGGCACCTGAGTGAGGGGGCACTTGGTGAGTGAGCAGGGGAAGGCAGAGAAGAGGACAGAACCGAGATTGCTGTTGGAGGTGGAACGTGTTGGGTGATGGTGACTAGAGAGAGGCAGGGGGGAAGTCAGGGCTCCTGGGGGGACAGGGAGGCCCTGGTGGACAGAGAACGCTGCGGGGGAAGCAGCTTCCTGTCTGAGCTCAGTGAACAGAGAGCTCCTGTGTGGCATCCGCAGGGCATCTTGACAGGTGGTGATACGGGCGCTGGGCCAGGGGAAAGCTGGGCTGAAAGAAGTTGAGGAGCTGTTAGTTATGCACATGAATGAGATCCCCAGGGAAAATGCATGGATGGTGAAGAGAAATATATTTATGCATTCACCTTAAAATCATACAGAAGAGCTAAAGACCTCATAGAGTGAAATAAGACAGGAAAAAAGAAATTGAAGACATGCATTGACAAGGGAAAAGTTAAAGATTTTTATTTTTTGCAGATGATGTGATTTTCTATTTAGAAAAAGAAAGAATCTGGAGACAAATTATTAAAGTTCAGCCACATAGCTGAATATAAGCTCCATATATACCTTGCAGGTACCAATGTCAACCAAATGTTGCTGCCATTTTGTTGTTTTTTTAAGTCACTCAATCGTGTCCGACTCTTTTCGATGCCAAGACTGTAGCCCGCCAGGCTCCTCTGTTCATAGAATTCTCCAGGCAAGAATACTGGAGTGGGCTGCCATCTCCTTCTCCCGGGATCTCCCGACCCAGGGATCAAACCTGAGTCTCCTGTACTGGCAGGTGGATTCTTTACCCCTAAGCCACCTGGGGAGCCCCGTTGCTACCATTTATGTAGCAACAAGAACTACAAACAGAACAAGATAAATCTCACCATAATTGTAAAGACCTATATGCTGAAATGTGTATGATTTTCCTGCAGGATGTGAAAGAAAACCTAAACAACTGAAGAGAAATCCCACGTTCATAATTTGAAACGTTTAGTTTCATATATAATCTCCACCAACTTATCTAATGACTCAGGACACCAGTCCGAACTCAGTAAGATCCTTTGCGGAACTTGTCCATTTGCTTCTGAAGAGGGAGGGATGCTCTCTGTATGAGGCACCAAGGCGTTATGAAGCTTTGCAAGGATGCTGTGTGTTGTTGGTTCAGGGGTAGGAAAATGGACTAATAGAACAGAGAGAATGTTCCTGAGCACATCTGTGTACATATGGAGCTCTGTGAGCAACACAGGTCACGTGGCACACCAGCTGGGAGGCAGGGAGTTTTCACCATGTACCTGGACTAATTGTTTCTCCATATGGAAAAAGTTAAAATTCTCTCCAGATGGATTTAGAACTTGTGTCAAAGCAAATGTCTGAAGCAAAATTTTAAAAATCTTTAGAAGAAAATATAGGTGAAAATTTCTGATTTCGAGGTAGGATTTCTTAAGGTACAGAAAGTGCTAACATAAGAGAAAAAGACTGATGTATTTTAATTCATTATTAAGATTGAAGCTTCTATAAATCAAAAGGCAATTTAAATCAGGTTTTTTTTTAAAAAGTCACAGTATGAGACTCTATTTGCAAAACATGACTGACAAAAAGTTGGTGTCAAGATTAAATAAAGAACAGCTCAAACCAGCTAGAAGGAAGAAACAACCCAATGTGCAGAAGATAAAACAGCTGTGGCACAGAAGAGGAAGCGCCTGCAGAGGTGTAGATGACGCCAGGACACGCACTCAAGCCCTTCAGTCAGCTCAGGCGCTCAGGCGTGTCCGACTCTTTGCGGCCCATGGACTGCAGCACCCCAGGCCTCCCTGTCCATCACCAACTCCTGGAGTTTACCCAAACTCACATCCATCAAGTCGGTGATGCCATCCAACCATCTCATCCTCTGCTGTCCCCTTCTCCTCCCGCCTTCAATCTTTCCCAGCACAAGCCATAGCAAACTGCAAGATTGGGTTATTGGACAAACATAAGAGATCTGAGGATACTGCGTATTAGCACACAGACTGAAGGTTGTGTAGTTTAGAACAGTCACCCTGGTGTAATCTTATAAACGTGATTATTTGCATGACCTCTGACCCAACAATTCCTCTCCTTACCGTGTACCAAGACAGAAAGCTGGGCATGTCTACCAGAGACATGCACAAAAATGCTCATACTGGAAGAGAAATTGGAGACGACCCCAAAGCCCACCTACAGGAGTCTGGGTGAATAAATGAAGCATGTTCCCTTCATTTTGGTGGATGCCGGTATCAAGGGTGGTCTGTCCCACCACTCTGGGAACAGACTCAGCTTTTGGTCCTCATACCAGAGGGGATGTCCCACCACCCCAGGAATAGACTCAGCTTTTGGTCCTCATACCAAGGAGGATGTCACATGACGACAAAAATCAGTGAGCTGCAATTGAGCTGGAAGTTGGTCAGTCGGGGGTCCCCAGCTGATGCCACATGGGTCAGGGTGACCTGACCAGCAGACTCTTTCCTGAATCCCTGACTGGCCACATTCTGAGCAAAATAAAAGAAACAGAGGTTCTAAGACTCTTAAGTTTTGGGGTGTTTCACTACACAGCACTAGAAAACCAAACTTTGCGTCTTTCACTCTTTCTGTACCCGACAAAGACATCTGCTTATTTTTGCCTGCTTTTGTGCCATTCCTTCCAACAGGGTGATGTAGTACTCCTACCTCCCCCAAATCGGGAAAGGAGCACGTCAGGGCTGTATACTGTCACCCTGCTTATTTAACTTACATGCAGAGCACATCATGAGAAACGCCGGGCTGGAAGAAGCACAAGCTGGAATCAAGATTGCTGGGAGAAATATCAATAACCTCAGATATGCAGATGACACCACCCTTATGGCAGAAAGTGAAGAGGAACTAAAGAGCCTCTTGATGAAAGTGAAAGAGGAGAGTGAAAAAGCTGGCTTAAAACTCCATATTCAAAAAACTAAGATCATGGCATCTGGTCCCACCACTTCCTGGCAAATAGATGGGGAAACAATGGAAACAGTGACAGACTTTATTTTCTTGGGCTCTAAAAATCACTGCAGATGGTGACTGCAGCCAGGCAGGCTGAGAGCCCTGAGGTTAAGGGACTTGTCTGTGGTGGAGCCTCGGTTGGGACCCAGGCTGTCTGGCCTAGAGGTGGTGCCTCGAGCTTCTCCTCTGTGCTGGTACAGACAACAAGCCAGGAAGGAAGATGCCAGATGTGAGAGCAGGGCAGAAAGGGAGGTGGGGGGCCCTTGGGCTCCTGGACCTCCAGCTCCAGCCAGTTCAGAGGCGCCTGTCTTGTGCCCACACCAGAGGGAAGGACTGAAGCTGGGGTGACTCCTGCAACCACAGTGGGGAAAATGAATGAACTGCACACTCCTGCCCAGAGGAAGGGAGCTTGAGCTGCTACGATTAGGGGGGCGGTGGGTATAATCCTCAAGGAAAATCCAGAGTCCTGAGCTGGCCTGCCTTGGACCTGAAATCTGGCTTTAACATCACCTCCGGGTATGGGGACCGGAAGCCGAGAGTCTGTTCCTGGGGTGGTGGGACACCCACCCCACCCCACCCTCAGTACCTGTATCAGCCAAAATGAGCCTCCATGAAAAGTCACCTTAACAGTGCAGACACCCTGTGCTTCCACAGTAAACATGACCCTTGCTTGAGGTCAGCTAAACACGCACACGTACAGGCACACAGACGACTCCGTCACGACCAAAACAGGATAAACCAGGAAGACTGGCTCCCTGGAAACTTCAGTTAACTGAAAAACCTAAGAGAAACTACAACAGTGTCCAACGCGGGTGCCAAAGAAGAGAGGAAATCAGAGTGACCGGAGCTCAGAGTCTTCTGCCAGAAACTCCTCTGTCCATGAGAGTCTCCAGGCAGGAATACTGGAGTGGGTTGTCATGCCCTCCCCCAGGGGATCTTCCACTTCTTCTTCAACGTGTTCTCAGATAGAAGGCTCTCAGTGAATCTAGAGAAAGGCTCTAAAAACACATACATGTGGCTGTTTCCCACGGAAACTTCAGGACGGGAGAGACAGAAAGGACGTCACAAAAGGGCCCAGAGAAGGACAGAAGTTTACTCCTGAGAACAGTTTGGGCCACAGGAAGTTTCAGAACAGCAACAGGAGCAGCCTGAAACATCAGGAAAATGTCTTCAAGGCTGTGAGCGAGGCGGTTGTCAACCTGGGATTTCACATCCGGCCAAAGCGTCAGTCAGGAGGAGAGTAACACTCCTGAGCAGAGACGGTTCAGACAGGCTGAGAGAGCCTACCACTAGCTGCTATTTACTGAAAATCTCCAAAGCTACTTCAGGGAGAAGGAAGTTGAGCTCCAGACGAAGGAGCAACGCGTGAAGTCAGCAAACTGATTAGTCACCCGGGAGACAGACAGAAGTGAACGTCAACGATCAACGCGAGTCGTGTGACTGATGATTATTCTGGCGATGACAAAATGGCACTGAAGCACAAGGCAATAATAATACGTGAAGCAGAACTGGTAGTGGTCAGGGAAACTGTATCCAAAGGCCCAAATACGGTAGAGAAAGGTGGAGATGGACTAGCGTTCGCCTTTGTCAGGTGTGTGTGTTACAGAGTTCACTGTGTGGGCCAGACCGTGTGACATTGCTGATGTCTGAACAACGTGACGGCAGCTTCATATGGTTTAACCCAATACTGTAAAACTTCCAAAGGAGGGTGGGTGAAGTGGAGAAAACTTACTGTCCCAGCAGAGAGTGAGGGACAGTGGGGGCCCTGCCTGGTGAGGGCACAGGGGCGTCCAGAGGTCCCCTGTGCAGACGTGAACCGGCGGGCAGCAGGGGGTCAGTGACCAGTGACGAGAGCCCCAGCCAGGCCGGGAACAGCGGATGCCCAGCTTCCTGCAGGTGTGCTTCCGGGTCCTGCAAGTATGCTTCCGGGTCCTGCAGGTGTGCTTCCGGGGCCTGGTGCACCCCCTGGCTGTCAGGGGATCGAGGCTCTTTGATGACGTGTTTGAGGGCTTGAAGGGGTAAACACGCATGTCCCAAGTTAGGCGGTAGGGCACGTAAACTGTAGAGCCTTGATGTAGATTTAGGATTGAAGTGATGTATCCTTTGGACACAGAGACTAGGGGCCAGGGGTCTTCAAGTCTGAGGCCTCACACCTGCAGAAAGGCTGAATGTGGGGCTCAGAGTCCTTCACTCGCCAAAAATATGTGTCCTGTTAAACTAAAGAAACTAAAAGTGCCTAAAAACAGCCTCCAGGTGCCTGGATTTTGGCAAGTCTCTGAGAAGTGTAGGTGGAAGCCCCCAAAGAGCGGGGAGTGGGTGAACGCTGAGCCTTTCCGGGGAACCTCAAATTGGCACAATTAACCTGGACAATGTCTAACCCGCTAAATGGCTGAGGAAACACTTTGGAGCCCACGGCTGGACGGCGCTCTGTGGCCCGTGTGGGCTCCAGCCCTGGGGAGGGAGCAGGGCCTGGGGCAGGGCCCAGGGATGGCTGACAGCAAGTGAGGGCAGGATATCGGGATGGGAAACTCCACGGGCAGGAAAGCATCACTTGACAATATCCAAGAAGTTCCCACAGACGGTTCAGAGATTAAAAACCCAGTGGAGAACTGTGCAAAAGATATGTGGGCTGTTAACAGAGATAGCAATAAAAACGGCCAATAAATTCGTGAGAAGATACTAAACCTTATTAGCAGTCAAGACAAATCAAATCTGAACCACAATGACATATTTTTACTCAAGAGATGAGCCAAAAGTACTCCGTCCGACATTTATTGCTGGGAAGGCTGTGGGGACTGGTCCCCTTGCATCCCGCTGATGGGAAGCGATACGGACACAACCTAATTGAGTGCAATTCCTTAATATCTATTAAGATAAAATACAGCCTTACTGCCTGACGCAGGGATCTCACTTTGAGGATTTATTGTGTAAAATGAAAAGAGCCAGTCCTGAAGACTAGTGCAAGTGTTCACTGCGGCATGCTGGTGCTGGGAACACCCTGGGAGCAGCCCGTCAGAGGAGGGCGTCCCTCCCGCGAGGAGGGTGGCCGGCCCCAGGGAGGGGGCAGCTGGGCCCGTGGTTGAACACGGGGCTGTGCTCTCTGTAGACAAGCTTTGTGGGCTGCACAGCACACCTGGGGAATGGGTTCGGGGAGGCCCCCTGCCTAGCATGCCTGCCACACCTGCCCACACCCTGTAATCACCCTGGATGGGGGGCCGGGAGGAAAGCATGTCCCGTTTCTGTAAAAATCAAACCCCAGAGGTGCCTTTAGGTACCCATATATTCCCAGAGGCCTGTGTGATGGGGGTGGGGAGAGACACTTGTTCTTTGTCTTTTGGGGTGTCTTTTTCTGGTTACAGTAAACTCGTCTGTTGTTGGCAAGATGAAAATAGAAATTTTAATAAAAGATGTACTCCAGTAAAAGCCAGGAGAAAGGTTTATTCAAGCAGATCATTGAATACACAAGAAAGACATTTTTCACGGGAAGAATTCTCTTGGTTTTCCGTGGATGTTTTCTCTTACAAATGAATCAGGCAGTCAAGACTGCTTAATAAAATAGGAAATCCAGTTCATCATAAACCTCTTATCAGACTGAGGAGATGGGAGTGATCTCAACTTGATCAAGCAGGGCTGGGAGAAAACCCCAGAAAACCCCTGCCTGGTGGCGAAGTGCATAAGGCATTCCCAGTAAAGCTGGGAGCAAAGGCCGCCACCACCCACTCCTTCCTTGACATTTTCAAGCATCCTGCCTTCTCCGTGTGTCTGTCACTCCCATGCCTTTTGTTTGATTCATCTGAGTCACGGGTCCACATGTTCCTCAGTCTGTTTGGAATTTTTCATCCCAGCTCGTTCAGAGACTGCCAACGGGCGCCCCTGCTTACAGACGTCCAGGGCTCTGTTCCTTCGGTTCAACATCCCCCAGGACCCCAGGGACCAGACAGAATCTGGCACTTTTAGCTCCTTTGAACACTTCCATCCCCCAGGTTTCTATGTTCTGGATTATTCCGTTTTCTTTGAGGAGTGCCTTTAGTGAAAGTGTTAGTCACTCAGTCGTGTCCGACTCCTTGGCACCCCATGGGCTGGAGCCCTCCAGGCTCCTCTGTCCCTGAGATTCTCCAGGCAGGAATACTGCAGTGGGTTACCGCTTCCTCCTCTGGGGGATTTTCCCCACCCAGGGGTTGAACTCGCGTCTCCCACATTGAAGGCAGACTCCTTACTGTCTGAGCCACCAGGAAGCCCAGGCTGTCTTTATTCAGACTTTATAATAATGCAGCTTCCTCACCTCCCTGCTTCCCGCTCTTCCCTTCCCGCTTCTTTTTCTCTCCTGGCTGAAGAACATCCTCAGTGCTTTCCCAGGAAGAGCTTTACCACCAGCCTCTGCGCTCAGGAGGCGCCGGCCTGCTTCCGTCCCTCGGTGCTCCCCCAGCCCCTCCTGTCTGCCAGCCCGCGGGTCCAGCTTAAGGTCCGGGTTACGGGACCGGAGACTCCCAGGCCGTCTCCTTGGGGTTCTCCGGAGTCGCGATGCTGATGAAGGAGCGCTGTGGTCTGGCCGGTTCTGCCCTCCCTGCAGGCCTGCCCAGGCAGCAACTCCTGGAGTTTCTCAGGATGGAGCCTCGCCCTGTGTACCACTCCCCCCACCTCCCCCTTAGCATCGCCTCTGTCCTGGAAGGGAAGCCACTGGCCAGGGACCCGGCGTCCCGACTCCGCCCCCACTGGCTGGGGAGCGCCGCCCACAGCTTCTCCCCGCTCGGGGGGCGTCCTGGGCCCCTCTGCCCGGTCCCTCGGTCCTGCTGCTCTTTGGGAAGGAGACGTGGGCTGGCGGGCCGGCAGGGGAGCGTTCAGGTTCAGGGTTCAGCCCGGGCAACGCAAGCTGGGACTGCAGGTGGGCGGCTCGGGGGTCTTTAGAGAGGGGCAGGCTGGCGGGCCTGGGCCTGGGCCCCAGGGACTGAGTAGAGGTGGACGCCGCCCGGCGTCTGCAGCATGATCACGGCGGAGCCCGCGGGCACGAAGCCCACTTAGGCGCAGTGCGCAGGCCGGACCTCTCCGAGGCCCCAGTGTCCGGAGGCGTCCTGCAGCTCCCGGCGGGCCAGCGCGCGCGCGGCCAGCGCCTCGGCCGCTCTGCTGGGCGCGAGGGCCTCCGACCGCCCCGCCTCTGGCTCCGGGGGCTGGCGGGGCCCCTGCTCCACACGCGGGGTCCCCGCAGCGCGCGGCTCCCTCCCGGCCCGGTGGCCGCCCCCTCGGCGGCGGCTTCGGCCTCTCTGCGTGGCGCCGCCCACGAAGCCGGGGGCCTCGCATCTCACGGGCTTCACGTAGGCCAAGGGTCTCGAGGGCCGCGCAGGGCCGGCGGGCCCCCCAGGGTCTCCGCCT
>SJYQ01096218.1:154598-179149 GCA_006410935.1 Redunca redunca
GTGGGGTTGGGGAGGTGGCACCACGTGGCTGGCGTGCCTGGATGACCATCCCTCCCCCAGCAGGACTGGGTGAGGCCCCAGGCCGTGCTCCGCATGGGAGTCGGGGCGGCAGGACGAGCCTGACCGTGCGTGTGTGTCATCCAGAGGGAGGCCCGGGCTGGAGCGCGATTCGGGGTCACCACCGGAGAGGTGAGATTTTCCCCACTTCTTGGCCAGGAACACTGGGAGCTGAGGCTTGAGACCCGGTGCTCCACAGAGTTCAGCCAAGGCAGGCAAGGACACCGGGGAAAGAAACTGGGCATAGGATTCCGGAGGGGGACGGGGGCCCAGCTGATGTGGGGGCAGGGTGGGGGGTCCGGGGAAACAGGTTGGAAGGGGGTGACTGATGTCACAGAGCCCTTGATTGTGTTTGAATTTAAATAATTAGGGGGAGTTTGCTGTGTTCGCAAATAAGAGCCCAAGTCGTACATCCCGAAAAATTCAGAACAGAGGGGTTGACCCTGGTCCCCTGGATGGCTGTGCTCTAAGTAACAGGTCTGGGGGTGAAGGGGCTTGCGTGTGGAAAGTGAAGGGGGAAGACAGGACACCCGGGGCCCTGGAGGGAAGTCTGGGCGGTCTAATGGGTAAGTTGGCAGTGGAGGACAGGAAGAACCTGGGAACCGGGTGGGCCAAGGAAGCTAAGAAGCGCTGCCCTTCTCCCCAAAACGCCTTCTGTGTCGCAAGCAAATGCCAGACGTGATGCTGGGCATGATTAAAGTGGGTGTCGGGGGCCTGACGTACCTTGATCTGTGGCCATCAAGTGGAAGCGTTTGGTGGGTGTCTGCTCCTCCATAGCAATCTGCCCGAGAGGTATGGATCAACCGGAGGCTCCAACATGCCAGGCTCCCACATGCCAGGCTCCCCGCCCACCCTGCCAGGCATTACCGCCCCCCCACCCCATACCAGGATCTGGGGGAAGCAGTGTCAGGAGGCAGGGGGTTTGGAGAGATGGTTAAACTATTTTCAAAGAGCAGCAAGTCGGTCTTGGCCCCGAGGTGGTTCCCTAGGTTGTCTCAAGTTGTCCGGATGGGGTGGGAATAGATGAGATTACCCTGGGCGGACTGAAGGAAGCTTCCTTCCCCAGAGCCAAGCGGTGAGGAAGGAAGGGAGCAGAGGTGGAGGTGGGGGCTGTCTGGAGGGGCCCTCCCAGGGCACCAGAGACACTGCCCCCCCCCCCACCGTGAGACAAGATGTGCCCTTTTCCGGGTGCTGGCACCTACCTGGGCTCCCAGCTGTGACTTCAAGGCCAGCTCTGGAGTCTGGAGACACAGAATGACCTCCAAGAGACCCTCCAGGAGAGGGGCCGGGGCTGAGGGTCCAGGGGTCCACAGTCACGATGCTGGTCCTCGGGCAGGCTGGTCCTCGTGGGAGCTGAGCAGGAAGCCCTCTGCTCCACACTCCTGCACCTCTTATAGGGCTGCCAGGAGAGCTGATTGGATAGAGGAGTGGGCCGAGCGAGGCAGGCAGGGGCTTACCAGGAGCTGTTGATTGGGCTACAGTTTCCTGCGGCCCAGGGTCACAGACCTGAGCTGTATTGGTGGGTTGGTCTAATCATTACAGAAGAAGAAGAGGAATTGAGATTGGGTTAAGTGTGAGGCTGGAGAGTGACTGATAGGAGGGAGAGATTAGATTGGGTGGGCAGGGCGGGCTGTGGTCAAAGGAGGCACCTAGGGTGGGTGTTTGGCTGCAGTTGGGAGGATTAATGGACTGGAGCCAGGCTGGCAGGGAAGTGAGGAGACCATGCACTTAGGCCTGAGGGACACAGAACCCCAAACCAACCAGGGGTGCCAGGTCGTGGAGAGCAGAGGGGGTTAGACGAGGGATGATGGAGCCTGCCCGGGTTCCGGTCTTGGTCCAAGCGCAGTGGATGCCTTGATGGGACTAGCCTGTAGCGGACGAGCACCCCAAGCGTGATGGGGGTGAACAGAGGGCGCCGAGCTTAAGTTGGGCGGCTGGGGGTTGCACAGCCCTCTGGGGTGGAAGTGGTGTCTTAGGAGATGGGTTGAGGTGGCAGGTGAGGAAGACCTCTGTGGCTAGAGAGGTTTACAGGTGAGAAGCAGAGTGGGTGGTCTGGACGCGCCCTGGGAGGGAAGCAGTGGGTGTGTTAAGACAGAAGTCATGCCAGGGCTCTGCTCTAAGTGGGAGGACGAACGCTATTCCTGCACGTTGGGTCGGAAGAGATTTGAGCCACCAAGTGTGAGGGACTAAGGCGGAACTCCAACCTTGGGGTTGGAGATCCGAGGAGAGGCTGGGGCTGGAGACCTGTGCATGTCCCCCCCACTGGGGAAGTGAGCTCGGGGTCAGGAGGAGACTCTGGCAGGAGGATGGAGACTGTGACACCTCTTCCAAAGTCACTTATAAATAACGCAGTTCCACTGAGTCTCAATGTTACGTTTGTTTCTTTTTTCATTTTAAAATGATCGGCTTTTTTGAAGTTCAATTTACACTTGATAAAATACATCCTATTTAAGCACACAATTCAGTGGATTTTGGTAACAGCGTACCCTTGGGGAACCATCGCCACAGCTGAGCCATGGAGCGTTTTCATCACCTCGGAAAGTGCCCTTGGGTCCTTTTGCTGTCCACCCGCTACCCCCAGCCCTAGGCCGCCCGGTGAATTTCCCATCCTGGTGGTCGTCTTGCCTGTCCTGGGGTTCTGCAGTCAGCACTCAGGCCTGGTGGCCTAGGCTCCGCCCCCGCAGGACCGGTCAGAGCATCCTCTCAACCCCGCCTCCTGTTCTGTTGCGTGACCATCTGCTTACTGCCTGGTGGACCTTTCAGTTGTTTCCAACCTGGGGATATTATGAAAAAGCCGCTGTGAACGTTCATATACGAGGCTTTATGTGGACGTGTGTTTTCATTTCACCTGGGTAAATGCCTAGAAGTAGAATTTCTGGGTAAAATATCACACGTTTGCTTACCTCTGTTAAAAACTGTCCTACTGGTTTCCAAAGTGGGGGTTGTCCCGTTTCATACTCCCTCCCTCGGCGTGTGAGGGGCCGAGTGGTTCCACATCTCTGCTGACACTTGGCATTGGCATCCTGCTGACTTTAGCTATTCTGTGGTCTGTCTTTTGCACATCTTCGTATGAATATCCAGTTTGTTCCTCTACCATTTCTGAGATCAGTGCTGGGTTTTTTCTTTCATGAGACTGTATGAAAAGCTTTAAACTTTGTGTGGAGAATTAATTATTATATTAATTAGCTAATATAAAAAAGAACCATAGTGCGTTGGTCCTTTCCTGCCCATCGAAACAGTGTGGTCTTGCCAAAGGGACAGCAGTCAGTGCTGGAAAGGGAAGAGAAAGACACATCACTGGCCGTGCTGAGTGCTTGCCACGCCTGGCCCCGGGATGGCGGTGCCCAGGCGTCCACTGCTCCCAGCCGGGCCGCTCGCCACGCCTGGCCCCAGGCTGGCGGTGCCCAGGCGTCCACTGCTCCCAGCCGGGCCGCTCGCCATGCCTGGCCCCGGGCTGGCGGTGCCCAGGCGTCCACTGCTCCCAGCCGGGCCGCTTGCCCCTCGGGGGCTCCTGCTGCCCCCATTCAGCAAGTGGAGAAATGGAGACAGAACAGCGAGGCAGCTCAGCTGCCACGGGCGGACTCGGCTTTCAGCGCGACTCTGCTGTTCGACCCCTTCAGGGATCACAGCCTTATCGGGGCAAAAGGGCTGTGTAAACTCAGTGAAGCCATGACTCGTGCCATGTAGGGCTGCCCAAGATGGACAGGTCACAGTGAAGAGTTCTGACAAAACGTGGTCCCCTGGAGGAGGAAACGACAAACCGCTGCAGTGTTCTTGCCTCGAGGAGCCCAGGAACAGTACGAAAAGGCAAAAAGATGCGACACCAGAAAATGAGCCCCCCAGTTTGGAAGCTGCCCAGTGCTACTGGGGAGGAGCAGAAAGTGAAAGTGAAGTCGCTCAGTCATGTCCAACTCTTTGCGACCCCATGGACTGTAGCCCACCAGGCTCCTCCATCCATGAAACTTTCCAGGCAAGAGTACTGGAGCGGATTGCCATTTCCTTCTCCAGGGGATCTTCCTGACCCAGGGAATGAACCCGGGTCTCCTGCATCGCAGGAGGGCCACCAGGGAAGCCCCTGAGGGAGCAGAGGGCAATTACTAGCAGCTTCAGGAAGAATGGAGTGGCCTGGCCAAAGCGAAACAGCGCTCCGTTGTGGGCGTGTCTGGTGGTGAAAGTAAAGCCCACTGCTGTAAGCAACAGTGTTGCCTAGCAACCTGGAACGTCAGGTGCATGAATCAAGATAAATTGGATGCGGTCAGTTAGGAGATGGCAAGAGTGAGCATTGACATATTCAGAATCAGCTAACTAAAACGGACGGGAATGGGCGAATTTAATTCAGATCACTATTGTATCTACTACTGTGGGCAAGAATCCCTTAGAAGAAATGGAGCAGCCCTCACAATCAGCAGAAGAGTCTGAAATGCAGTACTTCGGTGCAATCTCAAAAACAACAGAGTGGTCTCAGTTCATTTCCAAGGCAAACCATTCAGTATCACAGTAATCCAAGTCTGAACCCCAACCACTGATGCTGAAGAAGCTGAAGTTAACCAGCTCTGAACGCCTGCTAGAACTAACAGAAAAACACATCCTTTTCTTCATAGGGAACTGGACCGCAAAAGCAGAAGTCAGGAGACACCTGGATTAACAGGCACGTTTGCCCTTGGACTACAAACTGAAGCAGGTCAAAGGCTATCTGGGTTTTGTCAAGAGAACATACTGGTCACACAAACACCGCTTTCCAACTGCAAAAGAGATGACTCTGTACATGGACATCACCAGATGGTCAGTGCTGAAATCAAACTGATTATATTCTTTGCAGCCAAATATGGAGAAGCTGTGTACAGAGAGCAGAAACAAAGCCCGGAGCTGAGTGTGGCTCACACCATCAGTTCCTTATCGCAAAATTCAGGCTTCAACCGAAGAGAGTAGAGAAAACCAGCAGGCCATTCAGGTATGACCTAAATCCTACATTAAACCCTTTATGATTATACAGTGGAGGCAATGAATTAGAGGGGTCAGACCTGGTCGACAGAGTGCCCGGAGAACTATGGACAGAGGTTCATAACATCGTATAAGAGGCAGTGACCACGACAATCCCCAAGAAAAAGAAGTGCAAGAAGGTAAAATGACTGTCTGAGGAGGCTTTACAAATAGCCGAGGAAAGAAGAGAAGCGAAAGGCAAAGGAGAAAAGGAAAGATACACTGAACTGAATGCAGAGGTCCAGAGAATAGCAAGGATGGATAAGAAGACCTTCTTAAATGAACAATGCGAAGTAGAGGAAGACAATAGAATGGGAAAGACTAGAAATCTCTTCAAGAAGATTGAAGATATCAACAGAACATTTCGCGCAAAGATGGGCATGGTAAAGGAAGAAATGGTGTGGACCTAAGGGAAGCAGAAGAGATTAAGAAGAGGTGGCAAGAATACATAGAAGAACTATGCAAAAGAAAAAGGTCTTAATGACCTGAATAACCACAATGGTGGGGCCTCTCACCTAGAACCAGACATCCTGGAGTCCAAAGTCAAGTGGGCCTTGGGAAGCATCACTACACACAAAGCTAGTGGAGGTGATGAAATTCCAGCTGAGCTATTTCAAATCCTAAAAGATGATGCTGTTGAAGTGCCACAGTCAATATGTCAGCAAATTTGGAAGAAGTGCCAACAGCGGCAGATTTTCTTTTCTTGGGCTCCACAATCACTGCAGATGGCGACTGCTGCCATCAAACTAAGAGACGCTTGCTCCTTGGAAGGAAGACTGTGACAAACGCAGTGTATTAAAAAGCTGTATTAAAGTGTATTAAAAGATATGACTTTGCTGACAAAGGTGTGTCTAGTCAAAGTTATGGTTTTTCCAGTTGTTACATGGATGTGAGGACTGGACCATAAAGAAAGTCCAAAGCATGGAAGAACTGATGCTTTTGAACTGTGGTGCTGGAGAAGACTCTTGAGAGTCCCTTAGACTGAAAGGAGATGGAACCAGTCAGTCCTAAAGGAGATCAGTCCTAAATATTCATGAGAAGGACTGATGCTGAAGCTGAAACTCCAAAATTTTCACCACATGATGTAAAGAGCTGACTCGTTGGAAAAGACCCTGATTCTGGAAAAGATGGAGGGCAGGGTTTGGGGAAGAGGACAGAGGCTGAGTTGGTTGGATGCCATGACTGAATCAATGGACATGAGTTTGAGCAAACTCTGGGCGATGGTGAAGGACAGGGAATCCTGGCTTGCTGCAGTGCGCAATATCACAAAGACTTGGATGCGACTTAGCGACTGAAGGGCAACAGCTGTAGTTTGAGAGCCCAAGGTCTCAGCCGCTTCCTGTTTTCCTGCCTCTCTAAAGGAATTCCATAGCCAGCTGAGATCCTGTTTCTATTTAGCTGGAAAATGTGTGTATCAGTTTCTGATTGCTGCTGTGACGCAGGACTACACACCTGTGATTTAAACTAACCCAAATGTATTGTCTCTGTGCTGCTGTGAAGCTGTACTTTGCAGGCTCACCGGCACCTGCAGGTCTGCCCGTCTGCCGCGCGCGCTCTGAGTCTCTGCCTGTCTGCTCTTCAGCTGGTGGGGTCCCTGCCAGTTCTCAGCATCTTTGGAATGTGATGTGGTGTTGCTTCACTCCAGCGTTTCAAAAGTGTTCCATAGCTCATCGGTTGTGTGTAGTGGGATAACTTTTCCTGTGATGCTCACTGTGTTGTGAACACCTCGACAGTGTAACTGATGCTCTGTAAATACATGATGACTTAGAGGCTGGGGAAAAAAAGTACTGAACACAGGAGCTGCTGAGCTAAGGCTGTGGTGTCGCGCTTTGTGTGTTTTCTGGAGGCTCTGGGGAGAGTCATCCCTCTGCCCCGCCGGCCCCTGGAGTCTCCTGTGTGCTGGGCTCACAGCCCTCGTCCTCAGAGTGGGCAGTGAATCGAAGGTCCTCCCCCTCCCTGTGACTGGCAGGGAGCCCTCCCCCTCCCTGTGATTGGCAGGGGGTCCTCCCCCTCCCTGTGATTGGCCAGGAGAAGGTGAGGTGAGCGCTCCTGGAGGCGTGTGTCTTCCACAGGTCCTGGTAAACACATATTCATCTCCAGATTTCAAAACCTACTTTCACAAAAAGTATTTTTTTGTCTTCTATGAATTTTCTGTACCATTTAAGGAAAATTGTGCATTATGAAAAATCTCAAATACGTCTACTAAATGTAAATGCGGAGTGTGGTGACTCCCCGGATAGCCGACCCCCAGATTCAGAGGTTACAAACTCACGGCCCGACGCTGGGCTGTTTTGAAGTAAGTCCCAGACACCTTGCCACTCAAACCATAAACACTTCATTATGTATCCCCAAAAGGTAAGGGCCCTTTTATAAGCATAACCATGATGAGGACGTTTAAATAAAATGAAGGAAATGGAGGGGATCCAGCTAAGAGAAGGGGGCTGAGTACGTACACGAGAGAAGCACCCAGACCCAAACCCGGTGAGTGTGTGCACTCGTCACTGGAGTCATCACCCGCTGGGTCCTGTCTTCTCTGTAAAGTAGAAAGCGCGCCTGGAGCTGAGGCAGGTGGTGGGAACTGGCAGGGACTGTCTCGACGCAAGCCCCCTCCTCACACCCCAGGGGTTTAGCCAGCCCACGTTTATCACCAAGTGAAGGGCAGTGCCTTCCCGCCTGTCACTCCCACTCCCGTCTCGTGGGCCGGCTCCAGTCGAGTGGCTCAAACCACGTGCTGGTGGTGAGGAGACAGCCTGGGTCCTGGCTGTGGGCCAGCTTTCCACCCCACGGACGTGTGTGTGTGTGCGTGCAGGCGTGCCTGATCAGTCGCTTCAGTCGTGTCTGGCTCTTTGAGACCCCATGGACTGCAGTCCACCAGACTCCTCTGTCCCTGGGGTTCGCAAGGCAAGACAACTGCAGTGCGTTGCAGTTCCCTCCTCCAGGGGGCCTTCCCAACTGAGGGACCGACCGCGCCCTCTTACAGCTCCTGCATTTGCAGACAGCTTCTTCGCCTCTAGTGCCCCCTGGAAGCCCACGCACTTTTCCACAGGAAGTTTCTCCTGGAACTTTGACAACTCACTGACACACACACACGCAGTGATACAAAGCAAGTGCCTCAGCCGTGTGAGGAGGGCTGCAGGGTGGGGTCAGTGTGAGACCCGGCTGGGCTCCCAGGCCCCCGTCTCCCTGCTCGGAGGCCGCAGTTCTCCCCGCGCGGAGCCGAGATGAGTGACAGCGTCCTTGGTTCAGGGTTTGTTCTGAGGATGATTTGAAACAACGAAAATAATGGATAAGATTGCTTGTAGGCAAACAAACATTAACTGTTGTTCTTATTAGCATATTGAAGCAGTGTATTGTCTAGCTAAGTAACTCAAGAATAAGACGTTAAGAGTACGCCTTAGTGACACATTTAAATGCAGGAAGCAGCTGTGTATGTTGGACTATAAAGAAAGCTGAGCCTGAGGAATTGATGCTTTTGAACTGTGGTGTTGGAGAAGACTCTTGAGGGTCCCTTGGACTGCAAGGCGATCCAACCAGTCCATCCTAAAGGAGATCAGTCCCGAATATTCATTGGAAGGACTGATGCTGAAGCTGGAACTCTGATCCTTTGGCCCCTGATGCGAAGAACTGACTCACTGGAAAAGACCCTGATGCTGGGAAAGACTGAAGGCGGGAGGAGAAGGGGATGACAGAGGATGAGACGGTTGGATGGCATCACCGACTCGGTGGACATGAATATGAGTAAGCTCCAGGAGCTGGTGATGGACAGGGAGGCCTGGTGTGCTGCAGTCCATGGGATCTCAGAGTCGGACACGCCTGAGCGACTGGACTGAACTGAGATGAGTGTGTTCCCTACATGCATTAGCAACGTTCGACGCAGCAGCTGGAGCCGTGCGGGCACTGCCCCCGCCCCCACGTGCATGGAGCACGTGTGTCGGAAACGTGAGAAGCTTGAAGAGACAGAAGGGGATTGCTGTGTGTCGTTAGTGAGTAGTAGATGTCATCAATGTCGGCTGAGAGGCAGCTTCAGAGGACGCAGGGAGGGGGTCCATGCTCCCTCTGGAATGGAGACTGGCCCTTGTGCCCTTGCCTTTGGGAGCCAGATGTCAGACTTCAGTGAAAGCCCCGGATCTTGGAAGGACCGCCTTCCATAACAGCTTTGGGGGGTGGCCTACGCTCAGCCTGCCCAGCAGCTGGAGAAGCAGAAACCAGCTCAGGTCTATGAGGCTCTGGAAATTCTAGGCTTCTCCCCACGGCGTGAGGTCCCAGTGATACTGAGGACAAGCTGCAGAAACCCTGAAGACAAGTCAGTAATCTTAGGAAGACCTTACCACGAATGTAATGAGGCCAGCTAGCATAAAAAACCAAAAAGGTGTTCTCAGTAGCATTTCCACAGGAGACTCCCCCGAAGGAGACAACCGTCCTTGGTGAAGAGGAGCTCAGACGTGAAAACTACAAACCAGGAGGCGCGGCTCCCCCTGTCTATCCTTGGGCTCGCTTCCTCCACACTCCCAGGCCTCAGCCGTTTCAGTCATGAATATTTCAGTATAGACCTCTAAAAGACAAGGCCTCTCCTATCGCAGAGATAACGAACTGAGTCGCAGCGTCAGTTGAGATAAAGTAGGAAGGGCTAGCTTACCGAGAAATTCAGATAAAAATCAACTAGAGTATAAAGTAAGGATGCTAAGAATTGTTGACGTAAATAAGGACTAGAAAACGTAAGCAAAAACGGGAAATAGTTTCAAGCAAACCAAACATGCAGGTTGAAAAATGAAGCAAGCACAACTTCGAGAAATAAGCATCAGCATTTGAAATGTGGAAGTGATTACGCTGCTGCTGCTGCTGCTGAGTCGAGTCAGTCGTGTCCGACTCTGTGCGACCCCATAGACGGCAGCCCACCAGGCTCCCCCGTCCCTGGGATTCTCCGGGCAAGAACACTGGAGTGGGGTGCCATTCCCTTCTCCAATGCATGAAAGTGAAAGTGAAGTCACTCAGTCGTGTCTGACTCCTGGTGACCCCATGGACTGCAGCCCACCAGGCTCCTCCGTCCATGGGATTTTCCAGGCAAGAGTACTGGAGTGGGGTGCCATTGCCTTCTCCCGGAAGTGATTATGACATAGCTTTAAAAGGAAGACTTCAAACACACTGCAGAGAGAGAGGGAAAGGGCAGACACCATGAGAGGCTGAAAGCCTGGGGAAGGCGTGCGAAAGACACGTGCGAGCGCCCGGTGCAGGAGGAGAGGCGTCGTCAGAAAGAACGGCCGGAGCGGACTGGCTGGAAGGAAAAAGCGGTGCTCAGAGCAGAGAATCAGAGGCGGGAAGCAGGAAAGGAATTAATTCACACCCAAATGCTATGTGAGTGAAAGTGCCGAACCCAAAAGGCAAAGAGAAGAAGCATAAAGGCAACCAGACCCGAAGAAGGAAACGTTATCTGAAGATGACTGGTGGACCGACAAAGGCTTCCTGCCGACACACGTCAGAGACAAGGAGTCAGGTAAGGAAGCTGCACCTCCAGGCCCTGAGTGAGGACGCCAGCCTCCCACCAGCCAACCTCCAGCTGGAAGCTGAAACAAGGACGTTCTATGAAGAGACTGTGCAGAACATTTATAGCTGAATCCAGACTCTTGCTGAAAGAAGTTCTAAAGGATGCTTCATGAAAAAAAACAAAAAACTAGGAACTCCAAAGGAAGGCATGAAATGCAAGAAGGGTGAATAAATAACTGGGAAACACACGCAAAATCCCGAGTTAACCTTTAGCTCAAAAGAATAACTGAGATTATTGGGGGACGGGGTGCTTTCGAATCTGGGTTAAACTAACGGGCACCTGGATGCAGAGGGCACCAGGCAGACGTCTGTGAGAGCTGACTCTCCTTACGGCAGGCCCTTAAACGTGGTCTGTGAGAGCTGACTGTCCTTATAGCAGGCCCTTAAATGTGGTGCACATTTGATTCACCCGAGGGACAGTCACACATCCTGACCCCCAGGCTGTGACCCACATCAACTGAATCAGAGCCTCGCTCTGCAAGCGGGACCCGGGAGTCTTCCATTGTCTCTCGGGTGATGCGGAGTGCAGCCGGGTGGGAAGCCCCTGGTCTGTTGATGCCGGTCCTCGACCTTGGCTGTCCTTGACACCATCTGAAGAGCTCTGAACAGCCCTGATGGCCGGTCCCCTCCCCGGGAGTCAGGGGAAGCAGGGTGGTGGAAACCCTCACGAGAAAGACACAGGCTCCACTTCGGAGTGGGGGTTTCTTCCACGAAAGTCACGAGCTGCAGGACAGCCAGCGCGCAGACCGTTCCGGTTGAAGCCTGTCGCCTGCACAGCCCGTGGTGCCTCAGCACGCTGCTGCTGCTGCGACGCGGTTCTGTTTAACGTGGCAGGCGTCACCCAAGGGCTGCTGACTAGCAATTTGGTCTGCCACCAACCAAGAAAATGACAAGGACCTGGAGAAAACCAGAAGAGCAGCTTTCAGCTGCTGGATGTGGCAAACGCAATAATTATATGTTTTCCCTTAAAAACACTTTAATACACTTTCAATACACACATACAAAGATCACTTAAACGTTTTTCTCCCCATTTTCCCTGTAAGCTTGGAATGCCGCGCGCTGTCTTCTGGCTCCAGAAAAGACGTCAAATTAGCCTGGGGCCACTGCCCCGCAAATAGCGTCGGAAATGCCTCCAAAGGCGGAGGGAGGTCAGTGCATCTCTTACGCAACGCAGAAGGCGGGGAGGGCCGCCTGGAGCACTGACTGAGGTCCACCCCAGCGGGGTGCGTGGGCAGCGGGGGGTCTCGGAGGTAACTCCTGCCTCCATGTTGTCTGAAATTAGACCTGGGCTGCCGGACCCCAGGCAGAGCCGGCACTCAGCCAAGCCCTGGTCTGGAACAGACTGGGGTTTAGCGGATCACTGAGGAGGTGGGAACATCGATGGAACATGGAGCCAAAACTGGGGGGGGGGGTTGGCTGCCCACAGCGGTGGGGACCCAGGGCAAGAAGGTGCAGTGCTCCCCCCGAGCTGATGAAGCCCCGCGGCCATGCTGGGCGCCCACACTCCCATCGGACCACAGGAGAGAGCGCTGGACAGCGCAGCCGGCGGGGGGTCTCCAGGGGCGCCCTTGCGCAGCGCCCACCGATACCGAGCCGGCGCTCACTCTGCAGAGCAGGCGGGGGTCCTTTGTGGAACCGAGAGCTTGGAGCCCTGTGACTCCGCCACCGCCTTGCCGAGGGTCCGTCCCGGTGACCGTCCTGCGGGTTCCCTCATCCCCGCGTCGCCGACGGGCCTGGAACGCCAGGGACACGGGTGGGTGCGGGAGAGGACAGCTCGCGGTGTTGGCTCCGAGTGTGGACGGACCCTGCTCCACGCTGGCGGTGCAGCAGGGAGAACCCCGGCCCACGTGGTGACATTGCCGCTCGTGTAAGCGGAGACACACGCGGAAAGCAACGCTGCCGCTTCACTGGAAGCACCTGCCTGTCTCAGCCGGCAACAGACGCGCTGGAGGGAAGGAGGGGGAGTGTGGTCAAGGCCGAGGGGAGCCCCGGGTGGCGGGGGGAGCCCTGTGATCTAAGGAAGGGGGCGACTCGCCCTTCCCAGGCCACAGCAGACACTGGGTAACGCGGGTGGTCCTGTGCACCTGGGTGGCTGCTGCAAACGCACAGATGCAGCAAGCTCTTCTCTTCCAGTCCCTCAGGGCACCTTCGTGGAGATTACCTATTTGTGAGCTTTCCTGTTGGCTCAGACGGTAGAGAATCCGCCTGCAATGCAGGAGGCCTGCGTTAGATCCCTGGATCAGGAAGATCCCCTGGAGAAGGGAATGGCTGCCCACTCCAGTCTTCTTGCCTGGAGAATCCCATGGACAGAAGAGTCTGGCGGACTACAGTCCACGGGGTCCCAGAGAGTCAGGCATGACTGAGCGACTAACCCTTGTTTTCATCCATAAGCTCTCCAGTCTGTTTCTGGATCAAGCATTCCACTTCATCCATCTGTTTTTGAGTCAGAACCACGTTCTTTTAAGATTATAGCTTATGTGTTTTCATATCAGTTACAGAAATTCATCCCCTTCTTATCTTCTCCATCACGTACTTGGCCAGCCTCCTCTTTCCTCCATGTACCTTTGGGATCAATTTTTCATTTTGGAAAAAAAAAAAAATCCTACTGAAGATTTTTAATTGTATTAAAATTAGTCAGTTGGGTAAGGAAGAGTTCATATGTATTCTTAAATAAACTTTTAACTTTAGTACAGTTTTAGATTTACAGAATTATAAGCTTGCACAGAGAACACTTCCATGCCCTCAGCGCATCACCACTATTTACTAACACGTCACCTTAGCTCCAAAATCACTGCAGACGGTGCCTGCAGCCATGAAATCAAAAGACGCTTCCTCCTGGGAAGAAAAGTTATGGTTAACCTAGACAGCATATTCAAAAGCAGAGACGTTACTTTTCCAACTAAGGTCCGTCTACTCAAGGCTATGGTTTTTCCTGTGGTCATGTGTGGATGTGAGAGTTGGACTGTGAAGAAAGCTGAGCGCTGAAGAATTGATGCTTTTGAACTGTGGTGTTGGAGAAGACTCTGGAGAGTCCCTTGGACTGCAAGGAGATCCAACCAGTCCATTCTAAAGGAGACCAGTCCTGGGATTTCTTTGGAAGGCCTGATGCTAAAGCTGAAACTCCAGTACTTTAGCCACCTCATGCAAAGAGTTGACTCATTGGAAAAGACTCTGATGCTGGGAGGGATTGGGGTTGGGAGGAGAAGGGGACGACAGAGGATGAGATGGCTGGATGGCATCACGGACTCGATGGACGTGAGTCTGAGTGAACTCTGGGAGTTGGTGATGGACAGGGAGGCCTGGCGTGCTGGGATTCATGGGGTCGCAAAGAGTCGGACACGACTGAGCGACTGAACTGAACTGAACTACCTTAGTTCCAGTTAACGGACATTCGTTACAATGAATGAACTGATATTGACACGTTCAGTTCAGTTCTGTCGTCCCCTTCCCCTCCTGCCCCCAGACCCTCCCAGCATCAGAGTCTTTTCCAGTGAGTCATCTCTGTTAGCTAAAGCCCAGAGCTGGTTTGGATTTCCCTAGTTTTTCCATGATGACCTTTCTGTGTCCCAGGATACCGTGGCCCGTCTCGTCACATGTCCCCAGAGTCCTCTCCGCTGGGACGCCTCTCAGACCTTGGTGGCTTGGAGGGGGAGTGGCCAGGGACCCTATAGAATGTCCCTCAGCTGGTTCTCTCTTGGCAAGCTTGGGGTCGTGTGTGTTTTTGAGGAAGGCCTCACAGACAGAGTGCCGTTTTCAGCACACCACCTAGGGTGCCTCCAACAACTTTACCACCGATGCTGACCTTGATCCCCTGGCCGAGCCCATGCTTGTCCACTTCTTCCAAGGTCCAGCCAGCTTGCCCCACTCCCTCACTGACCTCTTTGGTTTTTTTCAACTGAATATGTAACTTTATTTTAAACTTTTCATTTTGTATTGGAGTATAGCCATGTAACAAATAAGGCTGTGCCAGTTTCAGCTGAATGGCAAAGGGCCTCCGCCACACACACGCATGCACCCATCCTCCCCGACACTCCCGCTCCCATCCAGGCTGGCAGATAGCCTTGAGCAGAGGTCCCCGTGCCGTTCCGCAGGACGCTGTGGGCTGTCCCTTACACACGGCAGGCTCACCGCCCTCTTTGGAAGGAGTCACCGAGGGCAGCCGCACACAGGGCTGGGGAGTTGGCTGCACCTCCTTGCGGGCTGTCTGCATACACTGGGGTTCTGTGCGGGCAGCTGGTCTCTCCCTGTGTGTTTCCGGAGTCAGTCACTCGCTCGTATCAGGACGGGCGCGTGGGTGTTTACTCTGTGAGAGTCGTTTTCCAGCAGTGTAGGGTCTGTTTAGTTTCCCAAGATTTCATGTCTGGCCAGTGGGTGCTCTTCCTGTCGGCTCCTGTGTCCTTTCACGACTCCACCATCACGGTTCATCAGAGGCCTTGGGTCTCGAGCACTGCTTTAGTCTAGGCTCAGCTCTTGTCGCTCAGTCCTGTCCAACTCTCCGCAACCCCATGGACGGCAGCACGCCAGGCCTCCCTGTCCATCGCCAACTCCCGGGGCTGACTCAGACTCGCGTCCTTCGAGTCGTGACGCCGTCCAGCCGCCTCCTCCCCTGTCGTCCCCGTCTCCTCCTCCAGCTTTTGCATTTCGCGCTCAGCCCTAGAATCAGCCGCTTCCCCAAGAAGCCCTGGTTGCTCTTATTGGAGACGGTGTTAGACACCAAGATCCGGGCTCTGGGTGCTCACTGCTCCTGGGGCCTCATTGCTTCAGCTGATGCTGCTGACAGCCCATCCAGCTGACAGAGCCAGAAACAGGGGTGTGTGTGTGTGTGTGTGTGTGTACACACACCTATCTGTCTGTCATCTAGGAAGCAGGGGTGTGTGTGTGTGTGTGTGTGTGTGTACACACCTATCTGTCTGTCGTCTAGGAAACAGGGGTGTGTGTGTGCATGTGTGTGTGTGTGTGTACACACAGCTGTCTCTCAACTATCCTCCTGTAATCCTCCGTCTAACCGTCTGTGTCTGTATCAAGCTAACCGTGAGAGTTTACTGACACCTCCAGCTCCACCCGGGGGCCACCCTGTCTCTGTCGCTTCTCTGCAGCTCCCACCACCCATGTGCGTGTGCCCCTTACCTGCGTGCTCTGGTGCGCGGGGCAGCCTCAGAACTGTCGTCCTGTGGTCACAGGAAGCAGCTTCACCAACTAGAGTCTCCGCCTGTGTGATGCCTCTTTGGCCGGCAGTTGCTCAGACTCTACTCATGTCCAGAGTTACTTTCGCAGCTCTTTTCCTCCATCCCCTTCGATGAGGCTGTTTCTTGCCTGTGTGCGTGCTCCGTTGCTGCCGTGTTCCTTGCACGTGTGCGTGCTCCGTTGCTCAGCCGTGTGCAACTCTTGCCGCATCCCATGACTGTAGCCCGCCTGACCTTGGCCAGGCTCCTCTGACCATGAGATTTTTCAGGCAAGAACACACTGGAGTGAGTTACTGTTTCCTCCTCCAGGGGGTCTTCCTGACCCAGGAATCAAACCCGCGCCTCCCGTGTTGCAGGTGATTCTTTACCCGCTGAGCCCTTGGGATACAGTTAAACTGTTTTGTTGTGTCCTGCATTCCATGCTGGCATCCCTCTGCCTCAGTGACTCTGAGATTTAAAGGCATTAAGGGGAATTTCCCTTGGTGGTCCAGTGGCTAAGACCCCACGCTCCCAGTGCAGGGGGCCTGGGTGTAGCCCCTTGTCAAGGAACTAAATTCCACACGCAGCAGCTAGGACCTGGTACAGCCAAGTAAATAACGAAATGCTAACGGTAATTATAATAACTGTACTAAGGACACTCTTTATGCTGTCGGGTCTTCTGAGGCGGTGTTCTGAGTCTTAATAACTCTGTGATGTCCTGTACCCACCATTGTTCTCCCATATGGGATTGTTTCACCACCCTGAAGAATCCGTTTCACCTTTTCAGTCAACCTGTAACTCCCGATATTCTGCCTCTGCACACCTGCTTTTTCCAGAATGTCGTGTGACTGGAATTGCATGGTGTGTAGCTTTTCAGACTGGCTTCTTCCATTTAGCAACGGGCATTTACGGCTCTTCCATGTCCCTTTGTGCCTCAGTAACTCTTTTTTTTTTCTCTTAGTGAATAGACTTTGTTTGTAGAGTAGTTTTAGGTTTAAAGAAAACCTGAGCAGAAAGCACAGGGTTCCCAAATACCCTCCCATGCCCCCCAGCCCCCCGTTATTACCATCTTGTGGGAGGTCTGTCATAACCGATGAGTGATCAGTGACGCGTTGCAGCTAACTGCAGGGCAGAGCTTGCGTTAAGGTTTACCATGTGCTGCACGTTCTGCGGCTTTTAGCAAACGTGTAACATCATGCATCCAGCACCCGGCATCTCTGAGCCAGCCCCACGGGCCTGAACGCCCACTGCACTCCAGCCGTCCACCCTGGCCCCCAGCCCCCAGCCGCCACGCATCTTCTGCGATCACCATGGTTTTCCCCAGAAGGTCACGGCACTAGGATCACGCCGGGCTTCTTTCACTTGGAAATGCACGTTTAAGGTGTGCATCCACGCATCGTCGTGCTTTGCTAGCTGACTGCTTTTTACTGCTGAATGACACCCCGTTCGATGGAGGCACCACCGCGCATTTGCCGTAGTTTGTCCTCCACACACTGAAGGGCAGCTTGGCGGCCTCCTAGATTGGTCAGTTGTGGGTAAAGCAGCTACAAACACTCGTGAGCACGTTTCTGTGAAGACACAAGTTTTTACACACTTTGGATGGATACTCAGGAATGGAATTGCTGGGTCGTATAGTGATGATAGTGTCTAGTGAGTGAAAGTCGCTCAGTCATGTCCAACTCTTTGTGACCCCATGGACTATACAGCCCACTATACAGAATACTGGAGTGGGTAGCCTTTTCCTTCTCCAGGGGACCTTCCCAACCCGGGATAGAACTCAGGTCTCCCGCATTGCAAGTGAATCCTTTCCCAGCTGAGCCACAGGGGAAGCCCAAGAATACTGGAGTGGGGAGCCTATCCCTTCTCCAGCGGATCTTCCCGACCCAGGAACTGGACCGGGGCCTCCTGCACTGTAGGCAGATTCTTTACCAGCTGAGCCACAGGGAAGCCCAGCTGGCTGAACTGTCCCCTGAAGTGGCCGCTGCGTTCTGCACTCAGCGCTAAGTGGGTGTTCCTGTTGTTCTGCGTCCTGGCCAGCGGTTGGTGTGGTCAGCCCTTCAGTGGACGTGGGGTGGTAGGTAGCTCATTGTTGTTTGAACTTGCAGTTCCCCTGTGACGAATGAGGGTGAGCATCTTTCCAGATGCCTAATTGTCACCACATTGTAAAAAAAATGTTAGGTGTTTTCCTTAGAAACAAAGTTCTCCATTATTTTTTTTCCCTGCAAAATATAGTCAATTTTTAATAGCACTCTTCAAATTTTTGGTAAATGTTATTTTCAAAATTGTTAAATGTTTTCTTTTCCTCATGAAGGGGATCTTTTGAGGGTGCTCTCTAGTAAGTTGCTTATGTTACACAGAAAATACATTCACGAGTAGTTATCTTGTGTTTATACTGAAGCTTGTTAATTAATTCCAGCTATTTTGTGAACTCTTGGGAAACATAAGTATATAAACGTATCATTGGCAAATGATTACAATTTTGTTTCTTCGTGGATGAGAGTCATACCTCTTATTTATGGTTCACGTCTAACTGAAGTAACTAGAAACTGCAGGAAAATGTTCAGTAAAAATGACGGAGACCTGCATCCACGCGTTATCCCTATTTCTACGAGACTTTGGTGCGATGGCTGCTCATGGCGTTTCTAGGCTGGATAAAAAAAGAATCCTCCCAAATTACCCAGTTTCTCCTAGGGAGTTACAGAAATCACTCCGTCAGGCAGTGAAGCTGCAACGTGTTTATACGGAAAATGCTCGCAGCATCCTGTCGAGTCAAATGCAGGCCCCAGGACTCGTGGGGTCCACGCTGAGCTGCAGCGCCGGCCAGGAGGTCCTGACCCCACCGGCCGCGCAGGAGCGGCCCCGCCCGGCCACCGCCAGCCACATTCAGGAGCGAGGAGTCTCTTCCGCTGTGAAAGCATCCAGCCGGTCAAAACCAAAAGCTAACCCCACACCCGGCGTCAGGGTGCTCCCTTCCCACCCCTGAGCACGAAGCTCGGCCCTGGGCTCCCCGGGGTGGGGGGGATGGCTGAGAAAGCCCGCCGTCTGCTCTCACCCTTTGCTCGCCGCCCCCTCTGTGTTTCTGGGTCCTCGAGGAGCAGAGGGAGGGGACCCAGACCTTGTCACTCACTGGCGGTGTGGTCCTGGCGCTCGCGGGCGGCTCGCTCCCTGTGGACCTTCAAGGGCGCCCCGCAGGCCCCCGCTGCTCGTCCCCTCTTGCCCTCAGCCTGTCCCTGGGGTACGACCCCGCTCCCCTTGGTGGGACACGTCTGCCTGGCGGCAGCCTTCTGGGCAGCTTCCCTCTGAGGAGGCTCGTGAACAGCCGTGGGGGCATCCGACGGCGCCGCCCTGATGAGCCGTGCCTGCGGGTGGTGCTCCCACGACCCTGGCCTGCCACCCCGGGAGCGTGCCGCCGGCCGCCCAGTGCACCGGCGCCCGAGAACCACCCCTGCTCAGCCAGGAGCTGCTCGAGTGTCCACGGCCGGGCAGGCAGCAGCCACGGGGGAGACCCGGCCGGCCGCCTGCTGCACACAAGCCCAGGGCTCAAAGCGACGCCTGGGGGCCCGTCGCCCCCGGCCTCCTTGCCTAAGCATCCCCTGCACATCGCGGTTCACGCTGTTGAACCACCGCCTGGCACGCCTGTGGGCGACGGGTGTGCCCAGCTTGACTGTGGTCAAACCCTGCGTGGGTGTGACTGCACCCTCTTTGGACGAGGGCAGGCCTAGGCGGCAGCAGAAGCATAGACACCGTCCCGGGGTCCAGGAGGAGAGAGCGCGCAGAAGGGTGGCAGCCAGGACAGCGGTCTCCTCTGAGCCGGCGCTCCCCCACTGGGCACCCTGCCGCAGGCCAAACTCTCTGCCCCTCCCTTGGCTTGAGGTCAAGCAGCGGGGGCAGGACCCACAGAGGCGGACACGGCTATACGGCCGCTCACCCGCGCCCCCGGCTCGTCTGAGATTCCATCACTCACAAAGCCGCTGGGACCCGCTTCATCCTCCCAGCCACCACCTCCGACTGCCTGCTCCTTGGATCGGCTGCTCACTGCGGGCGTCGCGAGTGTGTGAGCGTCCCTCCCCTCCCTGGCCGCCCCGCCCGCGGCCCCACCTGGCACCCAGACAGGGCAGACCCTCAGCCCTCCAGCCCCCACTGCCTCCTCCAGGGACCGTGGCCTGAACCCGGCAGGGAGATGTTTCCTCTCACCCAGACGAAGGCCGGGGCAGGCGTTCGGGCCAGCCCGGGCCTCCTTTGGTGACCCACCTTCTCATCCAAGCCAAACCACATCTATCGAGATGCTGTTTTATCTTCGTTGTTGAAGCCAGTGACTACATCTCCCCACACCCTTTTATCCACGCCAAAAGGAACAGCAAGCAAAATAAGGGGCAGCCTTCACACTCGTGAAAGAACCAAGGCCTGGGTCCCTGCAGATGCCCTTGGCCACAGGAAGTCCCCAAGGACCCCACGACAGCCCAGTGCGCCTGCACTTTCCTCCCGCCTCCTTGCAAGAAAAGCGTCGTCTCCAGGGACTTTCTCTGCCGCCCTCTTTTTTATTTCTTAAAAAAAGAATCAAACGTTATCTTGATTTCTAGACCCATATCTTTTATTTCCTCCAAGCGAAAACCTTCTCGAAGCTATTTCTTTGAGTGTACGAATTGAACAAAGGTTCTTTAAAAATGTTTCCAATGCTCTCGCAGCCTCGTTTTTCCTGTGTATGTAGAGAGAACACTGAGGGTGAGACCCTCCCTCTTGAAAGTGCAGGCCCACAGCGCGGCATTGGCCCCGTCTGCGCGGAGAATCCTGACAGCCCAGGCTTTTGTGTCTCCCCGTACTTTCTCATAATGATAACACACTCCTCGTGGGCTTGCACGTTTATTAAAAAAAACTGGTTTATACGGATCCCATTGTGAGCCATGTCTGCTCTAAGCCGGTGTCAGGGGACCCCCGCCCCCAGCCCGCTCCGTCAGGAACGAGAACGAGACCCCATGTGGAGCCGTGGGCAGCCCCTCACCCTCTGGGGACAGAAACCATGGGAGGGATCAGCACAGAGGAGACGGATCCAAACCAGCCCTGGGGAGAAGCGGTTCCTGGAGCCAACGCAGTGAGAAACCCCAGCGGAGGTTCACGTAGCCGAGCATCCGCTCACTCTCTCCAAGATTGGGGAGAGAACTTAGAACCCAGCCTGTCAAAGCTTGAGAGCTGCCGTCAGGGCCCTGCTTCCCTGAGGCCGTCGGGGCCCTGCTTCCCTGTGGCCGTCGGGGCCCTGCTTGCCTGTGGCCGTCGGGGCCCTGCTCGCCTGTGGCCGTCGGGGCCCTGCTTCCCTGTGGCCATCAGAGGTCCTGCTTCCCTGTGGCCGTGGGGGCCCTGCTTCCCTGTGGCCGTCGGGGCCCTGCTCCCCTGTGGCCATCAGAGGCCCTGCTCCCCTGTGGCCGTCGGGGCCCTGCTTCCCTGTGGCCGTCGGGGCCCTGCTTCCCTGTGGCCGTCGGGGCCCTGCTTCCCTGTGGCCGTCGGGGCCCTGCTCGCCTCGTTCTTCGTCTTCTCTCCTGGCTCCTGGTGGAGTCCGTCTCTCAGCCTTCGCTTGAGTCTGTTTTGATCCTTCATGTCTTCTCACAGAGCTCTTGCAGTTTTCCAGGGTTTTGAGTCTGTCGCCCTTCCAGCCCTCCACGGGGTTTCCCGCCAGGACACCCCCATCCTGAGGGGGCCCCCTCCCGGGAGCTTCGACTGGGGCTCCGTTAGGGAGGCGGGGTTGACTCAGTCACCGGCCGCAGGCCTGACTCTGTCCCAGGCCTCCCCTGCTGCCCGGCACTGGGCGGCTCAGCGCTCCAGCCTTTTGGTCCCAGCCTGGACCTTCAGTGACGGACCCTGGACTGTGGCATGTGCTGGGGTCCTCGTTAGCACAACAAAGGCGCTCCGGTCATTCAAGGGCTTTAGACACTTTGCTGGGAACTGGGTAAAGACCAGGTGCATTATTTTTTTACCAGTTTTGCATCCCGAGCAGCTCATCTATTTATCACAAACAGTCATTAATGGAGCACCCACTGAACACCAGGTGTTCTAGGCGTTGGGACACACAGGTGAGCAGCACCACGGGAATCCTTGCTTCCGTGGAGGTTTGTGTTCTAACGGGGGATGCTGAAATTTCATAAAGTGCTTTTTTTAGAAAGATCTTGAGACGGTGAAACAGCTTGGAGAGAAGCAATACGACTGCTTTGGTAAAGGCCTTTTAAACAATTTAAATTGTTCTAGCTTTAAAATTATGGCAGTGAGTGATCACATGGGACGATAGTGAGTAAGAGGTTATGTCCTGTGATGAGGCGGTGAGGGCGAGAGGAAGGGAGGACAGGACTGCTGAGCGGCAGCCACTGAAACAACGGCCCAACCAGCGGCGTCTGGGCGTCCGCAGCCGCAGCTCAGGCTCGTCTTGCTTCCATCTTTCACTGGCGCACAGTGGATCTGCAGCGTCGCGGTGGTTCCGGCTGGATAGCGTAGTGAGGCAGCTACGCGCGTATCCAGCTTTCCTTCAGCTCTTTTCCCATATGGGCCATTACAGAGCACTGAGTGGAGTTCCCTGGGCCACACCGCAGGTCTTTACTAGTTATCCGTTCTACGTATGGCAGGGTGCGCGTGCTCATACTGATTTTGAAATGCCCTAGTTACTAAAATTCTTGCGGGGAGATAGTTTTGTCATCAGTCTTGCAGTCTGTGGGCTCTGTCTCCTTATCTCCTGTCAGAGGGGAAGCTCTTCCTAAAACCAAGTTTTCCCAAGTTGCAGAAATAGACTCCTTGGCTAATCTTCTGTTTGGCTTTGCTTCGGTTTGGTCAGAGGTTTGCATGACTTTTCTGGTACATTTGAATAACTAGCTCTTGCCCAACTAACTGTTGTCTATGAGAAGTTGACATTAAATATGAAGATGTAGAGAAGATCAATGCAGAAATATATCCCATAAAATACCGATCACTACCTGGAGTGGTCAGATTAACACGGGACGGCAGAGAATAGACACCTTCAGAATAAAGAATAGGGATAGCATTGATAGGACGAGAGGCATTCTGCAGAAAAAGGAGTCAGCTCTCCGGGAAGGCAGGAACAGCCGTACATGCATATGCGCCAAGAACAGAGCGCGAAGGCTGAGAACAGGACGGTGGGACTTGAAGGAGAAGCAGACGCCTCCTCCCACAGCTGGAGGATAAATAAGTGGTGCCTGGAATCACTCTTCAAGTCTCCTGGTCTTCTCTTGTGGTTTCCATTGTTTTCCTTTCACAGTGTGTTCTAATCACTGCTGTGCAACAAAGCGACTCAGCAATATACATGTATTAAAGTGAAAAGTATTAGTTGCTCAGTCATATCCAGCTCTTTTGCAACCCCATGGACTGTAGCCTGCCAGGCTCCTCTGTCCAGGAATTCTCCAGGCAGGAACACTGGAGTGGGTTGCCATGCCCTTCTCCAGGGGGTCTTCCCGACCCGGGACGGAACCTGGGTTTCCCACGCTTCCTGCGTTGGCAGGTGGGTTCTCTACCATCTGAGCCACCAAGACGCCGCTTGCCCGTGTTCGTTTTTATATTCTTTTCCATTAGGGTTTATCACAGGATGCTGAGCACGGGTCCTGCGCTGGGCAGTGGGTCCTCGCCTCTCCATTCTGCATTTATAACAGCTTACTTCTGCTCAACCTGGCCCCGCTCCGCCCCTGAACCCCTTCCCCTCTGAGCCTGCAGTCCGTTCTCGGTGTCCCGTGATGCTGCTTCTGTTTCCTAGACGCGTTCACTGATGCTATACTTTGGATTGCACATAGACATGACCGCATGTGGCGTCTGGCTGGCTTTCTGGCTTCACTTAGCATGAGGATCTCTGCTTGCATCCATGTTGCTACAAAGGCGTGGCTTTGTTCCTTTGCATGCCTGCGCGGTATTCCATGGTGCACGTGAGCCGCGTCTTCTGTATGCACTCGCCTGCCGACGGGCGTGTGGGCTGCTTCCGTGTCCGGGCTGCTGCGGACTCCGGGGGGGGGCGGTGTGTCTCGTTGAGCCGCAGCTCTGTTTTGTGTGTGCTGAGGACCAGGCTGCCGGGTCACACGGCAGTTCTGCTGTTTGCTCTGTGAGGCTCCTCACTGTTCTCCGCGGCGGCCGCACCAGCCTACAGCCCCAGCGACAGCTCGGGCAGGGCCTGCTCTCCACAGCCTCTCCAGGTCTGTTTCTTGGAATGATGGGCATCTTTTCCTGTGCCTTTTGGCCATCTGAGTGTCTTCTTCAGAGAAATGTCTATTTCCCTTGTCGACTGTGATATTTGTTTCTTTCTTGCTGTGAGCTGTGAGCTGTTTCTCTGGAGATTGAGCCCACTGGTCACTGTGAGCTGAGAGCTGTTTCTCTGGAGTTTTGAGCCCACTGGTCACTGAGTGCTGTGAGCTGTTTCTCTGTTTGGAGTTTTGAGCCCACTGGTCGCTGAGAGCTGTGAGCTGTTTCTCTGTTTGGAGGTTGAGCCCACTGGTCGCTGAGAGCTGAGAGCTGTTTCTCTGTTTGGAGGTTGAGCCCACCGGTCACTGAGTGCTGTGAGCTGTTTCTCTGTTTGGAGGTTGAGCCCACTGGTCGCTGAGCGCTGAGAGCTGTTTCTCTGTTTGGAGACTGAGCCCACTGGTCACTGAGTGCTGTGAGCTGTTTCTCTGGAGATTGAGCCCACTGGTCACTGTGAGCTGAGAGCTGTTTCTCTGTTTGGATGTTGAGCCCACTGGTCACTGAGAGCTGTGAGCTGTTTCTCTGTTTGGAGGTTGAGCCCACTGGTCGCTGAGCGCTGAGAGCTGTTTCTCTGTTTGGAGACTGAGCCCACTGGTC
>SJYQ01096218.1:199183-211838 GCA_006410935.1 Redunca redunca
CAGGTCACGTCCCCCCAGGAGACACTCCCCCAGGACACACCCCCCAGGCCACGTCCCGGCAGAACGCCCCCGCAAGAGACCCCAAGATGCAGGGGGTGATGGCCTCTGAAGGAAGCCACAGAGTGAGGGTGCCGGCCTCAGCAAAGCTTACAGCCTTGTGGATAAACTGAAGTCAAATGTGGTTTCACTGTCACTCCAAATAGTCTGGCCAAAGCTGAGGGATTTTCTTGTTGAAACCATGAGAAGGATCGAGAAGACCCGTGAGTCCTAAGAGTCGAGCGTCAGTGGGATGAAGAGATCGGGGACTGGACAGACCTGCCTGGGCTCCTGGCCGGCACGGACTGGCACCTACGGCTGCCACACAACAGGGGCCCTCCCCGCCCCGCCAGTGGCTCGGAGCTGCACTGCTTTCTGTCTCCCTTTCGCAGCCTCGGGCCTGTGAAGAACACCCCTGCGGGCGCTTCAGGGCCCCACGCGGACATGTGGGAGAGTAAACGCCGCTGGGGCCCCTTCCTCCTGGGGGAGGCAAGCGTGGAGCCGGGGGTCCTGGAGAGCACCAGCAAGCCGCAGCTCACGGGCACGCTGCAGCTCGGTGGCTGAAGGCGAGGGCGGTGCTAGGGTCACGGGTTGCTTCTAGGAGCCCTCCCCGCCCGTGCCCAGATGCAGTGTGGACCTCTAGAGGGAGGGCTGTGTGGCTGGGGTGTACACGGGATCGCAGCTGTGCCCCCAAACTTCCTGCCGTGACGGAAGCGCCCCACGTCCACCTGTCCATCCAGCCCAAGGGCCGCGAGCCCCGGGGCGACCGTGGAGCTGGCTTTCAGCTCTGCTCCACTGCAGTAAACTGTAACTCACTGAGACTTGGATTTAGACGGTGACCTTGAGCTTCCGTGTCAGACCCAGAGCTGTGACCTCAGGCGGTGAACCTGAACCACGGCTGAAAGGGGAGAGCAAACAAAGGCTGGGGTAGCCCCCAGGAAGTCTGCTCCCCCGCTGCACTGAGGGGGCGCCTGGCCGGCCCCCCATCACCCCCACCCCCGCTGGGGCAGCCACCCAGGTCCTGGAGCAAACAGCCGCTTACTCCCTTGTTCTGAAGAGTCCCTGCAGTTAAGTAATGAACAAGGTGAGATGCGTACAGACTGGAAAGGGGGAGAAAACATTATTGAAAATGGTGGTAGCATCTACCGAAGATGCAGAAACACTGGAAACGGGGAGTGAACTCACCAAGGTGGTTAGTTATAAAATTAACATATCAAAATCAATGCCTTTTTTATATAAAACATAAACAGCTAAAACTGTAATGAAGGAAAAGAACTCACCTTCAGTGGCAACTGAAAATGTGGACTGCCTAAAAAACCTGAAGGAAAGCGAAGGGCTTCCATGAAGAGAATGGTGAAGCTCAACTAAAAGACATAAGATAAACAGGATAATTGGAGAGTCCTACCTTTTAATTAACTAGGAAGACAAGTTGTAAAGATGTCAGTCCTCTCTGCATCAAAATTCTAATTGAATTTTTTGACAAAAAAGCTCAATTGAACTTGACAAAAGTATTCAAAATATGAACAGATACATCCGTGGAAGAGAAAAGAGAATCCAGAAATAGAGCCAGGAATGTATGAGGGTTTAGCAGCTAATAAAAATGGCATGAAAAATCGAGGGAATGACGGATTGTTTAATAAATGGTACTGGTATAAATGTGTAACCATTTGGAACAAATAAAGCTGAATCTCTACTTCATTTCTTACACTAAAAAAAGAATCCAAAAGCATCAAAATTCAAATGTCAGAAATGAATCTAAAAACGTAGTGGGAGAAGGCGTGGGAGATGTTTGCTGGCGAGGAAAGCCTTCCTGAGAGCCAGGGCGGAGGGGCTGAGAGAGTCGAAACACCTTCTGAGGAGATCGGAGGCGACTGGGAACCATTCCTTGCCACCCAGGAGCAGAGGTCACTCGTCTCCAGTACGTGAAACACGCACGCAGATCATCGAGGAAAAGTCACAACACCGTGCGAGAGCCGGCAGAGTGGATGAGCAGGCCGACGACCAGAGAGAAATAAACGCTTCTCCTCCCTAAAGGAGACGGCGCGGCGCAGGCCGACGCCACGGTGGAGGAGCGGGATCGAGGGAACTCACGGCTCCGGCGCGACGCTCGCCCCCCGGGAGAGTGGGGAAGACTGGCAGCCCGCCGCGGGTGAGGGTCAGTGGCGGCGTGCGTGCCCGAGACTGCCGGGAAGGACGCGTGGTGACAGCTGACGGACTGGACCCTCTGGTCTCCTCCCCCGGAAGGAGGTTCCAGGGACGCGTCTACACACACCTTACGCAGACACGCGTGTGCAGGCGTGTCCACCACCGCCTCGTCCGGGACAGTGGGTGTGCACACACACAACTCCAGCGTCCGGCGGGAGGGCCGGGGTAATCTGCCCTGGTCAGGTGGCCAGTCTCTGACGTGGGACCAAGGAGATGGGCTGGAGATGAGCCCGCTGCCAGCAGAAACGCAGACTGACCTTGTTCCTGTGTTTGGGCCTCGGGCACCACTGTGCTCCCCACCCCGTCTGCTCCACAGGCCCCCGGGTCCCCGACACCCCGTCCCTGTCACCAGCCCCAGACTCTTACTGCCACGTGCAGCTCTGCGCACCCCGCGCCTGGCCCCGCTCCCCTCTGTGCGGGGCGCCCACCTCTGGCCCTTCTCAAGTGCACTTTCCTTTGAAGCCTCCCCCTCCAGGAGCCCTTCCCTGACCCCAGCAGGCTTCCCGTCCCTCATCCTCTCCCCGGACGCCCGGCACTCTCTTGACAGCATCGTCACAACTGTAAGGCTTGTCCAGTTGATGACTGAGGGCCAGGCAGAGCTCAGCCTCTGTGTGGGTCGAGCTCCCTCCCTGACCCTCCCTGCCTCCTTACCCCACCAGGGCATCCCACGCACAGCAGGTGATGGCGCGTGAAGGGCATCTTCAAGAGTCTGGCAAGCTCTTCCCTGGTTTTAGAGATGAGACCAGTGGGCACTGCGACACGCTGCCCAGACCCCTGGCTGGGAGCAGTCCTGAAACAGAAAGCCCTCGCCGCTGGCCTTCTCAGGGCAGGGTCCCCTGCTGCAGATGCCACTGTCCCAGAAGGAGCACCCACACGGGTGAGTCAGGGCCTGGTCTCCTCCCCAGGTCGGGATGCCTCCGGAGGCCCCGCCAGCTTGGGCCTCCTAGCCTCACCAAGGCTGCCATGGCACCTGCACTCGTCCTGGCGTCACCGCCTGCCTGCCCCCCAGGGCCCTCCTCAGTGCACACCCTGCTCCCTGAGCTCCGACGTTGGGGGATCTGATGTTGGGGCAGGTGGGTCAGTGCCCAGCCCAGGTCACACGTAGGGTGCAGGAATCCAAGTCTCTCAGCTCCAAGCTGGTGGAGGGCGGCAGCGTCCGACCACCAGACGTTCACCCCAGTGCAGATGGGCCAGCTCACCTGATTTGGTGCCAGAAAACCCCTGGCCGTGGCAGACAGGGCCCTCGGAGCTGGCAGGCGCGCAGGGCAGCTCCCCCCCAACCACCACCCAGAAGGTGCGAGCAGACGTCTCACCGTCTGCCGCTGCTCATTGTCAGCGGAAGCACCACATCCCAGCATTTGTTTGGAGGGAATTAGCTCATCACCTCCCTGCTAATGAAGCCAGGCTGTGCAAACAGAGGGGGAGACGGCAGGTTGTCCGTCTCTCAGGCGCCGCCCAGGAGCCGGCGCCCCAGGTGTCTGGGGTGCATTTTGAGAGCCGCCCTCGCCAACCAGGCTGGAAGCCTGTTGCTGGGGGGAGTCTGTCCTGGTGGCCGGGGACCCGCCCCCCAAGACTGCGGAGGCGCTGCAGGTCAGGACCCTGACTGTTTTAATGGCGACAGAATCACACAAGATACAGCTCGCTGCTTGGAAACAGACCCTCGGTGGGGCTCAGTGTCACTCCGTGTGTTCACATGGGGCAGCCTGTGTGCTCGGTCGCTCAGTCATGTCAACTCTCTGCGACCCCACGGACTGTAGCCCGCCAGGCTGCTCTGTCCGCGGGATTCCCCGGGCAAGCATGCTGGAGTGGGGTGCCCTTTCCTCCTCCAGGGGTCTTCCCGACCCAGGGATCGAGCCTCAGCCTCTTGCGTCTCCAGGCAGGCTCTTCACTGCTGGCGCCAGCATCTCACCCCAGAATGTCTCATCACCCCAGAAGACACCCCACGTCTGCGAGCTGTCAGCCCCGATTTCCTATCCCTCCATCGCCTCATCACCTCTGCCGTCCGCCCATCTCTGTGGCTTTCCCTGCTCCAGGCATTCGTATAAATGGGACACACAGTATGCGGTCCTTGTGCCCGGCTCCCGTCACCCGGGACAGCGTTGTCAGGACTCACCCGTGTCCTGCCGGCACCTGCTCTCCACTCCTTCCTGTGGTCAAGTAACGCCCAGATGGGCGGCACACGCCTCGTTTATGCATCGCCAGGACGGACACCTGTGTTTTCCACTTTGGGTCCCCTGTGGATAACGCTACTATAACCAAGTGTATGTGAATGTGTTTTCCATTTGCTTGGGTTTATGCTCAGGAATGGAACTGGTGGGCCAAGTGCTAATTCTGTGTTTAACTTTGTGAGGGACTACCAAACTGTTTTCCATAGTGGCTGCAGCATCTTTGTAACAAACAACATTTGCTATCTCCTTTTTTTCTTCTTATTATAGTTATCCTGATGGGTGTGAAGTCATGTCTCCTTGTGGTTGGAATTTGCATTTCCTTAATAGCTAAAGATATTGAGAATCTTTCCAGGTGCTTCTTGCCCAGTTTATATTTTCTTTGGAGAAGTCTGTTCAACTCCTTTGGCCATTTTTAAATGAGTTATTCATCTGTCTACTGTTGGGTTGAAAGTGTTCTTTATATATCCTGCATCCTAGACCCATCTTCAAATACATGATTTGAAAGTATTTTCTCCATTTTGTGCGGTTTTTTTCCCTTTCTTGACAGAAGTCCGCTTCATATGAAGTCAAATTTATCTGTTTTCCCTTGATTGTCTGTGGTTTTGTGTGATAGCTAAGAAACCATGGCCTAATCCGAGTTGCTCAGAACTTCCCCTATGTTTTTTTCTAAGACTTTTACAGTTTTAGCTCTTAGATTTAGGTCCGTGGTCCAGCTGGGATTCAGTTTTGTGTGTGGTGTGAGGAAGGGGTCCAGGCTCGTTCTTTCACACCTGGAGGCCCAGTTGCCCTGGCTGCGCCAGCAGAAGGGGCATTTCTTCCTCACTGAGTAGTCTTGGTGCCTGTTGAAAACCGCTGGACCAAAGTCACTCCTGGGCTCTCAGTCTAGTCCTTCGGTCTAGGAACCCGCCCCAGGGACACACGGTCTTCCTCAGCACAGCTTTGTGGTGAGCTCTGAAACGGAGGTGTGGAGTTCTCCGACTCTGTTCGTTTCAAGATTGTTCTGGCTCTTCTGCGGGAACTCCAGACATCCAGACATCTAGGCAAGCGCACACCCTCAACTGCATCGGAAGCACGGCAGGACTGGCAGGTTAGCAAAGCTGCCTGGTTTCAGAATGGCATCTCAGCTCAGCCTTCAGGTGCTCGGGGCTTGCTTGCATCCTAAACGCAGGCTGTTCTTCACGTCCACGTGTAAGAGCCTTTCTTCCCCTCGCAGCTTCCTCCGCCATCAGGAATGGCCGCGAGAGGGGCCTGGCTTCCCTCTGTGAGTCGTAAGCCAGCCAGCATCTCTGCCAGGGGAGCTTCTGGGGCAAGAACATCACACCTGGCAGAGCAGCAGGGCTGCCAGCTCAGGCCGCCCGAGCACAGCTCTCGGGGCACAGTTCTCAGGGCTCAGGCCGCCCGGGGCACAGCTCTCAGGGCTCAGGCCGCCCAGGCACAGCTCTCAGGGCTCAGGCCGTCCGGGGCACAGCTCTCAGGGCTCAGGCCGTCCGGGGCACAGCTCTCAGGGCTCAGGCCGTCAGGGGCACAGCTCTCAGGGCTCAGGCCGTCAGGGGCACAGCTCTCAGGGCTCAGGTCGTCGGGGGCACAGCTCTCAGGGCTCAGGTCTTCAGGGGCACAGCTCTCAGGGCACGCAGAGCCCGAAGCATCTGTGAGCCAGTGCCTCCTGGCACGTGGGCACTTCCCCTGCTCTGCCTTCTTGCCAGGCCGACTCTGTCTGCCCCTCGCTCATCTCCCTGCTCTGAGCTGTGGGCATGATGTCCGGAGCCGGGCAGCTTGCTGGTGATGTGAGACAGGAAGACTGGGGACAAAAGGTCATCAGGCTTCAGAAGCAGGAGTGCCTGCGATCTTGGAGGGCTGCCTTCTCAAGGTTTCTGGTTCTGTGGGTTAGCCACATGTTTATTAGGATAACTCCTGAAGTCCAGGAAAATTAAGTTTGCTGTCACTTTCTGCCAAAAGCATTTCTAATACATCCAGTGATGGCAAGTAACCTGGATGTTCCGTTCAAAGCTGTAAAATGACATTTTTTCAAGTTTTAAAAATGCGTTGAGGACTTCATCAGAATTAAATAGTCTTGCTTCTCGAAAGACACTCTTAGGAGAATTAAAAAGCTGCTAAGGACTGGGGGGAAAAATATCTGCCAAACACAGATCTGACAAAAGCCTGATATCCAGAATGTAAAATGACCTCTTCCACTCAATAATAATCAGACCAAAACCTGCCTAACGTGGGCAAAAGATTAAAACAGATACTTCATCAAAGCAAGGACACAGACGGCAAATGGGCGTGTGGAGCAGCACCCACTGTCTTCAGCCACTGAGAGTGGACGCGCTAGCCCGTCACTCGTGTCCGGCTCTTTTCCAGCAGTAGCCCGCCAGGCTCCGCTGTCCGTGGGATTCTCCAGGCACGAATACTGGGCTAGGCTGCCATCTCCTTCTCCAGGGGATCTTCCCAACCCAGGGACCGAACCCAGGTCGCCCACACTGCAGGCAGTTTCTTTACCATCCAAGCCACCAGGGAAGCATTGTCATTAGTCATTAGGGAAATACAAGTTAAAGTCACAGGCCCTTCAGATTCACCATATGGGCCACAACCCAAAGGCTCACAGTAACGAGTGTGGACAAGGACGGGACAGTGGGGATGCCCACACGTTGCCCATGGGGACGCAGAACGGCACGTCCTCCCTGGGAAAGAGTCTGGCGGTTTCTTATAAATTTCTACTCAACAGCTTCATGCCTAGGCGACAAAAGTGAGCCCATATTTGCAGCAGGTCACTTATGCCCGGGGCACGCTGGAAGCACGCCAGGGCCCCTCGACAGGTGAGAGCCAGAGGAGCCCAGTGCGCGCTAACGTAGTCCACACCGAGGGTGGGCCTCACAAGCACTCAGTGAGCGACGCCAGGCTCACAGAGCTGCCTCGCCCGAGCCCATCTCCATCAGATCCTGGGAAAGGCAGCGGCGCGCTGGGGGAAGCGAGCGGCTAGGGCGGGGCACTGAGGAGTCGGGGGCAACGGCACCATTCCGTGCCTTGTGATTCTGGTTAGGCCAACATCAGCGCTTGTCGAAACTCCTGGGACCATACACTCAAAAGGGCAAATCTGACTGCGTGATCATTTGACCTCAGTAAACCTACTTTCCAACAAACACTCGAAAATAGACTGCGGCCAATGATTTTTTGATGATTCACATTGGAACACAATATGTAAATCCCAGACAATGGGCGGTGCAGGGAACACGCTGCAGGTCTGGGTGGAACTTGTTTAGGACGATGGCGGCATCGGGCTGGGAGGAAGGGGCCAGATACAGCACCCAAGGAGTGCGGCCCCGTTTGGGTGAGCTTCTGGGAAAGGAGCGCCATGCAGCGGGCTGGATGGACCTGGAACACCGGGTCAGCAGCCGCGGGGCCGGGGGACCCAGACGGGGTGGAAGACGGAGGGGCCTGGGGTGCTCTGGGCTGAGGGCCCTGTACAGTACCTCAGCCGTGGAGGTTGCCGGAACTCAAAGCACGTGTCACTGTGTGGAAATGATGTCTCATTTATGTCAAGTGTACACACCTGACGTTTTCAGTGAGCTGAGTGAAAAAAAATTGTTAGATAAATAATTGCACAGGTGGTTCACCAATACAGCAAGAATGCTGGAAGTGGGAGTAGAACGAATGTGTTTGGAGAAACACTTAGTCCCAATTATACGTGTCTCTAAAGAGGAAATGCTGGCTGGGGACGCTGCGTTGGGGGATGCTTTCTCCCAGCTGATCCGGAGCCGTTAGCCGGTCTGTGGTTTGTCCTCCCAGGAGGAGAGAAAGAGGCTGACCGGCCACCCAGCCCTGGGCCTGACCGCAGGACAGAGATGCTCTGAGGGGTGTTCACAGGGACCACTGACAGGGCGTGGGCAGGTCATCCCGAGGGGCAGTGGGGACACCCTCAGGCCAGGCCCAGAGGCAGGAGAAAGCAGATTCCAGAATCCAGAGGAAGGGGCGTGTTGGGGGCGCCGGCGGGGCTGGGGCTCCCACAGAGGAAACCTGGGCACCACCCACCCGGCCTCCCACCCTGTGTTCTCCCGCTGGTGCCCGGCCTGAAGGCTGAGACGAAGGGCAAGGGGTCCACAGGGCATGTGGGGAGGCCAGGCAGGCCTTCTGGACTGGGCTCTGAAGGCAGGCTCCAATTTATCCAGGAATGGGGAGGCCAGCAGGCGAGGGGTCAAGATCCTGTAACTCAGTTCAGTTCAGCCGCTCAGCCGTGTCCGACTCTTTGTGACCCCATGATTCACAGCACGCCAGGCCTCCCTGTCCATCACCATCTCCCGGAGTTCACTCAGACTCACGTCCATCGAGTCCGTGATGCCATCCAGCCATCTCATCCTCTGTCGTCCCCTTCTCCTCCTGCCCCCAATCCCTCCCAGCATCAGAGTCTTTTCCAATGAGTCAACCCTTCGCATGAGGTGGCCAAAGTACTGGAGTTTCAGCTTTAGCGTCATTCCTTCCAAAGAAATCCCAGGGCTGATCTTTAGGATGGACTGGTTGGATCTCCTTGCAGTCCAAGGGACCCTCAAGAGTCTTCTCCAACACCACAGTTCAAAGCATCAATTCTTCAGCACTCAGCCTTCTTCACAGTCCAACTCTCACATCCATACATGACCACTGGATAAACCATAGCCTTTACTAGACGGACCTTAGTCGGCAAAGTAATGTCTCTGCTTTTCAATATGCTATCTAGGTTGGTCATAACTTTTCTTCCAAGGAGTAAGTGTCTTTTAATTTCATGGCTGCAGTCACCATCTGCAGTGATTTTGGAGCCCCCAAAAATAAAGTCTGACACTGTTTCCACTATTTCCCCTTCTATTTCCCATGAAGTGATGGGACCGGATGCCATGATCTTCGTTTTCTGAATGTTGAGCTTTAAGCCAACTTTTTCCCTCTCCTCTTTCACCTTCATCAGGAGGCTTTTTAGCTCCTCTTCACTTTCTGCCATAAGGGTGGTGTCATCTGCATATCTGAGGTTATTGATATTTCTCCCGGCAATCTTGATTCCAGCTTGTGCTTCTTCCAGTCTAGCTGGACTCTGCATAGAAGTTAAATAAGCACGGTAACAATATCCAGCCTTGACNCTTCTGTTAGGTCCATACCATTTCTGTCCTTTATCGAGCCCATCTTTGCATGAAATGTTCCCTTGGTGTCTCTAATTTTCTTGAAGAGATCTCTAGTCTTTCCCATTCTGTTGTTTTCCTCTATTTCTTTGCATTGATCGCTGAAGAAGGCTTTCTTACCTCTCCTTGCTATTCTTTGGAACTCTGCATTCAGATGCTTGTATCTTTCCTTTTCAGAGACCCCTAGAAATCGTGGGGAGGGGAACACGGTGCAGGCCCTGGGGAGGCACCTGGGCGCCCAGGAGGTGATGAACACAGGCAGGAGCCCGTGCGGTCATTTCCTCAGAAGGAGGCCGCGTGTTGGGTGAGAGGGCGAGCCGGAGCAGGACTGGCTGTCTGGGGTGTCATCTGGTGCTGGCCCCGGGCATCAGCGAAGGGGGCAGCGTGGGTGAGGAGGGCGAGAGTGGCCCAGCATCTCGGTTTTGCAGAGTTAAGTGCATGGTGGGCAGGGGGGTCCCCTTACGTCTCCAGGATCCTCTCGACCCCAGAGGGCGGTCCCCGTGGGTCAACAAGGCCAGGAGGGCAAACCAGCGAGTACAGAAGTAAGGGACTGTGGTTGGGACCTGGGAGTTGGGGGGGACCAGCTCGTGTGGGTGGAGGCGTGGTCATGTGGATGTGGGCAGGGGTGTGGTCCTGTGGCCAGAGGCATGCTCGTTTGGGAAGGATGTGATCCTATGGACCGGGTCATGGTTGTGGGGGGCGTGGTCTGTGGGTGGGGGCGTGGTCCTGTGGGCGGGACATGGTCTGTGACTAGGGCGTGACCTGTGGGCAGGGTCCTGGTCTTGTGGACGGGGGGCGTGGTCGTGTGGGGAGCCTGGTTTGTGGGTGGGGCGCGATCCTGTGGGGGAGGTCGTGGGGGCGTGGTCTGTGGATGGGGCGGGACTGGGTGGAGTCGTGGGGCGTGGTCTGTGGATGGGGGCGTGTTCATGTGGGCGGGACTTAACTGTGCTTGTCACTGGACTCCACAGACCCCACAGCTCAGGTTTCCACCCAGGACCCTGGGGCCCAGGCCCAGGTGCCAAAGGGTATCAGGAAGTGGTCAGCTTCTCCGGTCCCTTCTCAGGCCCCACCTCCAGGCCACTCTCGGCCCACACCACCCTCTCCCTGTCCCAGCAGCTCCCCAGAGGGCTCTGCCCCGGCCCATGTCCGTCTGTTGTTTCCAGGCCTGACTCCCGCCCACCCCACGCAGGGGCGCAGGAGCCCACGGGATGGCGACCCTGCTCCCGCTGGTTCAGCCTGTGCCCAGTGGGAAGCAGGTCTGAGATCCCCAGCTGCAATCTGAGCTGCTGGGGGCCAGGGCTTGATGGCAGGGGAGATGCTTCCACCTGGGGGAGGAGCGACCATGTGGAGCTGGAGGGAGACACCAGGCCCACTCCTCACTCCCACTTGCACCCAAAGGCCCAGCTTGGGCAAGACGACAGGAAAACATATGACGGGAGAAGACAAGAAGACGTGCCAAGGACAGGCCTCGGGTGGCAGAGAGGAGGAGGGAGGCTGGGACGTTGACAGGAGAAGCCATTCGTAAACACCTACTTGGGCTCCGCGTTGGGCTGGCTTCCTGCAGCCTTTGTGCAAGCGGATGGCTGGGCCACAGCCAGAAAGCTCCCGGTGGGGAGCCCGCCAACGGTGGGGGTGGCGATGGGAGGGGTCCACGCTCCGGGGCTGCCTCGCTTGGACCGCTCCCAGCTCCCGGGTCTTGCGGCCTCCATGCCAGATGCCAGCCTGCAGCCTGGCAGCCTCACCTCCCTGCCACTCGCTCACCATCTACCCCAGCTCAGAGGTCAGCCGGGGAGCCTCCCCACCCCTGCCCCAACCTCAGCGCCATGGAGGGGGCTCAGACCTGGGCCGGCTTCCTGAGGTTCCCCCTTCACTGCGCTGTCTCTCTGTTGTAGCTGCTGAGTTCCTCGGTGTCTCCATCTGTAAAATGGGACTGATAACGGTCCCCTCCCAGAGGCCTGGAGAGAGCCGGGCTGAGTGCCTGCCTGGGGGTGGGGGGNGTGGGGGGGTGGGGGGTCCCTGCTGGAAGGCGGTGGCTCTGCTCTGGAAGCAGACATGTTGCCTGCTGCTCACCGGTGTCCGCACCAGCCCAAGTCGGGCCTGTGGGCAGAGTGAGTGTCTGCACCGTGATGATAACCCCAGAAGCAGATGGTTCTGCCCAGCCTAGACTCACCGGACTCTGGGCCTGGCTGAGCAGGGCTGCTGTGCTCTGGGCTCTGTTAATCCCCATGGCAACCAGGTCTGGGCTGGGCAGGGGATGCGGGTGGGGGGCACTTCTGCGACGCCCCCCTGAGGCTGTCTGTCAGGTCCTGAATGGCCAGGGCCTGGCCCCTTTGTCCACCCCTCGCCCCAGCCCTCGTATGTGGCTCCCCCTGAGCTGGCTGTGATGCTGGAGGCTGAGCTGCCGCGCACGATGCCAGCCCAGTGCTGGCGGAAGGCTCCAGGCCCTAATCACCCACCCAGAACCTGGCCATCAGCTCCCTCCAGGCACAGGGTGGCCGCATCCCCTCCCCCTGCCTGCCTCTTAGTCCAGCACAATTAGGACCCATTATTTCTGTTGTGTGGATTGCTGAAAAATCATTTTAAACAGTCGCCCTTTTTTTTCGTGCTTTGGAAAGGGAAGGCGCCAGAGGAGATGAAAACAGAGAAGCATACCAGCACCCCCGCCTGGCTCCTTCCCCCACCCCCCATTTCTCCTGGCCTGTTCCCTTGGCAACCATCAACTGGCTCCGCAGCATTCAAAGGGAATCTCAGAGCTGCACATCAAGTGGGGCGCGGGGGTGTCTGCAGTCGCCTGAGACCCGTGGAAGGATGGACAGACATTCGCACACACAGGGAGATGGAGCCAGACAGACAGAAACAGAGAGACCAGGGGAGACTCGGGGACAGAGATGCCAGAGCTTCAGGTGGCACAGCGAGGCAGACAGACACTCAGGGAGACTGTGGGGAGAGAGGGGGAGAGGAGCAGACAGGAGGGGTGGAGGCTCGGGGCAGGCAGGGGGTGGGGGGCTGGAAGGAGGATAAAACGGGGCTCAGACTCGGGAGATGGGGCGACGGGAGGGTGGAGGAGCGGAGGGAGGCTCGGCAGCCCGGGCCTGCATCAAGGGCCCC
>SJYQ01096218.1:212050-254530 GCA_006410935.1 Redunca redunca
AAGCTCAGATGCCAGCAGGACCAGCGGCAGGGAGCGTGAAGAGCAGGAGGACTGGGGACCCCCACCTTGTGGGCCCAGCACGGGGCCCAGCATGGGGGCTCCACCGAGATTTCAGAGCAAGACAGAAACATAGGTGTCTTTATACCAGTCTTTGAGTTCGACGTCTTGGGAACCACCTCCATCTGTTACCGGACGAGTCCAGCCTTGCTGCTCCTGCTGGAGTGAAAATCTGAAAGGTGCAACCTGGGCCAGAGCTGAGCAGAGCACTGGGGCAGGGGGGCTCTGGCTTAAAAGTCAGTTACAATATAGCTTTGCTAAATCAACAGAAAAGGTGGTTCCCGAAGGCGGTTCCTGCCAGGAGCTGCGCGCCCAGAGTGGAGCTTGCCTGGCGATCTGCATGCTGGGCCCCAGTGAGCTGCCGTCCACCATCGGGGCACCCGTGGGGGCCGGCAGCCCTGGAGGCTGAGGGGGCAGCCGACCCTGCAGGTCCTGCCTTAGGGATCCTGCGGCAGCCCCACCCCGTTCCCCAGGCCCCCAGCCCATGTGCAGGGCCTGGGCCCAGCCTCCGTGCCCCCCCCACTGGCCAGAGGACCCCTCCCCCACCCTGAGCTGCTGGGTGACTGACCCCCCCACACGCCTCCACATGCCCCTCCCTCTGCACGGCTCATGCCCATGGCCAGATCCCCAGAAGCATCGTGTCTCCCCCGAGGGCAGCGGCCCAGGCCTTGAGATCAGGGCAGGTGTGTCCCGGGTGCTTCTGTGTGGAAGGTGCCAGCCCCCAGCAGAGACCACGCCCCGGCCCTCATTCCACAGGGGCTGGGACACACCCCGGGGACAGCGATCGGGGAGGCGGGAGCCGCAAGGCAGTGCCCCCCCCAGCTCAGGGTCCTCCCAGGTCCACCTTCTCGATGCTGCTGCACAGGGAGCCCGGGACCTCACGTCAGCCCCCTTCTGCCTGAGCTAGTTGGCTCCCTGTCACTTGCTACCAAATATATCACCCAGAACCTCCTGACTCAGAAGTTTTGTATTTTTAACAAGTTCCCAGGTGACTCACGGGCTGAACTGCACCCGAGAACCACTGACAGGCTTGCTGCCAATTAGGCTGCCGCGTCTGGGGCTCGGGCCTCTGCACACGAACCTGTCAGCTCCAATTCCAGGGCCTGCCCTTGCCAGCGGCACACGTCAGGCCCCTTACAATCCTGCACGCCGGTGGGGGGTGGGGCGGCTGGCCACTGCCTTCACTCCCAGAGCAGCCCAAGCAGGCAGCCCCCAGCCCAGGGAGCCCCCAGAGCCTTCTCTGGGGGTCAGAAGAGATGAGGCATGGGGGAGGGAGCTGGAAGAGCGGAAGCAAGTGGGGCGTCCGGGACGAGCCTCCCCCTCCTCACTCTCCAGTCATCCTGACCCACCGGCCGTCTGCTGACCTCTGCTGGACGTGGGGTCCACGATGCACACAGACACCCCCACTCTCCACTTCGGGAGGGCTGCGTCCATCAGGCAGCAGAGGCACAGGGTCTCAGCACCGCTGTCCCTGACCCCTCCTTCTCAGCTGGACGCCGCCCAGTGAGCAGTGACCACCGGCCTCAGGAGAGGCACAGGGCCTCGGCGCCGCTGTGCTGACCCCTCCTTCTCAGCCGGGCGCCGCCCAGTGAGCAGTGACCACCGGCCTGAGCAGAGGCACAGGGTCTCGGCGCCGCTGTGCTGACCCCTCCTTCTCGGCTGGGCGCCGGCCACGTGGATGCTGCTGCCCCCACCGCAGCTACAGGGGCTGCATGACAGAGGCCCTTCCCAGTCGGGTGTGGGCAGAAGTCCGAGACTTCCACAGAAGTGTCTTGTGGTTGGAGAGGTAAACATTTCCTTGCTCTTCTTCCCTCCTTCTCACTGAAACGAAGGCATGATTGTTGGAGCGAGAGCAGCCTCTTTGGTCCACGATGGGTTTGTTGCATGGAGCAGGACAAGAGAAACCTAACATAGTGGCCGACCATTGACCTCTCTCCAGCACCAAACCCAGAGCCTGCAAACACGCTGGAGATTCCCCCAGAAAAGTCCCACTGCTCCTCTTCACTGTCATCTGAACAGAGAGAATGTGAGGTTTAAGATGGGTCCTGAGTTCCATGCTGGACTCGGCCACTTGTCCCCAAAATGCCTACAAAAACCCCTGTTTTGTTCATCTTCGTACCTCCAGATTCAAGCCAGAGTCTGGCACACACACAAAAATGCAGATTCCCTGAGACTCCGTGCCCTTGCCTGCAAAAGGTCACCAAGGAAAAGCACATTTAAAGGAAAAAAATATATGTGTATTTATTCATGCTAAAGTGTAGATGACTGATAGGTTTGCACTTTAAAGAGGGGCATACCTGGAGGAGGAAATGGCAACCCACTCCAGTGTTCTTGCCTAGAGAATCCCAGGGACAGGGGAGCCTGGTGGGCTGCCGTCTATGGGGTCGCCAGAGTCGGACACGACTGAAGTGACTCAGCAGCAGCAGACCTGGCCTCAGGGGCTTCCCACAGGGCGCTGCTGGTAAAGAACCCACCCGCCAAGCAGGAGACTTGAGAGACGGATTTCAATTCCTGGGCCAGGAAGATCCCCCGGAGGAAGAAATGGCCGTCCACTCCAGCGTTCTTACCTGGAGAATCCCACGGACAGAGCAGCCTGGCGGGCTACAGTCCACGGGGTCACAAAGAGTCAGACACGACTGAAGTGGCTTAGCGCACACGAGCCTGGACTCAGAGGACCCTAGTGATAAGCCTCTTGTCCCAGGGCAGCAACGAGGGTGGAGCACATGTGTGGTGAGTATCTACCGTGAGCCAGACACTGTTCTAGGCCCTGAGAATAAAGCCGTGAACATCAAAAGAGTCCCTGTTGGCGTTACTGTTTAGTGTGGAAGACAGAGAGCAAGCTAACAAGCAAATAATAAGTCAGTAAGTCAGCACATGACCCGAGTGGAGGACCCGCACCCAGGGCAGAGGGAGCTGCTGCAAGCTTGAGGGACACACGACTCAACAGAAAACTGGGCCAGACTGGGGCAGACCTTCAGACACGGGAAGTGTCACTGGCCAGGAAACCCCTGAGAAGGTGCTCAGCTCCGTCAATTGTCAGGGAAGTGCACGGTAAAGTCCCAGTGAGCTACCGCTGCGGCCTTTCAGGATGGTTACAAAAGGTCGGCACAGTGCCAGGTGTTGAGAATCCTGGTATCCCCTGCACTGGGGTGGCGGGGGAGGTAGATTGGTGCAGCCACCTTGGAAAATGGATTTGGGCTTTCTGTTTCAGCTGAGTCCGCACGCTGCCAGTGACCATACAGTTGCATTCCTCAATTGATACCCAGCTGGAAGGGATCCTTACGCCCCTCAGAGCAGTGAGCCGTAGGACAGTTCAGGGCAGAGTTGTTTGTGCGGGTCAGTGGGGACCACCAGTGCGCAGGGCCGTTGGGGCACAGCCCCCTGCTGCCTCCCAGCGCCTGCCTTTGCTGTAAGGTGAACACGTAGGAGTCGAGAAGCTGACCAGCCCACTGTTCAGTCCAAGCCAAGTGCCTGCGGGCCCTTCCGCTTCCCGGGTTAGGAGGCACAGCCCAAAAGTAAGGAGCAGACAAATGGTTTTTTCTTGTGCCCTTTTTTTCATGGAAGAAAGAATGTGTTTAAGAAAGAGGACCCAGAGACAGTGGCCCCAATTTAGCAGAGCACATGCTGGGTCTCTGAATCCGCAAAGGTGGATCCGGTCTGAAAAGAGGGGAGCTGAGCCTGCCTGTCTGATGAGCTGGGGGCGGGGAGACTGAGGGTCGAGGAGAAGAGGGCTGCAGGTGAGCAGGGTGTGGGCAGAGGGCAGAGGGTCTGCGTGGCGGGGATGTCTCTTGCTGGGTTATTTGCAGGGGATACTGGGACTTCCCCGTTCCATCTTCTTAAACCTTCATCCGGTTTTGTAACACACCCATCTGCCTGGTGTCGGGAGGAGAAATGTGTCACACATCAGAAGCAGAACAGATCCGCCATATGGGGGAGAGAGAGACAGTCCAAAAGCAGATCCTCTCAGAACAGAGAGAAGCAGGAATGTGCTCCAGGACACCCAGGGAGTCCGGGCAGGAACCGTTTCAGAGTACGGTGATCCAGGGGCCAGAGCAATCCCTTTCCATAACACGAGACACACACCGGAAACTAATGTTTACTTAGACAAAGAAGACAAAAAACCCTGAATAAAATATTCACAGAACAGATCCGTTAGGCCAGGAAGAGAAGCAAATGCTGACGCCAAGAGAGCAGAGGAATGCAAGGCTGGTTCAACAGCACCGACCCTGGAGCTACTCAGGACCTCAGCAGCCTAGCAGAGAGAAGCTTTGCTTATAGCCTCAGGACTGAGAAGGAGTTTCATGGTATTCAACATCCGTCCTTGGTTTTTCCAAAACAGCTTTCAGAAAACTACAAATAAAAGAAACTCTCTCTCCTTTGACAGAGTGTCTTTCAGAAGCCAAAGAGCAAAGGTCAGATCTCGTGATGAGAGCCGCGGTGTTTCTTCCAGGGAGCACTCGCCCACCCTCTGGGGTAGACCTGTGCCCAGTCTCTGATACATGCGTTCACTTCCTGCTTCTGTCTCCTCACAACTTTCTGATGGACTCCGCCCCCTGGTCACATCTGTGGTTCCTGGGCCCAGAAGGATTTCCATCCCAGGGCAAATGTTGAGTAAGTACTGAATGAATGGACAGCAGAAACCAATCAAAGATGCCCACTATCAAAATTATTATTCAGCTTTATCCTGGGGATCGTAGACACAGAAACAAGACAGAAAAAAAGACACAGCCTATAAATACTGGAGAGGAAAAGGTCGAATACAAGTCTTTGTGTCATAGAAACACTGACCTAAACTTTTCAAGAAGAAAATCCAGAGAACTATTCAAGATATGATGTGATGCAAAACTGAAACGTGATTTTCAGAGATCCCACGTAAATTAGGGTGGTGCCAGCCAGAGGGCCACCCGCTCAGAGTGGTTTCCTCAAAGATCCCACGTAAATTAGGGTGGTGCCAGCCAGAGGGCCGCCCGCTCAGAGTGGGTATCCTCAAGGATCCCACATAAATTAGGGTGGTGCCAGCCAGAGGGTCGCTCGCTCAGAGTGGTTTTCCTCACGCACCAGAACCTTTGTGAAGGTTCCATCTTCAACACAGTGGCTCCAGGCCCCACCGAGACCCATATGTCTTTTCATCTCCCTGCCCACTCGTGTCTCTGCCTGGCCCTGTGTGGCTGTGTTCTCCAGACAGGAAGTTCATGAGCATCAGGAGAATAGCCACCCCAGGTGCCCTGCCTCCCTGTGGGCACGCGCTGCCCCCTGAGGGAAGTGCTGGGGATGCCTGGCAGCCCAGTACCAGGGCCGCTCATGCACCGAGACACGGGCAGTCATTTGTTCTCCAGTAAGGGCTTAGACTGCCCACTGGCTGTGTGTGTGTGTGCACACACATGAGTGCTGGTGGAGAGGGGACTGTGTGTGTGTGTGCACACACGAGTGCTGGTGGAGAGCGGACTGTGTGTGTGTGTGTGCACACGAGTGCTGGTGGAGAGGGGACTCTGTGTGTGTGTGCACACGAGTGCTGGTGGAAAGGGGACTGTGTGTGTGCACACATGAGTGCTGGTGGAGAGGGGACTGTGTGTGTGTGTGCACACACGAGTGCTGGTGGAGAGCGGACTGTGTGTGTGTGTGTGCACACGAGTGCTGGTGGAGAGGGGACTCTGTGTGTGTGTGCACACGAGTGCTGGTGGAAAGGGGACTGTGTGTGTGCACACATGAGTGCTGGTGGAGAGGGGACTGTGTGTGCACACGCGAGTGCTGGTGCAGAGGGGACTGTGTGTGTGTGTGCGCACACACGAGTGCTGGTGGAGAGGGGACTGTGTGTGTGTGCACACGTGAGTGCTGGTGGAGAGGGGACTGTGTGTGTGTGCACACACGAGTGCTGGTGGAGAGGGGACTGTGTGTGCACACACGAGTGCTGGTGGAGAGGGGTGTTGGCGCCGACTGTCAGGCTCACCAGGACCACGCGGAGTGGGCAAGGAAGAGTTCCCATGGCCAGCGGTGCTGTACCCACTGAGGAAAGGGGCACAGACACCCAGAGGGGAAGGCACAGCTGTAGCCACTCCGGGCATCTCCCCTGGCTTCTCAGAACACGTGCTCTTGCTGTGCGTAAAGTCACAAATAACCTGGTAAGAATCCAAGTCCACTGCTCTCCCCAGAGAGAGACGTCCATCCAGGTCCTTCCTGCAGCCCCATCTGCCTGCTCCTAGGCTCCCCTCCATCCCCGCCCACTGGCCACCCAGCCTGTCTACAGAATTCTCCCCCCACAACTGTGTTCCGGGTCCAGTCAGCCCCTCTGTGCACAGGGGTCCCGCCCTCTCCTCTGCTCAGGGCGGTCTTCTAAGCTCTATGGTGTCTGGACTCCAGGGCGATCGCCAAGCCCCCGGGGAGGTGAGGTTTCCCTGGGGGCTTCACTGCTCTCAATGGAAGCTTGTATCTGGACCCGACCTACCGGCTTGTAGATGCGGCTTCTGTCCACCACGTCTTCCGGGGTCCCCCTTGTGGCCTGCCCTTCGACCCCCTGACCCGCTGTCATCTGAGGGCCCCGCCCTGGCCATTGGCCCCCTTCCTTGCTGACGTGTGTGTGTATGTGTGTGGCGAGGCAGGGTGGAAACAGGCTCCAGCCAGGCACTCAGACCTGGCTCTGCAGCGGGGCACCCCCCTGGTGTCCTCAGACCCTACTCCTGGGTCCACACCTCGAGCTGAGGGGGCCCCGGGACCCTTCACCTTGGCCAGCATGCACTGGGTCCTTCCTCTCTCCAGGCCCCCTGCATTCCAACTCTCAGGCACTCCTGAGGTGTCTGCCCGGCTCATGACACTGTCATGGTTTCCTCGAGCTGTTCTCAGTTCAAGAGACAGAGGACTGGGAGCAAGATGGAGGAGAGACAGAGGGGGCTCCTGCCATCCCTTCCGAGGACGTGAAGCAGGAGGCAGTGGGCGTGTAACTCCATCTGCCATCTGTAGCTTTCTTTTTTATCCCTGTATTAATAAAGGCTGTGTGTAGAAGGAGACTCACAGGGAAACACAAAGTCAGGGTTGACAAAAGGAGAAGGGGTGGCGCTTCCCTCCTGAAGGGACCGAGGCGCACTCCCGGTGGCCGGCGTGGAGGGTGGGGGCTGGACCCCAGGATCAGAACCCCGCCCAGCCCACGCTGCTCCCCAGGGAACAGCTGGCGGATGACACGCTGTTCCCTGGGTCCTTCTCCAGCAGCACAGCCGGGCCGATTGGAGCAGAGGCGTGGAGCCTCGTTCCTGCCCGCACCCTCTCCTCCTCACACGCCACCCAGGATGGACAGCGCCTCTGACGCTGTGTCACGGGACATGCGGTGATGTTTGCACCTGGCTGCTGCTCAGGTGGCCTTGGGCGAAGCCCGAGAGCCTCAGGTTCAGACGAACCCTGGGCTGAGCGGTTCTTACCCCACTGCCCTGGGCCCAGCCTGGCCGGGGAGGCGGGGAGAGGCTGGGGCTGGGAGCAGACCGCACTCCAGGCAGGAGCGGCTTCTCCTCTGACTTTCCAGGCCCGCCTGTCTGACTCCTCAGAAACAGCCCAGACTTTGGGGCCAAACCTGTGTCCACTGCTCCCTGGGTCCCCTGCTAGACCCTTGGTCTGAGCGAGTCTGAGCCGACCTGGCTGAAGGAAGGCCCTTCCGTCTCTCCTCTGAGCAGCGGCCTGCGCGTCTGGGGCCTGGGGCCTGGCCCTAACCCTTGCTGGCCTGTCACGACTCACCTTGGTGTTGGTGACGTTACCGGCACGCGTCTGCTCCGCCCCCGGGGGCACTGGCTCCCAGGCCCCTCTGTCCACTCGAGGGCAGGGACCAGCCCCTGCCCCCTCCCCCCACACACCCCTCGGCCTGCAGTTGACTTGTCTCTTTGTCTGAGGTTGAGCAGGAGTTCCTCCCCTTGGGGCAAGGAGAGGCAGGGGCGTTAGTGAGCCATCCTGCTTCAAGTGCAGGGCCCACTGTAGCTGTGCGCTGAGCCCACCGTGGGCTCTGCGGAGGCCACCCCGGGGTGGATCTGTGCCCTGCCTCTTGCCGGCCTGGGCCTGCCTGTCTCCGAGTCCCCATCTGTAAGGTGGCCTGGCTGCACCTGTGTCTCAGGTATGTGGGGGGTGCAGAGAGTGGCCTCCCCGGAAGCCCCAGCCTCTCCCTCCTTGCCCAGGGCGCCCCTGCTGAACTCTCAGGTCGGGAGCTGGAGCAGGTGGAGGAGGCTGGTCGGGGGCTGTCCACCCCCATCCTGTGGTCATAAACCTCACTAAGCGGTGCGTCTACCTGAGGGCCTTGTGGGACAAGGCAAAGAAAAGCCAGACTCTGTGGCGAGGCCACAGACGGAAGGGTGCCTGGGTCTGTTATATGGAGAGTCGTGCGTGGGTGTGAGTGTACCTGCAGTCAGAGGGCGTGTGCACACTGTGGGTGTTTATAGACAGAGGGGATGTACACGTTCTGGGCATGGGTGCAACTTTAGACAGAGTATGTACATGTCGTGGGTGTCTCTGTAGACAGAGGGTATGACACGTTCTGAGTGTGGGTGTATCTGTAGACAGAGGTTTGTACACGTTGTGGGTGTGGGTGTACCTGCAGTCAGAGGGCGTGTGCACACTGTGGGTGTTTATAGACAGAGGGTAAGTACATGTTGTGGGTGCTGGTGTATCTGTAGACGAGGGGATGTACACGTCGTGGGTGTGGGTGTAGGTAAGTGGTATGTACACGTTGTACACGCATCAGGTGTGAAGCGTTAGGGAGACTTCCCAGGCAGAGACGCGTTACAGAGCTCCTGAGCGGAACAGTGGACCCGGGGGCCCATCACTGGTAAGCGGGCGGCCGCAGCAGGGCAGGCCCACGCCGTGGACTTGTTCAGCCGTGGGAGGAGATGACACCGACAGGCCCCGTGGGGCAGGGACCCGAGAGCCGTGCGTCGTCGCGTGGCGGGCTCTCCTCTTGCAGGACGCGTCCGCAGGAGAGCCCCGAGGTGGGGAGCAGGCTGGTGGTTTGGGGCTGGGGGTGGGGACAGGGAGTGGTTGCTGACAGCAGGCTTCTTTCCTGCGTGACAGAATGTTCTGGGATTAGTTACTGGCGATGGTTGCAGAAAGCAGGGAATTGTGTGCTTTAAGGGGGGTTTGTGGGCTTCCCTGGTGGCTCAGATGGTAAAGAATCTGCCTTCAGTGCAGGAAACCAGGGTTCGATCCCTGGGTCAGGAAGATCTGCTGAAGGAGGAAAGGGCAACCCACTCCAGTATTCTGGCCTGGAGAATTGCGTGAACAGAGGAGCCCGGCGGGCCACAGTCCATGAAGTGGGGGTTTGTCGTCTGTGACCCGTGCGTGCATGGAAGCGGGACATCAGGGCTCCTCAGCTGCCTCCACACCCAGCTGCGCACCTCTAAGTACGTCCCTGCATTTCTGGAAGACGAGATTCCTGGACCAGCCCCCACAGGCCGTCCGAGCCCCCACCCGTGACGTCCATCCATGCGGCCACGCAGCCCGCTGCTGCCCGGTCTCTCCATCTGAGACCCCGTTCCAAGGCGCCGGGGCCGGGGGAGTGTCGATGCTGCGGCCACAGGGGCACCAGCCAGGCTGTCTCTGACCTCAGTCCGGGGGGGCCCCACATCACCCCACTCTGTCCCCGAACCCTCTTCTGTGCCCCCCGGGATCCCACCACCTTCCCCAGAGCACTGTGAGATGGCCACATCTCCCCCAGCCCAGCTGAGCCCCAGAGACGGTGGCCAGCTGAGGGCACCTCTCCCCTGGGGTCACCCTGCAGCCTGAGTTCCTGCCCCTCCTTGGCCTGGCCCCTGGGCGTGGGCAGGCCTGTGACCCGCGTTGGGCCAGGGGCCACCAACAGGCACAGCTTCAGAAGAGGCTAGACAGCACTCGCCCCTCCGGCTGCCCCGGGCCAGCTGTGGAGGGAAGTGGGCATCTCTTTGAGGAAGGGGGTGCGCCCCCCACCCCAGCCTCTCAACAGAGGGCCAGACGTGGGGGTGAGGCTCCTGTGGGCTGTCCGATTCCACCGTCCTGCCAACCCACAGAACAGCGAGAAAGAGTGCATTTGCTGAGCTGACCCACTGTGTGTCCTTGGGCGTGAAGCACGCACGTGAGCTCATTGTCAGCTGAGTCTGACTCTCTGGGATCCCCTGGACTGTAGCCCACCAGGCACCTCTGTCTGTGGGATTCTCCAGACAAGAATACTGCAGTGGGCTGCCCTTTCCTCCTCCAGGGGATCCTCCTGACCCTGGGATTGAACCCGCGCCTCTTGCGTTTCCTGCGTTGGCAGGAGGGTTCTTTCCCACTGCCCCTCCGGGAATCCTGTGCGTTGGGGATGGCTTGTTATGTGGCGAAAGCTCGCTGATGCGCCTCCGCCCCGGAGCCTGTCTCCTGGAGCAGAGCAGCCGCCAGCGGATCCATCACCAGGCTCCCAGACCCTCGGGGCTTCGAGTAATTGGCGTCGCAGCCAATTAAAGCCTTGGCTCCTGGAGTGAGAAGCCAAGAGTCGCGCTCTGTGCACCGCTGCGTCTTCCCTCCACTTGGGGGCAGCTGCCTTCCGGTCCCGTGGACACAGGGTAGGAGTTCTCAGACAAAGAGGGGTTGGGATGAACCAGAGCCTGATTTGAAAAGGCTTGAGGCACAGCAGGGGCCACCTGGGCTGTGTCTGCCTCCAGGGGACGCGGGCACACGAGGGTCACGGGGGACAGGAAACCTGGTCCGAGGCCGGGCCCTAAACAGACCCAGTAGATGGGCAAAGACATGGGGTGCAGGGTGGGCGGGGGGGCCACAGCCAGCATGAAGGCCCAGGGGCAGCCGGGAGGGCCGGGAGGAGGCCGCCGTGTCGGGGGACAGAGGTGGTGGCCCTGGGGGGTCCCAAGCTGAGTGACCTCCTCAGGCCCGAGGAGGCTCCGAAGGGCTCTGGATAGGCCTGGTCCAGGGATCAGCGCCCCCCAGCTGGCTCCACCTGGCCCAGGTATCGAAGGCTCTCTCTCAGCAGCCTTCCCTGGCCCTGGGCTCCCGCCCCACAGTCCCCTCGCCTCTACGCATAGCCCACAGGGTCATCCTAAAGAGGTGTCTCGACTCCACCCTCCGCAGCGGCTGTGCCCCCAGGACAGGGTGGCAGGGACCCCCCCTCGGCTGGCTGGCTGGCAGCCGGCAGCGGTCACAGCACGGCCCACAGCAATCAACGCTGGCACGCAGCCCCTGTGCGTGTCCGCATGAGGCCGTCTCTGCGATGGTCGTCTTCGTGCGGCCGGGGGCCCGCAGGGAGAGACTTGGGGGTTTCTGGGGGTCTAGACACTCCCTGAGAAGGCGGATAAGGAAAGCAGGCAGCGGCCCCCCACGGGTCCAGAGAGGCGGTGCCCCGAGGTCCCCTGGGCTGAGTGCTGGCTGGGGCAGAGGAAGGAATCCCAGCTCTGCCCGGGTTCATGGGTGCCAAGGGTCCCGCCCAGATCCTGCACCAGGATCCCAGCCCAGCACTGCAGTGGGCAGGGGCGCGGCAGGGCGGGGACAGCAGGCCTGGGCAGCTCGTCCTCGGCCCGGCCATGAGGACGTGCCCCCAGCACGGGGTCAGTCATTTCCTGTGGGGGTGAGGGGCACTCAGGGCGGCGGAGGGCGTTCAGGATACACAGGGCCTGGGTCGTCCCCTCTTTGATCTGCCAGATGGTCGCTGAGCTCCCCGCGGGCAGCAGCACTGAGTCCCGCTTAGGAGTCAAGGCAGTCGCCCGGCGATGGGACCCCAGACCTGACCCTGCTGCCCTGGAGCCTCGGTGTCGGCCTGCCTTCCGGCTCAGTTTCCCGTCACTGACCACGCAGCTCATCAAGACCAGGTCACCAGCCTGCTAGGGAGAGCGCCACTCCAGCTCCAGGTGCCCAGCAGGCCAGCCCCTCTGCCCGACCCCCGACCTGGCCGGGTGTCCCTGGCGCCTGACCGGCCACCCTTCCACGGCTGATGATTAGTGGGTGAGGCCGACAAGACAGCGAGCGACTGACCGCTCCTGGGGGCAGGGGCAGGGAAGGACGTGAGGACCCCCAGTCCCCCACAGAGATGCTCAGGAGGAAACAGTGAGCTCGACACCAAGCGGCTGTGGGGCGGTGTCTGCTGTGACAGCCAGGAGCAGGCGAGGGCCGGGGCCAGGGACGGGGCCAGGGAAGGCCAGGCCCCAGGTGGACAAAGCTGAAGGGCGGGGGAGGCAGGCCTCTGTCCTCGGGAAGGCCGCCAGGGTGCAGGGGCAGAGCCTGGGGGGAGTCCTGGGGGAGGGGGCACCTGGGGGGAACCTGGGGGGCACCTGCAGGGAGCTCTCTGGCTGCCCATCCACCTTCCTCCCCTCCCTCGCCGAGGTCTGGGGGGCACCCCTCCCCCACACGATCTGGGGGGCACCCCTCCCTCGCGATGATCTGGGGGCGGCACCCCGCCCCCACCGTGATCTGGGGGGCCCCCTCTGGCTGCGCGGATGGTGCTGGGGGCGCAGAGGCTGATCCCCAGGGCCGCCGCGGACGCAGCTGCTCCAAAACCACCGGCTCAGCGGTTTCTGCGCAGACACCTCGCCTCGGGGATTTGCATCCGAGGCCCGTTTAATCCGCGGGCACTGGGGGCGCCGGGGGGAGAAGCCGGCTCTGGAAAGCCCGCGGGGCCGCGTGCCGCGCTGGGGCGGGCGGGGCCGCCCGCAGTCGCACCTCCTCGCCGCCCACACTTTCTCTTCCGTTGTGGGGCGGGCGGGGGAGCGCCCCCAGTCGCACCTCCTGGCAGCACTTTTCTCTCCTGCTGTGTACATCGATTCTGGCCCTTTGCCCGGAGGAGGGGATTACTGCATCCATTTCGGGAAGTTAAGTCCCGGGTCAGGGTCTGAGTCCTCTGAGCCCTCGCCACCCCCCACCAGCGGCTCCGGCCAGAACAGTGGTGCCCGGCCAGCCGGGCGCAACAGGGCTGCAGACAGCCAGCCCTCGGGGGGGCCCAGAGGTGCTGAGACCTCGGGAATTCCCCTTCCTGCAGGCCTCGGAGATCAGATCCCTGCACGCCCCTGGGCCTGACCCCTCATGCTGCCTCACACACCTGCCCCGAGCCCTCCTGCCTCCCAGGGTCACCCTGAGAGGGACACTGGGGCTTTAGCAGCTGGCTTAGCGACAAAGGTGCCGTCGCCCGGCCCAGCACTGACCCACAGGCGGCTCTCCGTTCCCAAGGCCTCTGCGGAGAGGACGCCCACCAGCCCAGCCTCGAGGCCATACCAGAGAGACACCCCCACCCCACTCCCACGCCTGCTTCTGCACCCCGAGAGCGCAGCCTCAGCTGCCGGCCAGGCGCGCCCCATGAGCGATGATAAAATGATGGCTGTTTTCCTGGGACACGAGCTGGGGGCAAGGGGTGGCATGTGGTCACACAGCACACCACGCTGGGCAGACAGGCCTGAGGGCGATGCGGTGCAGAGTCGACGGGCACTCCTGATGCCGCGGGCACGGCGTGGGTACGACCTGGGTCCCCCAGCCTGACACTGTCGGGAGGCAGGCTGCTGGCACCATCTGTCAGGGGCCAGAGTGTTGCCCTGGCCAGCGTGCAGTGCCCAGAGAGAGGAGACCCTGGCTCACGCCCCCACCCCTGTGAGGACGGGCGCTCCCGCCTCCAGGCCGTCAGAGGCCACACCTGCCCTTCAGGCCGCCCAGTCTGCGGCGTCTCTGCGGCATCGGGGTGGCTCGGGGCTCACGAGCAGGGAGAGACAGCTGGGGGCGCCTGGATGCAGCCGTGCCTGACGCCTGCCTGTGCTTCTCGGCTTTACGGACCAGTCAGCTCCTTTTCCTCACTGAAGCCAGGCTGTGTGAGCTTCTACTAAGTGCAACCAAAAAAAAAAAAGGGAAGAGCAATTACACCTGTAATGAGATGGAAAAGCTTTTCATCCCAAAACTCCTCTTGGGGACAGCGCTGTGTCTGTTTGGAAGAAATATGTTTAGCAGCCTTGACGCCTGAAGCGAAGAGTCCAGGAGACCTGAGTGTGGGGAGGCAGGGGGAGAGAAGCTGGTGTGGACCCTCCGGGTGGGGATCTAACCCCACCTCCCCAACTGGGGCACGGCCCCGTGAGAGGCTCGCCAGAGGTGACACCTGGTGGGAAGCGCAGACGCCCCAGCCAGCTTCCGGGTGCGGCTGGGTGCCGGGCCTCCCCTGGGTCTCTCACATCTGGTGCAGGTGAGGCCAGGCCGGCTGCAGGGGGCGGGGGGCAGGGGTCCGGGGAGCCACCTTCCAGTGCTGGAGGACCCCTCTGTCCCTGTGATGGCGGAAAGACCAGGCCTGTGTGCGCACAGGTCTGCCCTGAGCACGTGGTCACTCCCAGAGGGCCCTGCCCTGCCAGCTCTGCCGTGGTCAATCCCTGTGGGAAATCCCTGCTGCTTAGATGGTGAAAGGGGTCAGAACCCCGACAGGTGAGGGTGCGGGTTAGGGTTAGAGGTTAGGGGCCAGGGTTAGAGGTTAGGGGTTAGGGTTAGGGTTAGGGTTGGGATTAGGGTTAGGGCTAGGCCATCTCTAGTGACTTTCCAGGCAGAGCCAAAAGGCGTTGGCCTGAGTCTGGAGCCTCTGAAAAGTCCAAGGCTTGCTCCACCATGAACACCTGCCCGCTGGACGCCTGGCCCACCCTTGCTGCCTGGGTGGCAGAAGGGGCTGGGACGTCCGTGCCCTGGTCTGCAGGGCCCTGCTGGGGGCCTCCCCGGGGAGCAAGGCTGCAGGAGCTCCGATGGGAACCCCTCCTCTGCCCGGGACCGGCGGGAGCCGCCTCTTGGGCCATCCCTCTGCCTGCCAGCTGGGTCTCAGGGCTGTCCGGGGTCAGGAGCAAGAAGGTGGCAGGGTGCTGGCCGGCCCCCCATCCGCACATCGGGAGCTGAGTCGCCGTGGAAGGGGGGCGGCCCGTCTCTGGAATGAGGGGCTCAGAGGGTCCTGGGGAGAGGGGTCCCAAGCCCGAGGAAAGCCTCAGAGTGCCCTCGACATCGGTGGTGGTTTGCCACAAGTGAGGGCCCCACATGACAGGCTCGAGCTGGCCTCGGGCATGCTCGTCGTTCACTGCATGCTATCGACCCCCGTGAGGTGAGACATTATCCCCATTTACAGATGAGGAAACCGAGGCTCGAGGAAGAGAAATCACTTCCCAGGTCACACGGGTCTGGGGTCATGATTCTTTCCCAGTTTTCTGACGTACGTCACTGCGTGACAGCTGTACACGCGATGGTTTGATTTAGACGCGGGGATGTGACCCCCAGGCAGGTGCAGCCAACATCCACCGCCTCGTGTACAATAAACAGAAGGCAGACAGACCGCTCCGTGCGGCAAGAACTCAGCGTCGGCTCTCAGCACCTTCCTGGAGGCCCCAGCGAGGGGCCTGTCTGCGGTCAGCGTGCGGCCCATCATGTCCTGGGGCTGCTGAATCTCATAACTGGGAGTCTCCCCTCCTACCACCTTCCTCCAGTGCCCCCAGCCCAGTGCTGTCCGTGGTGGGCTCCACTCTTGTTCATGGCTGACGGATGTCCCTGTGTGTGTGTGTGCGCACACGCACACACAGCCCCATCTGCTCGACCCTCAGTGGACACTCAGGCTGTTTCCACTTCTGGGGGCTGGGACTACAGCCCATTCGGGAGGGATCATGGGGCAAGAGGCCCAGCCCTGGAGGAGGGGCGCAGGCTGGTGCAGCCAGACGCAGCGGGAGCCGGGCTGGGCTGTGAGGGGAGTGGGGACTGAGCTGTGAGCCAAGTGTATGACCAGGTGGCTGGGGGTGGGGATCCAGAGGAGTGGGGGTGTAGGGAGCAGACCGCCGACCTCTGATCACAGCTCCCCTGTGGGGCAAGACCAACAGGCTGCGACCAACAGGATGAGTGAAAACTGCTGACTTGGACCCCAAAATTCAATGGTGTAGACAAAGCATGGGGAAGACCCAGCCTGGAAGAAGTCCTGTGAGAAAGCTCGGGGGTTTAAACCAGCCGCAAGCAGAAACCAGCCTTGAGACAGAGGTGCCTCGTGTCTTAAACCGCACCACGGGAATCAGAGCGAACAGAAAAGAAGCGGTAGGCACAGGCCTTGGGTCGCATCGTAAGAAGCACAGGGACCAGAAAGCGGGAGGTGACTGATGGGCAGGCCGCACCCGGGATTCAGGAGACAACTTTTGGCCCCAGGACCTTGGGTCAGCGCCCCCCTCCCCTTCCCTGCTCTGGCCGTGTGTCCAGGGGGCCTGGCAGCGCCTTGCCCCTCCCCCTTGGGTGCAGAGATGCCGGAGGGGCAGGAGGGGGCTGAGAGGAGAGCTGGCCCGCAGCCAGGAAGCTGGTTCCCGCAGCACCAGCCGTGTAATTGGGCTAATTCTGCCGTGTTTGCGTTCTGGGCCTCTGTTTCCCTTTGTCTGTATAACTCCTGATTGGAACGCTTGCTGTTGCCTTTGTGTGGTCCTAAACCAATCCTCCGTGATGACGAACACGAATGTGTTTCTGATGGATGTTTTCCAGGGCCCTTTGTTGCCTCAATTAAGGGATAATGAACAAGAATTGTTTCTATTTGTAAAACAGCCCAGCCATTTCCCGCTTCCCAATTGGTGGGACAATGTGTCTTAATTAAGCTCAAAGACTTGTCACTTCATCTACCGTCAAGATCCCCAGGGAAGCTCGGAGGAGGCTGAGGGCAGGGAAGCCCAGTGAACAGCTCGAGCGAGGCAGGGGTCGCGGGACCAGAGGTGGCGTCAGCTCCCCGTGCCCAGTGCCCAGAGGAGCAGGGCGGGCAGCTGCCTGGCGGCTGAGCAGGACACTTCCCCTCGCTGTCCCTGGGGACGGCTGTCAGGTCCCGGCCCCATGCTCGCCTGCCCTGCTGGGTCTCCGAGCGGAGGAGCAGGGCTCCCCAGACCCGCAGGTCCCCAAGCCACCGGGCTCCAGGAAGACAGCCACGTGCATCCGTCCAGGGCTCCCAGCTCCTCAAAGACCCGCTGTCGGTGGCGCGTGAGGCCATAGGAGGTCTTTTGGCTTTCAGTGGGTCCCCTCCACCGAGGGGTTGCCCGGGCTGCAGGTGGGGGGGCTGGCACCAGTCAGGTGTGAGTAGTGATGGCTGGCAATGTGTCTCTGTGGCTAACACAAATCCCAAGAGGCTCCTTTCCGAGACGGTTCACATTTCACTCCCAAGGTTGAGCTGGGCTCTGGTGCGGGGCGCTTCCCTGGTGGGTCAGCTGGGAAGGACTCTGCCTGCAATGCGGGAGACCTGGGTTCGATCCCTGGGTTGGGAAGCTCCCCTGGAGAAGGGAAAGGCTACCCACTCCAGTGTTCTGGCCTGGAGAATTCCATACAGTCCATGGGGTCGCAAAGAGTCAGACACGACTGAGTGACTTTCACTTTTTAACTTTCTCCTCAAATCCTCCCAGAGCCCTAGGAGTTGGTCGATATGATAACACTCATTTCCACTTTTAAAAATATTTCCTTCCGTTTATCATGTGGCTGCGCCGGGTCTCCGTCGCGGAGGGCGGGTCCTCAGCTGCTCTGTGCACTCGTGGCTGGGCCCGTGGGCTCTAGTTCCCTGACCAGGGGTGGAACCCAGGCCCCTGGTTGGGAGTGTGGTGTCCCACCCACTGGACCCCAGGGAAGCCCCTTGTTCCCTCTCTAAAGATGGATCGCTACAGCTCAGAGGAGCGCGCCAGGGGCGTCCGGAGGTGGTGAAGGCGGGAGCCTGACCCGGGGGTCCCCAACGCCACCCCCAGCGGGGGTCCTGTGCACTGGTCCATCAGGCCCCTCCGTACCCGTCTCATGGTTGGGCTCCCCACATCGTGGCTTTTCCTTAATTTTGTCGACTAAAGAGGTGCACAACGTGACAGTCACGAGTTAACTTTATTTGGGGTGAAATGAGGCTGCAGCTCGGGGGACGGGCCGCAGAGGCTCCGGGAGGCCGCTCGCAGAGGCAGGCGGAGGGCCAGCGCGCAAGGCTGCTGCGGAGGGGCAGTCGTGCAGTGAAGCGCGTACTCCACAGGAGGCTTCCTGCAGGCCCCGAGGAGCTGATGTCGGCATGAAGGGCTCAGCGCGGTTGAGATACTCTGTTGTCCGATTGCTCAGCCGCGTCCGGCTCTGCGACCCCACGGACCGCAGCACGCCAGGCTCCCCTCTCCTTCCCCATCTCCCAGAGCTCGCTCAAACTCGTGTGCATCGAGTCAGTGACGCCATCCAGCCGTCTCATCCTCTGTCGTCCCCTCCTCCCGCCTTCACTCTTTCCCAGCATCAGGGTCTTTTCCAGTGAGTCAGCTCTTCCCATCAGGTCGCCAAAGGATTGGAGCTTCAGCTTCAGCATCAGTCCTTCCAGTGATACTCAGGACTGATTTTCTTTAGGACGGACTGGTTGGACCTTGCTGTCCAAAGGACTCTCAAAAGCCTTCCCCAGCACCACAGTTCAGAAGCATCAGTTCCACGGCGCTCAGTTTTTTATGGTCCTGCTCTCACGTCCATACCTGACGCTCTTCGTGTTTATTCTGACTGAGCGGACACTGTGTGTACAAATGCCACGCCTGCCTTACCCGTTCACCTGGACACTCAGGCTGCTCCCGTGTCTTGGCCGCCGTGACTCACGCTGCAGTGAGCAGCGGGTACATGTGTCTTTTTGAGTTAGCGTTCTCCAGATACATGCCCGGGAGTGGAAGTGCTGGGTCACATGGTAGCTCTGTTTTTTATTTTTTTGAGAGCCCTCCATATTCTTCTCCATGTGGCTGCCCCAATTTACGTTCCTACCAGCAGGGTAGGAGGGTTCCCATCTCCACATCCTCTCCAGCATTTGTTTTTCATAGACCTTTCGATGGTGGCCGTTCTGACCAGCTTGAGGAGGTTCCTCCCGCAGCTTTGGTTCACGTTTCTCTTTTGTTTCCTTGGCTGCGCTGCGTCTTTGCTGTGTCACACAGATTCTTTAGTTGCCGCTTGTGGGGTCTAGTTCCCCAGCCAGGGATTGAACCCCACCCTCCACCCCCGTGCGGAGAGTGTGACGTATTAGCCACTGGGCCACGGGAAGTCCCTGCCCATCTCCAGCAGTTAGCCCGTGGCGCGCCTCCTCACATGCCTGCTGATGGGTGGCAGCCCCCGGCTCGTCTCCCAGCCTCCTCTGTCTGAGCCCCGCTGCCCCTGGAGGCGCGGGATCCTTGCCTTGGTCTCCCATGTCTGTCTTCCCAAAGATGCGGGTGGTTCACAGGGCCCCTGCCGCAGCCCCACAGCCACGACGTCTGGGACCAAACCCGTGTCACCCTCAGCCCTTGCGGAGCAAAGCCTGGCCAGTGAGGGCCCAGCAGGTGGGAGGCTCCACTCAGCACCCTGCCTGCCTGCCGTGGACAGAGGTGCCCCCCCGCCCCCCGCAAAGGGAAATCAGAAACTGTCACAGAAAAGGAAAAAAGCACAGGCATGGCCTGAAGCCAAGAGGAGGTCGACTGGGAAGCCTCTGGTCCCTGTGAGCACAGCTTCTCGGGGAAGCGGGGCTACCTGGGCCCCTCCGCTCAGTGCACCCCCGCGCCCGCCTGCCCGCCCGCAGCCAGAGCCGCTCTGGTGCCTGCACACGGCCACGCCATGCGCTCCTTCAGAAAGACCCGGGGACCCGCCTGGTTTGAAGGCAGCTCTATGATGGTGGGGGTGTCTGACCCCGCAGCCGCCTCCCAGGCCCAGGAGTGTTGGGAAGACGGGCGGGGAGGGTGACCGAGGCATCAGGCCACCACCTCAGCCACGACTGTCTGCAATGGGGACGGCAGCCTCCCCCGAGAGCTCCGCAGGCCTCTGTCCTGCTTGCGGCCTGTACGGCTTGTCTTCGGGGACAGAGCTCACGACTAAAGAACCCATCTCCCAAAAAAAAAAAAAACCACCCATCTCCCAGGTGCCGCTCGAGAACGGGAAAGCATCACTCCTACGGCAGAGGCTGGCTTCAGACCTGGGAAGGGGTGTGAGCGGGCTCCCCTGCCCGGGATGTCGCCTTCCCCCACTTTTCCACGTCCGCCCACAGAGACTGGGGCCCGTCCTTCCTGAGCCCTCACCCTCAGGACACCTGTCTGCAGTGCCCTCTGCACTCTCCCTGGGACTTTCCCTCCACACTGAAGCAAAGCAGCTCTGACATCAAGAAAGCCCAGGCCCAGACTGACGTGTGCAGCGAAGGCTTCAGCAGCGTCTGCTGTATTTCAGACGCCGTTCCAGGCGTGGGGCTGTAGCACTGAAAAGGAAGACTGCCTGTAGGTGGTGGCTCTTGGCTGCAAGGAGCAGAATCCCAGCTCATGAAGGCTTAAACCGTGAGGCGATTTACTCTCCTAGTTTCCTCCATAACAGAGTCCTGGTGGGAGGGGAGGGTCCAGGACTTGTTGACTCAGTGAACCACTGATAGAAGGGACCCTGGTTCTTTCCATTTCTCCACTCTTCCATCATCAGTAGGGTAGGTACCTTTGCTCCTCAGACAAGCTCTCCTCATGGTCACAAGACGACTGCCAGAGTTCCAGACATCATAGCCAGTTACTGAAATGTTCAGAAGAAAACAGGAGTATCCTCCTGCTGAGTCCTTTAAAGAATTGTAACACACCTGTGCATGACTAAAATCTTCCTCAACTTGAAAAAGGGAATCTGTGAAAAACCTCCAGCCAACATCATAGAGAATGGCAGAAGACTGGGTGCTTTCATCCTGGATCAACAAGGCAAGGTGTCCACTTTCACTGCTGTTACTCAACGTTCGCTTGGAGCTCCCAGCCAGTGCAGTGAAGCAAGAAACAGCAGTAAACGGCATCCAGCCTGGAAAAACTGCAGCTGATAGAACCGTCACCGTAGAAAACCCTAAAGAACCTAAAAGGTGCTGCTAGAACTGAAGACAGAGCTTCACAACTTTACAGGCACAAGACCAGTGTACGCACATCAGACTCTATATGCTAGAAATGAGCAGTTCAAAACTGACGGCAAAAGGCCCGTTTACAGTGTTCAAAAGTTATAAGATGCTTAATTACATACCAGTCTTACCATCTGATGCAAAGAGCTGACTCACTGGAAAAGACCCTGATGCTGGGAGAGACTGAGGGCAAAAGGAGAAGGGGGCGACAGAGGATGGGGTGGTGGGACGGCATCACCGACTCGATGGACCTGAGTGTGAACAGGCTCCGGGAGGTGGGGAAGGACAGGGAGGCCTGGCGCGCTGCCGTCCGTGGGGTCGCTAGGGGTCGGACACAGCTGAGCAACGACAACAATAAATCTTACAAAATACGTTCAGAATCTGCAGAAAACTGAAACTGCTGGAAGGAGTCAAAGCCTGACACAATGGAGAGACGCGTGCTCCTGGGCGGAGAGGCTCGGGGCTGTTGAAATGCCAGTTCTCCTTAACTGAGCTGTACACAAAAGGCAGCTCCAGCCACGGCCCCAGTGGGGCTTCCGCACAGCCCCTCACCTGTTTCTGGAACTGATACGGGAAGGCAAAGAGACTAGGATAGTTAAAACAATCTTTAACAAGAACAGAGTTGGAAGACTCATACTACTTGACTTCAAGACTTGTTATAAAAAAAAGGAGGGGGGTGGTTGCTTTAGGGGAAAAAAAAAGACTTATTATAAGGTTACCATCATCATGAAGTGTGGTGCTGGAGAAAGGACAGACACACAGGTCAATGAATCAGAAGAGAGAGGCTGGAAATGGGCCCACACGTTCATAGTCAATTGATTTTTAACAAAGGCGCGAAGGCAATTGTACGGAGAAAGGACAGTGCTTTCTGCAAATGGGGCTGGCACAGTTACACATCACACACAAAAACAAAGGAAGCAAGCGCTCACAACAGCTTCAATCCATACCTGGAGCCGTATGAAAAAACGAACTTGAAACGGAATGCAGGGCTAAATGCTAACCTAAACAATGCAACTTCGAAAGAAAGCCTCGGCGTCTCCGCGACCTGCGGCTAGGCATTGCTCTAGGTTCAAGGCCGAAAGCCAGCTTGTGTCATAAAAGAATGGATCTGGTCAGCATGAAGAACGTCCACTCTTCACACCCACAGACTTAGAAAACGGACTTACAGTTGTGGGGGAAGGGATGGTTGGGGAGCTGGGGGTGGACATGTGCACTCTGCCAGATTTCCAGTGGGTCAACGACAAGGACCTACCGTCCAGCACGGGGAACTCTGCTCAGTGTCAGGCGGCAGCCTGAGCCTGGATGGGAGGGGAGCCTGGGGGAGGATGCGTGCAGGCGTGTGTGTGGCTGGGGCCCTTCACTGTTCACTCGAAACTGTCACAGCGTTCTTAATCGGCTAGACCCTGACACCAAAGCAAAGCTTAAAATCTGAGAGGGTGCAAACACTGACGTAAATCCTGTCTCTGATAAGAGCTTTGATAAGACATATTCTGTCTCTGATAAGACATATTCTGTGTCCACAATATGTAAAGAGCTCTTGAAACTCAATAACAAGAAAAACAACAATCCACTTTTTAAAATGGCCACAAGACTCGAGCAGACCCTCTATCAAGACAGATGGCAAGCAACCCCTGAAGAGAGGCTAAGATCCTTCGTCTTCAAGGAAACGCAAGTTAAAGCCTCGGTGAGACGAAGGCTGTGGCCCTGAGAGAGGCGGGAGTTTAGCGGAACAAACGGCACGGCATCCAGGATCGTGAGGGCTGGGCCCTTGGGAAAGGAGCTCGCGGCTTCTCAGGAGGTAGACGCGCGGCTGCGCAGGTGACCCCACACCCCCTGCTAGGTGGTGCACGGAGACCACGGGAATGTCACGGGAGTTTCACTCCTGTCCCCCGAGCCCCCAGGCAGCCCAGATGCTCTGCGACTGCAAAGTGACGGGCAGCGGCCAGGCCAGTGTCTGAGAGCGCCCTGCCCGGCAGCCCAAGGAAGGTGTTCCGGGTCCCGGGGCCAGGCTGAACCTCAGGCGCCAGGGTGCGGGCTGCACAGTGCTGCCAGGAGGAGTGGCGGGGTGGGGTGGGGGGTGGGGGGCCCCTGGCGAGGGCACAGGGGCCAACATTGTACGGGCTGATGGTGGATCGCGGCTGACACCCTCATCAAAACTCACCAGCTGTCCCCCGGAAAGGGTGTTTTCCCTGTGGAAGTTACACCTCAGTAAAAGACAGGGAGGAGCCACGAACGATACTTTCTTCCCACCAGAAGCAGCCTCGCGTCTCCCTGACGGGGCTCGTCTCCTGCAGCTTCTGAAGCCATCCACAGCGAGAGCAGTCAGGTCGCGGGGACTGGTTTAGACCCCTCAGTGGCCCCAGGACTGAGTGAGGTGGAGGGCGGACGCTCAGCTGAGCCAGCTTTGCTCGGAGGGAAGGAGGGAAGAGAGGGTGGTCAGGCTTGCTGCCTGTGGGAGGGAGAGAAGCCTTCAGGAAGGCGATGGAAGGACCCAGCCAGGAGGGCAGAGCCTGGCTCTGAGCACTGGAGGGGCACGGGGGCACAGCGCTCGGAGAGCTGGGGTCGGGGGCCATAGCACAGGGGGCGCAGGGCCGAGGGCGGCTCCCCAGACGCAGCCAGAGGGGCAGGCCAGCCGAGGGGCTTCACACCCAGGGCCTTTGCGTGCACAGATGACATGACTCCGGTCATATTTTCAGAGGATGACAGCTGTGTGCAAAATGGGCTGGAGGGGGGTGAAAATGAAACTCGGGGTGACCTGAGTCTCCTGGGTGGAAGACGATATGGAAAGAGATTCTGGGGACTGAAGGCTGGTCACGGCCGGGGGAGCTGACAGGGCGTGGGTTATGGCCAGAGGGAAGGAGGCGTCCAGACCGCGATCCTGGGGTGGAGGGCTGTCAACATCTCTGACGGGTGGGACCAGGGCTGCACGCCAGGAGCTCTGCTGGGCGGGCGGGGGCGGTGGAGCCTCTGAGATGCCACGGCCGTGACCATCTATAAGACGGGAGGCCACACTAGCTGCGGCGGACGGTGAAAGTCCTCTCTCAACAGCGCGTCCGTGCGAACCAGCAACCTCAATCATTGGTTCGGACTCCAATGCGCCTGCCTCGGGCCTGCGGCTTTCAGAGTCTCACGTGAGGGGCTGCGCAGCCTCCCATAAGGCCTTCAGCTTCCTTCCACGGATGCAGAAACAGGTTCAGAGCGGTTCATCACCAGCCCACCCTGCAGGGAGCAGAGACACCTATGTCAGAAGGGAGCCCGGGGCTCTGAACGTGAAGTCTTGGCCCTTCCTTCCACCTCGTTTCCCAGGTGAAAGGGCACGTGGGAGACACAGCCCCCAGCCCCTCTCCAAATATCCAGCGGAGCTGGGGGTGCTCCCTCCTAAGAGGGCGGCAGCGGCCGGCCTCGCCTCTACGGCCGGCCCAGGGTCTGCAGGCGTCTCAGCCAGGTGGTTCCCCAGCTGAACTTGGCCATCCCCTCTTCTGCCTTGAGCACAGATGAATATTTTTGAGAGAGGACGGAAGAGAAAGCATTTTGCAACAAAGCCGGAGCGCAGCCCTGCGCCCCCGCCCTGCGTCTGGATGGACGGTCTGCACCTGGAGTGTTGGAGGGCCTCGGTCCCCCGGGGCTGGAGCAGGCCCAGCCATGTGGATAACTGCCCTGCACTCCGGAGGAGCCGATGGTTGTCAAGAGGCCGGTCCCTGCCGGGGTGGGTACGGATAGAGAATAAAGACGCCCCCGGTCCACGGGGGCCGCCTGCCCAGGCCGCTCCCTACTTGAGACAGAGGGGAAGCACCCCGTGTAAATGGGCCGCAGGCCAGCTAGCCGCCAGGGCGGTCTGACACTCACCCCCTCCCAGCTCCATGGAAACCGTGACGCTCTGGGACTTCTCAGTGAACGGCCCAGGAGCCCAGGTTGGCGATCAGGCCACCCTGCAAACCTGTGCCCACCCCCTTGACCCATGGGGAGCCGCCCTCCACCGAACCGCCCACCCCACGCCCCCCGACACTTTCAGGCCACGCCGCCTCTCACACGAAAGACCTCTCACTGCCTGCAGCATCACCCCAGTGTGGCCCACCGTGGGGCGTGGAGGACAGAACTGGCCTCCAGCAGTGTGGTGTCGACAGGGCGGAGACACTTCGTGGCTGGCAGGCAGACGGGCGCTGCCCTGAGCCCTGAAGCCGGGACCCTGGCTGCTCCTGGAGGCCTGGGGCCCAGAGGCCCTTCCTATCGGCCGGTCCTGCTTCAGGGGTCAAAGCTTCAGATTTCTCCCTGGAACAAGGGTCAGACCCCTGCACGATCTCCAGCAGCCCTCAGCCCCCGCGGTGGGCCGGCCGGCCGGGGTGGGACAGCCTGTGGACCCTGTGCCCAGGCCCGTCTTCCTCCACCGCCCAGCCAGGCTGCCCCCCAGCTCCCACCTTCGCTGGTCTCCCACCCCGACTCAGATGGGGCGGAAACTGCCCTAAACCCGTCCACTGCCCTCCTCACTCTCAGTTCAGTTCCGTCCAGTCGCTCAGCCATGTCTGACTCTTTGGGACCCCATGGGCTGCAGCACGCGAGGCCTCCCTGTCCATCACCAACTCCAGGAGCTTACTCAAACCCATGTCCGTCAAGTCGGTGATGCCTTCCAGCCATCTCATCCTCTGTCGTCCCCTTCTCCTCCTGCCTTCAGTCTTTCCCAGCATCAGGGAGGCCCCTCCTTTCTGGGCCCCTGGGGACTAGCTGGGGGCGTGCAGAGCAGCCTGGGCCCCGGGTCCTGCCCAGGCCAGGGGATCTGGGGTTCGACAAGGGGAAGGGGAACGGCAGACCTAGAGCCTGAAGACAGAGGGGCAGGGCCAGAGCAGACAGGAGTGCGGGGCCTGAACGGCTGCTGAGGGCGCGACCGGGTCCCAGCCAAGGCCTGTGGTCGGCCCCGCCCCCGAGGCCGGCCGGCCTGGAGCCCCGCCCCCGAGGCCGGACCGGACCGGAGCCCACCCAGCCTTGCACCAGCGGCCTCGGCCTCTGCGGAGCAGGCCCGCCCGCCCCTCCAGAGCCTGAGGCTTGACTGAACTCCTGAGAGCAGTCCGCGTTCGCATCACAAGTTGTGGCCACCGACGCTGCTTCTCTAAGGCTGGCGGCTCTCAGCAGGGGGGGAAGAGCGTCAGAAATCCCCGAGGCTTTTCCCAAGTGCGCCCTCCAGGCCGCGTCCTTGGGGTCCCAGGAAGTACTGCGGTGGGGGGCGTGGGGGGAGAGTGTCAGGGTCCCCGGCGAGGAGAGCAGGAAGGGGCGGCCGGCGGAAGAGCAGTGAGATCTCGAGCGCCCTGAGCAGAGGCCGCCCGCTGAGGCATCGTCCGCCCTCCGTCCCGGGAGTCCCACCTTCCACGGGGTCTGGGCCTCGAAGGCCCAACTCTGGGCTCCCCCCGCAGCTCCGCATGCCGGGACGGAGGGCCGACCCAGAAGGCCCAGGAGGGGAGAGGGGAGCCGCAGGGAGACCCCGGCCCGGGGCGTCCGGCCCGCCCCGGGCACTGTTACCGACGCCTCGGTTTGGTTTTAGAAACACGTCCGCAGGCCAGGTCCGGTCCTGCCGCTTCACACGCTTCGCTCAGTCTCCCAAGCACAGAGCTGTGTGGCTGTGCACAAGCTGCGTGCGTCTCTGTGCCTCAGTTTCCCCAACTGTTCAATGCGGAAACAACTTCCGGCTTCGGAAGACAGCGTCGCGTGTGAAGCGTCAGGACCGGGCCTGGACTGCGGACGTGTCTCTGAAACCAAACTGACATGTAGGTAACTGTGCCCGGGCCGGGCTCTCCCCTCTGCCCCTCCTGTGATTTCTGGGCCAGCCCCGCGTCCAGGCACAGCTGTCCAGGACCAGGTGTCTGGACCCCCGTGGCCCTGGCTCTCCCAGCCCTGCTCCGGGTGTGGGGGTGGGCAGCGGGTCGGGGGAGTGCGGTGTGGGACTGCGAGACCCTTGGCCCTCTGTCCACCCAAGCAGGGCGACCGTGCGAGAACCCCGCCCCGCGGCCGCGGTTGCCTGTGCTTCTTGCACTTCAGCTGACACTGAAGAAGCCTCCATGTCTCTGCCAGGATGTAGCTCGTTAATGCACATTTATACCAGTCATGATGGCTCCTTTGCACAGAGACTGCACTTTGCAAAGTGCCTTCTCGCAGAGCTGGTCACCAGAGAGAGCACGCCGTGCGAGGCGGTCCCGTCCGTGACTCAGCCGACCCCCCCGCCAGTTTCATTTTTCTCCCGGAGCTGCCTCGGGGCGGTCTCTCCAGGACCGGCCCCCAAGATGCAGGTCAGGAGGACCCCTTGTGGACCAGCCCTGAGATTGTGGGGCCCCACCCTGGAACAAGCACCTGGATGGCAGCTGTCAGCCTGGGCTCCCTGAGCCTCGGCTTCCCCATCTGCACAATGGGCTTCCTTGGGCACAGTTTCCCACAATCCCTGGTTGTGGGAGCGACAGACGTGTGGCCAGCGTGCTGGGAGCAGTGGCCGGCTAGTGTTCCCCGAGCGGACAGAGGACAGAGAGGGAGGCCCCACCTCTGACCGCCCTGGGGTGTCCAGATTGGGGCGGGGGAAGGTACCCTGAGCAGAGAGAGGCTGCGAGCCCTCACCAGGGCCCGTCTGGAGCAAAGGTTGCTGGTGGTCTGAAGGGCTTGGGGGACAGGGTCCAGCCAAGCAGGGTCTGCTGGAGCCTGGGGGTGGAGGGGCTGGCCCGGCTGTGTCCACGTGGACTCAGGGCTGAGGATCCCGCAGAGCCCATGCGCATTCAGGAATCACTGTGCCCCAGGGGGCCCGCTGCAGCCAGAGGGAGGCCTGGGGCTGCAACCTCAGCGACAGGGCCCCTGCAGGGGGTGGGGGCTCCCGGTACCCCAGGAGAGACCCCAAGGGACCCTGTGCAGCCAACAGCCCCTCCTCCCTTGGCTGGGTTTCCTAGGAAACGGGCCAAGTGCCTCCTGCTGCGACTGTCCCCTCCCCCACCTCCATCTGCAGTGAGCCCTGCCTTCTCAGGGATGGGCCACAGCTCAGCCCAGACCCCCGCTGCCCCACTGCTGGCTGGCACTCCAGGGCATGGGATTCAGGGGGCCAAGGACACTAGGAATGTGGCTCCTGGGGTCTCAGAATGTCCACAGCGGAGCTGTGTGAATGTGGTCACGGAGGGTTCCAGCATCGTGGGGGTTGTTGAGGCTCCCTGGGCCCCTCTGAGTCAGGCCCCCTGCCCTTGGCCCAGCCCGCCCTGCACCCATTTCAGACAGGATGGGCTCCAGGGACCACCCCAGGGCTGGCAGGGGGCCTGGGGCGGACGAGGGCACCCGGGGCCCAGCGCGGTGCTCCCCTCCCTCCATCCGTCCTCCCCCAGCGCGGTGCTCCCCTCCCTCCATCTGTCCTCCCCCAGCGCGGTGCTCCCCTCCCTCCATCCGTCCTCCCCCAGCGCGGTGCTCCCCTCCCTCCATCCGTCCTCCCCCTGCCTCTGAGCTCCGGGTTCCCTGATGAGGAGGTCGTGTTTCTTACGATTGTAGCATCATCTGCTCGGGGCCCTCGTGGCTGCCCGGGCCTCCCTCCAGCTGCGGATGGCGGGGCTTCTCCTTGTGGACCACGGGCGTCCCGCCATGTGGAGGATCTTCCCAGCCAGGGTCACAGCCGTGTCCCCTGCGCTGGCGGGCAGGTTCTTTCCCGCTGAGCCGCCGGGGAAGCCTGAGGAGGCCAGTCTGTGAGGGAGCCGGAGGTGGGAAGCCAGCTTTCTCCCCGGAGGAGCCCGGTCAGCGCCCGGCCCTCACCCCCAGTCCACACCACAAGTCCAGTTTGGAAAAGACTATTTCAGCGAAATTGTGACTCTGAGTGCTCCCTCCGAACGTAGATTCCGGGCCCAGCGACCTGACCCTCGAGAGGCAATGGGCACCATGAGAACTGGAGCTGGCTGCCCGTCTTCTGGCCGAGCCCTGGGACTCCGCTGCCCTTGGAACAAAACCCTTCCAGATACCACCGCACACACACCCACACGGCCTCCCGGGAGTGACGCTGGGGGCTGTGGGGGTGGTCGGGGCAGACAGGACCCTGGGCAGTGATGCTGGGGAAGGGGAGACAGGACCCCTGGGCAGTGATGCTGGGGAGGGGCAGACAGGACCCCTGGGCAGTGATGCTGGGGAGGGGGAGACAGGACCCCAGCACAGTGATGATGGGGAGGGGGAGTCAGGACCCCTGGGCAGTGATGCTGTGGTACCCACATTGCACCGTCAGCCCTGACCACCTGTTTCCTTGGCCAGGCTGCAGGGTATGAAGCCCTGTCTGCCCAGCTGCACCCCCTTTGAGCCCCGGGAGCCAGGCCCCAAGCACCCCCACCAGGAGGGGCAGCCAGTGTCCCCACTCACAGATGGGGGCGCAGGATCTGTCCAGGGCTGCCCACTGGGCAAGCCCAGCAGGAAGGGCGGGGGCAGAACCCACAGGAGGCCCGGAGGAGTGGAGAGAGGTGCTCCCTAGGCCCACGGCTTCGGGCAGGTGCTGTGGCGTCTCACCTGCAGAGGCCTCCCCAGCTCTGAGGCAGGGGCTGGAAGGTGGGCGTGGGGCAGGCAGGCCAGCCAAAGCCACTCCTGAGTGCCGGCCTGCCTCGGTCCCGCGGGCCCAGGCCTGGGGTGTGGCGCCAGGCAGGCCGCTCTGCCGGGAGCCTGTCCTCCAGGGCCGAGTGGTGCCCCAGGCCGCCTGTCATCACAGAGGCTTACCAGCCGGGGAGGGGGAGACGGGGAGACCCAAGTTCCCCAAATCAAGCTGTTGCCACAAAGGGAGTAAGATTCAGAGGCCAGAGCTGACCTTCTGTTCGCGTTTTCGTGGAAACGGGGAAGAATCACAGCTGCCCGCCCCCACGCCAGGCGCGTCCACAGATGACCCTGGAACCTGGCGCTGAGCTAAGGCGTGACTGTGGCGTCGGCCCGAGACCATGAATCTGCAGGCCGGCCAGCACGGGGGCACAGAGCCGGGCGTCCCCTAAAGCAGGGGGACCGAGAGGGAAGGCGCGCTGTGCTTCAAGAGCGGCAGCTTGCACTTCCGAGCGGGAACTGAAACACAACAAAAGATGCGAAGGAAAGGAAGGAAGAGAGACGCACGGGTGGAAGGTGATGAGTGCCAGGAGCCCGGCCCCCGGCCACCCCTCCACACACGCTGTCCCCTCCCGGCCCGGGCTCCGTGCCAGGGCACCCCCCGAACACACAGGCCCCTTCACGGCCTGGGAAGCCTGGCCCCCCAGGACCCCGGCAAGCGAGCGTCCCCAGAACCGCCCGGGGCTCTGCTGGCCCTCCACGCCCACAGGGAGCCCCTCCTCGGGGGCCGTCAGCCCTCCCTTTAGATGTCCGGGAGCCCCCACCAGCACACTCCACAGCCCCCCCGCCTCGGGGCCTTGCACTGCCTCTCCCGGTCAGTAGCCCCCCCAGGCCGGGGGGCTTGTGTTGCTCAGGCCTGGACAGTGCGGGCACGGGGGCTGGGGGTCTCCGGGGGTGGGCGAGGGCCCCCTCGTCTCATCTTTACCGTCAGGGTCTGAACCACAGCAGACGCGCTGACGGGAGGCCCCTGAGCCGACTGCAGTCCAGACGCCTGTTCGTCGGGCGTGCGTGCTCGCTGACTGCAGCCTGACTTCACCAGCGTGGTAGGAAGCTGTCTGGGGGGGCAAGGTGAGCCCACAGGTGAGGACCCCCAGCAGAGGTCTTCCCTGCGCTTTACCGGCGTCAGAGGGCTTCCCAAAAACCGCCTGGACCCGGGTCTCCTGTTTTTCCTTTCTTCCTCCTTCCCTCTTCTTTGGCTCAACCTTCCTTAGTTCGAGTTCCTGGTCACAGGTTAAGGCGGAAAGCTGCATTTCACAGGGTTCTGAGGGCTTCTGGAGCCCCCGGGAGGCTGAGGGGCGCAGGCAAGAGTGAGGAGCACCGTCTGAGCAGAAAGCCCCTGCCCGCTGGCCGCCGCCCCACCCTAGGGCAGCTCCGCCCGGCACGGGAGCTGGTCTCCGGCAGGAACCGCGCGCACGCCTCTGGCTTCCAGCCCGAGTCCCGCCTGGGTCCTGAGCTCCAGGATGTGTGGAAACGCAGGGTCCAGCTTCGCCCGCGGAGTCCAGACCCAGGCTGGCCGAGGGGACGGGGCGGCAGCGGGCAGGGCTGACCCAGCTGGCAGCGTCTGCTGCTTGGTGTGTGCGCGACTGTCCCTAAAAATTGCTCACTTGACATGAGATTGTCAGAGGTATTGGCCAACGGTTTGTGTCTTCCTGTGACGTAACACTGTGGCTGCAACACCTCTTCGGGTTTTTTGTTTGTTTTTATGGTTACTGGTGCGCTTTTCTCATCAGTCTTGCTGGGTTTGTCTAGTTTATCAATTTTTTCCCAGGAGTCATTTTTCATCTTCACAGCCCAGATCTACCGGCGTTCTATTCTGCTTCGTTAATTTCTGCTCCTTCACTTCACCGGTTTCTTCTGCCTGCATTCTGTAAATTTATTCTGACGTTCATTTCCAGCTCACTGAGGTGCACGCTCCCTTTCCTTATCTCTTCAATATTCCTCTTTTCTAATGACCACATTGAGCACCATTCATTTTCCTCTAAGTACACAGCCTTGGGTGGTATCCTGTGGGGTTTCATATGCAGTGTCTTTATTGCTGTTTTGTTCTAAATAGTTGGTACTTGTTTTGATTTATTGTTTAATTCTCATTATTTAGGTTTGTTTGTGAATTTCCAAGCAGATGGATTCGAGGAGGTTACCCTCCTGGTAATTTCCAGCTTTATTTGCCTCGTGTTTGGAAAATGTGTTTGGCATGATCTTTTTAACTTTTAAAAAACCGGTTTTAAAAAGCAAAGTCGATAGAGATTTACATTCTTCCTAAAAGAGAGTCAATCCATACAGAAGTTTTGGAATCAAACATCAAGGAAAGTGTCCCTTTGTAATTACTGTCTTTCTCCCCAACTTCATTTTCCTGCTGAGAACTAATCTCCGTTAGTAGTCTGGGGCCTATTTTTCAGGCCTGTTTTTAAATTTTACATATATATTTATATATTCATCCCTAAAGTTTAAAAAAAAATTACTTCTAATTTAAAGCAGTCTTGGAAAACTCTCAGCTAACTTTTAGTTACTTTAAGCCACTTTGGCTTCCAAGTAAATGCTATTTTGTTTTAAAATAAATAGGTGCTTTTATTCCCAACAGGATTAAATTTTGACGTATTATACTCCCATTGTTCATTTTGGTATCGCTTCTCATTCACTTATGGGGCCACACTGGGTCTTATTTGTGGCCCTTGGGGCCTTCACTCTTTGCTGAGGCGTGTGGAGTCTTTACGTGGGCCCGGTGGGATCTCAGGGCTTCCCAGGTGGAGCTGGTGGTAAAGAACCCACCTGCCAATGCACAAAACATCAGAGATGTGGGTTCGATCCCTGTGTCGGGAGGATCCCCGGAGGAGGGCATGGCAACCCACTCCAGTATTCTTGCCTGGGGCGTCCCACGGACAGAGGAGCCTGGCGGGCCACAGTCCACGGGGTCGCACAGAGTCAGACACGACTGAGAGGCTTTGCACACACAGTATCTTTAGTTGTGACAGGTAGGATCTTTAATTTGCTACTTGTAGGACCTGGTTCCCTGACCAGGGGTGGAATCTGGGCCCCCGGCTTTGAGAGCTCGGAGTCTTAGCCACTGGACCACCAGGGAAGGCTTCCTTGTTCATTTTCAAGAAATATGTCATCTTTGTTTTGGTTTACATTTTAACTGAAAAGTTGTTTATAAAAGAAAGTCTTAAAATTTTTCCAGCTTTTAGGTTTAAGAGCATGGAGGTAGGTGGAAAACTTTGTGTTTCTTTCTAAGAGAACTAGCCAAGGATGTAAACACAATGGAAATTTGTAACCCTATAACACACGTTTAAAAAAAAAATCTCCAAAAACCAAAGTAAACTATGAATAGATTGTAGCCCAGATATTCAGAGGGAGGAAGTGACCCTGCCCTGGCGCTGCCAGGAGCTGCGGTCAGGCCCAGGTTCGATGGAGAAGGAGTTGCTGGTGGCCACCTCTGCCTGTGCTGGTCCTCGGGCTCCCTCAGGGGGCCTTGTCCACCCCCCCCCCCAACCAGGTTCACTTCCTGCATCTCCTCCTGCTCTGACCCAGGACGGTGCACTGGGCAGAAACACTCCCAGGCTGAAGTCTGTGTGTTGGCGGAGCTGTGAAACGGTGAAACGGAGCCCCCAACCTGCAAAGCGACAGCACGCCCCACGGGCTACCCACCTGTTGATAAACAACAAAAAAAATTTTTAAAGGAACTATGATAAACAGGAAACAAAAGATAATCGGGAGCAGTGGATCCTAATATAACTGAGATCACATGTAGTATAAATGGGGCAGCAGCTCCAAACAGAAGACAGAGATTCTTAGAGGAATTTTTTTAAAAAATCAGGTGAGGTGGATTCTAGCAGCATGAACACACGTGTGCTGAGGTGTGTCTGACTGTGACCCCGTGGGCTGGAGCCGGCCAGGCTCCTCTGTCCATGGCATTCTCCAGGCAAGAACACTGGAGCGGGCTGCCATTTGATCGAAACGGCAGGCAGATTCTTCACACGCTGAGCCATCAGGGAAGCCTGGATTCTACCAGAAACACACGTAAAGAGATGGAAATAAAGGGACGAAAAAGGAAACAGGCAAATAAGGAAAGTGAGAAAGTCAGCCCGGATTTTCACCATCAGAAGAGAGAAGCAGAGGACCCAAGGCAAACGCTTCCTAAGGCATAAAAGAGGACGTTTCATTTGGTTGAAAACAATACGGGGACTTCCCGGCAGTCCAGTGATTAAGACTCCACCGTCTAATGCAGAAGGCACAGGTTCCGTCCCTTGTCAGGGACCTAAGATCCTGCACGTCGCACGCAGTGCTGCCAACAACTTAAAGAACAATGGGCTGAGGACACAACACTGGCAGCAAGCGCTTGTTCACCTGCAGGAGGCCAGCCCTGAGTGCGCACTGCGGGGACCGACGCCGAGGCCAAAGCTCCGGCACTGTGGCCACCTGACGCGAAGAGCCGACTCCCCGGAAAAGACCCTGATGCTGGGAAAGACCGAAGGCCAGCAGAGAAGAGGGCGGCAGAGGATGAGAGGGTTGACCGGCATCACTGACCCCATGGACGTGAATTTGAGCAGACTCCAGGAGACAGTGAAGGACAGGGAAGCCTGGTGTGCTGCAATCCGTGGGGTCACAAAGAATCGGACATGATTATTTACTGAACAACAAAAATACATAACGACCGAAGAGCCATGGAGAAATACGGATAACGCCAAGACTGTTTAGATTTAACACGTCTCTCCCAAGCACGAACGGGTCAGCCAGACCAGCAGCAGGAGCTGATAGATGTAAGAGACGTCCCACCCAACAAGGGAGAACGTGTGACTCTTGAGCTCAGATGGAACATTCACAAAATCAACCATGCATTAAACACCAGCAAAGCCCCTAAATTAAAAAAAATCAGTGTCGTATGAGCCAGCCTCCAGCCAAAACGTACTAAAATCAGGAACAAAAGACCAACTTCTAAAAATTCCCATATCTCTGAAAAGCAGAGAAAAATTGCAAATAAATAAAATATAGACCAAGAAAGAGACAATAAGTACAGGCAAGAGAAAAATTCCCAAGTAAATGGATATTGTGAACCGCTATATGTCTAACAAATTCAAAAAGTTGGACAAAACAGATAAATTCCCAGCAAAGCATAAAATGTCAGCGTCAGAGCCAGAAGAAACAGAAGATGTAAATAGATTAATAACTATTAAAGAAGCTAAAGTAACACCAGACACACGCTTTCCCAAAACATCAGGCCAAACGCATTTTACAAGTGAGCTCCATCGGAAAAGACTCTGATGCTGGGAAAGGCTGAGGGCAGGAGAAGAAAGGGGCGATAGAGGATGAGATGGTGGTTTGGCATTACTAACTGAATGGACATGAGTTTGAGCAAACTCTGGAAGACAGTGGAAGGCAGGGAACTCCAACGTGCTGCAGTCCGTGGGGCCGCAGAGTCGGACAGGCTGAAGGGACTGAGCACGCACAGACGCCGTGGCAGTCAGAATCCCAGCAGAATCCTTCTGAACAAACATCCCTCATCCTCATGCAGAAGGTACAAGGGCTGCCCCCAGATTAATAATAATGGCGCTGGCAACAGCGGCAGGGATGAGGCAGCACAGACGTTTCTGAGACAGTTTGGGGAAGAAACGGGCATCCTGAACACGGTGAAATTGGCAGTCCGCTTGCCAGCATGTGCCGTGATAAATTTCAGGGAGACCAGAATTCTGAACATGAAGAATCTATAAAAGCACAAGGAAAATTACGGCACAAAGTCTTGAACTTGGAGACGGGAGTGTCTTTCCAAGTAAAACCAAAGGCCAGGGCGCCGTAAAGGAGCCCGTCTGAATATAGCAGAAAGGTCTGTTCGGAAAATGACACGATCAACAGATTTCAAGCACGACTGTGAGCCCGGGAGACGATGTTCAGAGCGTTTGTCGCAGGAAAAGCACTTCTGTCCACAAAGATAAAGAGCCCCTAACACAATAAGCAAGACACAAACAGCCCAGTGGGGACAGTGGCGAAGGGCGTGAGCAGAGCTTCACACACAGAGACAAACACCCTGAGCCAGTGAGAGAAGCTCGGTCTCACTATCAGGAGACCCAGAGTAAACAAAAATATGGCCCAGATTTCAGCCATCAGATTCGTAAATATTTCAAGAGTTGATGGTCTCTGGGACTGGAAAGGCTCCTGCTCACCTCGGGAGTATTGGTCGTATTTTGTTTGAAACTGATGATAATTATTTTCGCTATTGTTCACATGTATCACATTTAAAGCCTTTGATGTGGGCCAGTCTTCACAATCTTCACTGATTATGTTGGGACGCTGCTTCTGTTTTGCGCTTTGGTTTGTTGACAGCGACGCGCGGGGCATCCTTCCTCCCTGACCAGGGACTGAACGCACACCTTCTGCGTTGGAAGGTGAAGTCTGAACCCAGGACCGTCAGGGAAGTCCATATAATTGATTAGTTTTTGGCCGTGCTGTGTCTCTGCTGCTGCGTGCGGGCTTCTGGTTGTGGTGAGCAGGGGCTTCTCTCGTCTCGGGGCGCGGGCCCTGGGGCTCACACGCTTCAGTAGTTCTGACATGGAGGCTGACTTGCTCCACGGCACGTGGTGTCTTCCTGGACGAGGGGTAGAACCCCCATCCCCTGCGTTTCCAGGTGGGCTCTTAGCCCCTACTGTTAAACAATAACTGTTAAACTGTTAAACAATAACACCATGACTACTTATTTTTGCAATTTGCTCATTTTATATAGAAAACTCAGGTCATTCAGGAGGATATCCTGCCAGCAAGGGACACCCCCACAGCAATCTGTCACTGCCCGTTTTCTGAGCTTGACACCCTGGACCCATTCCTACAGCTCTGCACAGACGCGGCTGCACAGGGCTCTGTGTGTGAGTATGTGTGTGTGAGTGTGTGTGTGTGTGTGTTATGTGAGTGAGTGTGTGTGAGTGTGTGTGAGTATATGTGTGTGTGTGAGTGCGTGTGTGTGAGTGTGTGAGTGAGCGTGTGTGTGAGTGTATGAGTGTTGTGAGTGTATGTGTGTGTGTGTATGTGTGTGTGTGAGTGAGCGTGTGAGTGTGTGTGTGTGGGTATATGTGTGTGAGTGTGTGTGTGAGTGTGTGTGTGTCTGTGAGTGTGTGTGTGTGAGTGTTATGTGAGTGAGTGTGTGTGTGTGAGTATGTGTGTGTGTGTGAGTGTGTTGTGTGTGTGTGTGAGTGTGTGTGTGTGTGAGCGTGTGAGTGTGTGTGTGAGTATATGTGTGTGAGTGAGTGTGTGTGGGAGTGTTGTGTGAGTGTGTGTGTGTGTGAGTGTGTGAGTGAGCGTGTGTGTGAGTGTGTGAGTGTTGTCTGTGTGTGTTCACTCACCCGCCGTAGGCCTGAACATGACCTCGGTGGCCTTGACCCGCGTGGCTTGAAGCAGAGTCTCGGCTCCCAGCCAGAGCCTGCTGAATCACAGCCACCAGACGCCCGGCCAGCGACCAGGACAGGCCCTGGCCCATCAGCTGCGAAGAAGTGCATTTCCACATAGAGACAGAGAGCAGTGAGGCAAGTGAAGCGTCTCTCAGGAGGAGAAAGGGTCCGTGCGGACAGACTGACGGGGCACTCAGAGTCGGGCCCTCGTGACGGCCCGAGTCGCAGGTATGGGGCTCGTCTTCCAGGCCTCCCCAGCCAGGCATCTGCTCTGCCCGGCTCCGAGTCTGTGTTTGGTTCATCTCAGGGTCCTCCCACGCGTGTGGGCATCTCTCCATCAGATGGATCCGGCAGAGAGGCTGTGGGTGGTGGACATCAGATCTTGTCTCACTGGTGAGGTCTCTGGATGGCTGGAGCCTCCCTTGGGTGTGGGTCTGGGCTCAGTCCCAAAGCGCATCCCCGCCCCCTGCCCCCTGGTGTGGGGCCAGGGCCCAGGGTGCCAAGGGCTAGGACACAGGCGAAGGGCCCCACAGGTGGCCAGTGTCCCCTCATCGCAGCCGGCCCATCTCCCCAGTGTCAGAGCAGGAGGCAGAGGAGAAAGGGAGGGCCACTCTTCCCGTCGGTCTCATCTCGGGGACAGGAACTCCGTGATCAAGGGACATGCTCGGAAAATGGAAATATTTGGCCAAGCTCTCAGAGATTTAATTAAAATTAATATTATGCCTTATGGAAGCAGAAAACTCAGCACTGTACATGTGGAAGAATCCATTTAACCAATTAGCTGAGTCAAACAGGATGGTCCAGCCTTCAGCAAGGCCCCCACACTCCCTCTTGGGCAGAGCCGAGGCTGATGCCACGGGCGTCAGACACGTGGCCCAGCCGGATAAGTGATGGGCGACGCAGTGAGCTGGAGTTTCAGGGAAACTCGGGCGTGGAGGATGGGCTTGCCACGCCTGCCCGGGTCCACCTCAGCAAGACTGCCCAGGAGTGTGGTTGCAAGATCATAGACGAAACTGCTGGCTGGCATTTTGAGGAGGCTCCAGAGAGGTCCATCCCCTACTTCTCACTGCAGAAAGAACTCATCAGGAGGCAAAGTCATAGACAAGAAATGACGTGTTAGAACAGGAACCGTGTTAGCTTCACAAGTGGGCAGACAAGAGGGTGCCGCACCGCGGGAACTTAGTGGGCTGCCGTTGTATAATCAAAGGAAAGCAGTGGGGGGGGGGCCACCTTCTTCCTCATTCTTGAGCAGAAGTCACGCTTCCGTCACCAGCCCCTCCTCCAGGTTGGGTGGGGGCTTTTGTCCCAACGTGGTCAAGCCAGGACAGTAGCAAATCATTCCAAGTCTCTGCACGGTGAGCGCCTTTCTGTCCCGGGGTCACTGACTTACTGAGCTTGCTGGACCGGGTGCGGGCCTCCTGCCACCAGCGTCTCGTTGTTTCGGGGGCACATCTCCTGCTTCTTCTGCCTGGTTTTGCTTCCAAGCAGGCCTGCTTGGTTTTGTAGCCAAACCTGCTTTCTTGAGTCTTCATGAATTTACAAGGATCTCCCATACTTTTCCTACTTGCAGTCTCCTTGTGGGATTAATTATTTCATCGCCTGCTTTGTCCCTTTGCTCTGTTCCTATCAGACTTCCTTCCACATTCACCAGCTGTGTGACTTCGGGCAGGTTACTTAACCTCTCTTGGCTGGAAGTGTCACTTCGCACAGCTTGTAGAGAATGTTGGCACTAACAGGCACAGAGTGGCCACAGCAAACTGGTTTTCCAGAAGCTGAATCCGGCAGTCTCCGTAGTTGCATTTTCCACCTGAATTTGTTCACAGTGTTTTGAAAGTTTTCTGTTCCCATTTCCCACCAGACAGAATGGCAAGGATCCCACAGCTTGGTGATTCTCTCTGTGGGCAAAGCTGTAGGGGAACAAGCACACTGACAGGTCACTGGCGGGGTGTAGACTGACGGCACCCTCATGAAAGGAAGCTGGCGAAGCCAGCAAAATTACGAATTCCATCAGGGACCAGGAATCCCCTTTGAGGAGCTCGCCCTGTGGGTGTCCTTGCATACGAACAAAATGAGGCGCGTGATGACGACTTTCCCTGTTTGTAATGGGAAGGACGGGGAAACCCACCTCCCCACCAACAGAGGGGGGGGGGTCAGGGCTGCCAGATAGATACAAGAGTCCCACTTAAGTCTGAATTTCAGATAGAGACTGCGTGCTTTCCAGTGTAAGTGCACATCCAGGCAGGGGGTGTTGCAGCCTCATCCGCCGCCTGTGATGCCCTCGGCAGGTGAATCGGCACTTCTCAGCCAGGGCACTCGGGACGCTGGGCGGGATACTGCCGCAGAGGGCCTTTCGGGAGCCCAGACTCGTCCTAGCGGTTCTCGGCCTGTGACCGTCTGAGTTCCCCGGAAGGGCACTGGCACCCTGTGACCTGGAGGCTGGCGCCCGCTCAGCCCGGTGCCTTCCCTCCTTTGGAGGCTCTTGCGGCGCAGAAGGCATGACCCCAGCTCGCACAGGCCTGAATAAGGGAAGGAGAGCTCTCGGCTCCCGCACCAGGAGGCTTGGGGCTTCAGGCACAGCTGGACCCAGGAACACTGCCAGGAATCCATCTCTTGCTGCTTCGGAGCCACACCTGGCTCTCTGCTGGCCTCATTCCCCAGCAGGCCACTTCAGACTTGTCTTCCAGCGCCCTCAGCCCCACAGCCCAGCGGGACCCTCTGGGCTGGCACGCCTTGACTCTGAGTGGTTCTGCTGCAGCCCCGAGCCCACCTCCCAACCAAGCAGTTCGCCTGGGAGACGCTGACCTCTCACTGGGCTTCCCTGGCGGCTCAGACGGCAAAGAATCTGCCCGCAACGCGGGAGACACGGCTTTGATCCCTGGATCGGGAAGATCCCCTGGAGAAGGGGAGGGCAACCCCCTCCAGTATTCTTGCCTGGCAGGCTGCAGTCCGTGGGGTGCCGAAGAGTCGGCCACGACTGAGCGACTAAGCACACTGGCCAGGACTGAGTCGTGCGCCCATGCCTAGGCGTGGCGTGGGCAGAGTCGCCCCTGGGGAACCGCACAGACGGGCAGGGAGGAGGAGGTTTCTGAGACGGGAGCTGGCGGGGGAACAGGTGCTGAGGGAATGCCCTCCCTCCTCCCGGCCAGGCTCTGCCTCAGCGTCTGCCTCCTCCAGGAAGCCCCGCTGATCACCTCCCTGCCTCCCGCCCCAGCGGCAGCTGTGAGCGTTGACACCGAGGACACGCCCGGCCGGGCTGCATCCCGAGTGCTTTCAGGGTTTCGTCCCATTTAATCAATCAGCTCCCCGGGAAACAGACACTGTGTAATCCCTCATTTGGTGCTGAGAGCCAGGCCTTGACTAGACGCGTGAGGACACCCAGGCTGCAGGCCAGAGCTCCGGGCCTGGCTGCTCCAGTCCGCTCTCTAGATCGTGGGGGGTCGGGGGTGCGGAGAGGGGCAGGGACGTGGTGCAGAAAGGCAGCTGGCTCCCGTGCTTCCGGGGTTGAGCTCCAAACGCCTCCTCCTGCTGTGGAAAGCCTAAGACCACAGTCCCGGGGTCGAGCAGACGCGGGCCCTGTTTCAGGGCCCTTACCCTCTGGGCCACTGAGCCAGGCTTATAGGACTCCCTCGTCTCCGAAGTGGGATGACCTCAGCACCTGCTTGTAGGACCGAAGCAGAGATGAAAGCACGCAGCGCTTGGGCAGCGAGCCAAAGCCTGGCGCGGAGCAGAGCTTTAAACATACGACCGTGGCGGTGCTGGGGACGGGGTGCAAGCAATCTGCTCCCCTGCTACCTCAGAATGAAAGAGGGGTCCTCTCACCCCACAGAACTCACAGCCAGAGGAAGGGCTGACCGGGGGAGCCGTGCCCCTTCCGTTCTAGTTAACCCCCTGCCACCTTCTCGGGAGTCGAGGCTTCGATGTACCTGTCTCCTCTCAGAACGCGGTGCCCCAAGAGCGAGAGAAGCTGGGCCAGCAATGTGGTTGCCATGGAAACCATTGAATGTAAATTTCATTTTCTGCCTTGCCCAGCTAAGCTATCGATTCACCAAGAGGGAAAGAAATTGGGAGCAGTTTCCTTCCCCAAGTGAAGCAGAAGGAAGTGTGGTCAGGTGTAGCGAAACCTCTCAGAGGAGAGGATGGAGCAGGGTCAGCTGTGCTCGCCTCCCAAGAGGCAAAGGGGGAGGGGCTCCCTGGAGGGTGTCTGCTCCTGTGAACCCGCTGGCACCGGTGAGCCACACTCCGGTGGTCCGATCCCAGCTCTAGACCACCAGCTGTGTGAGCTGGAGCAAGGGCTGAGCCTCTCTGATTCTTCATGTGTTAAAAAAAAAAAAAAAAAGTTGAGAAAAGCTGCAAGCTGGTAAGGCTGGTCCTAGAAACACGCTCACCCCTTCCTCCACAGCCTCCCCAGCGCGCTCTTCTCCTCTCCAGCCTGAAGTCCCCTCCGTGGTTGTCACCCATGACATTCACCCACGAGAAGAACGCTGTCCCCGGAAGCTGCCGTGAAAAGCCTGAGGTCCCATGAAGGGAACTAAGGGGGAGACTTTGAGGGGAAGTGACCCGGGACAGGTAAGCTTTCACGGGGAAACCCGGAGTGGAAACCTGGTCCATGAAAGCAAGCAAATGGACCACAGAGTGTCCAGCGTGGACACAGACAAGCAGCATCTTCGAGGCTCTAGCCTGGCTATGCCCTGTGCCCCTGCCCCCTCCCCCAGCACTGGCACCGGCACCCCCGAATGTCTCTTAGAGGCCGACCCCTCCCCTGCCGGCTGCAGGGCAGGGAGGGGGGGCAGCCTCCTCAAGTCCTGGGGCTGCGGACTCTGCCCCCGGTGAAGGGGCTGCCTTGGCCGCGCAACTCGTCACAGAGGCCCTGTCACGCGCTGCGCGGGCATCATGGACTCACTAATTGGGAAGGGAGACGAGCAGAGAGCTTTAACGAGCTACCTTGTCGTAGCTCTAGCAGACTGACGCTATTTACAGAGATTCTGCTAATGAGGTGCCTGTCAGAGGGGGAGCCCACGAGGGGGAGGGGGACGCCGGCCAGCCGACGGCAGACGGGTGAGGACGAAGCCCGTTCGTGCCCAGCTCTCTGGGCCATAGGGTCCAGCTCCTCATCCAGGAATTGCAGGGTGCCAGTGAGGCTCATGCCAGGAGCCCAGGCCAGGCGTTCACCTGGCCAGCCCCTCAGGGACAGCAGGTGCACCCAGCCCCACCCGATGTGGCTGGAGGTGCCTGTGTGCATGAGGAGAAGCATCAGAGAGGAGGCCGGTCCCTGCCCACTGCACTGTGTGCCCCTGGACACTCAGGAGCCCTTAGGAGGGGCGTCCCCGAGCCCAGTTCACACACCCATTCTCTGGGTTGGGCCTGGATGGGCCAGGGTCCCCCAGCCACCCAAGGCCTCCTCCCCGAGGTCCACAGCCAGTGGCTGGGAGGTCTCAGCTCTGCCCCTGGCAGAGGGGGGCTTGCTTGCTCTGGGCCACCTGCACCCCCACAGCCCACCCGCCGCTGGCTGGGGACTGCGCTCCCAGCTGTCTCACTGGGCTCAGCCGTCAAAGGGTGAGCAGTCTGCAGCAGAGGATCAGTCTGTAGCCAAGATGAGGGCTCTGACCCTCCATCTTGGTTTTCCCATCTGCAAAATGGGATTAGTAAAACCGGCCTTTCTGAAAGATGGCGGGGTCCTGAGCGAGGTCGTGACAGTGCCTTGTCAAC
>SJYQ01096219.1:0-32681 GCA_006410935.1 Redunca redunca
CTTTCCTCCACCTCGGAAGCCAGCAACATTAGATCTCCTCTTGCTCTTCTCTGTTCCGCGTTTAAGGTCTCTGGTGATTACTTTTGGCCCATCTGGACAACCCAGGATAATATCCCCATCTCAAGATCTTTAACTTAATTCCATCTGGAAAGTTCCTATCCCTTAGGAGTAACATATTCACAGGTCCGGAGATTAGGATGTGGACATCTTTGGGGGCTGTTATCCTGCCCACCCATCATCACAGCCCTGACGCCCAGCATAAGGCTTGCCTGGCACAACTGCCTCTCTCTGCTGCTGAGCTGTCAGGCAGGTTGTGCTCCACACCTAACTTATATCAGCTTCCCAACTTCATCAACAGCCTATAGGGTATCTATTCCCATCTCACAGATAAGGAACAATGCCCGCTGGCAAGGCCCCTTGCTTACACCTCCCTCCCTACCCAATCACCTCCCTCCCTACCCAATCACCTCCCTCCCTACCCAATCACCTCCCTCCCCGCTCCAGCTGCTTTGTGGAGGAGTTGGGATTTAAATTCAGGTTTGCCTTGTGCAAGAATCCCAGCTCATAACTGCTGGGCCTTATTGCTTAATAATAACTTCTGGGATAAATGGAAAAATGAATCCATCAATGCAGCCTAAGAAGAGACCGCTTTAGGGCCAGTGTAGGAGGCCTTCTAGCAACTCACTTAATTCCATCTCCCCCTACTCCATCCCACCCTGCCCCAGACTTTCTGTCTGTAGAGGTCCACCCACTCTCCATCTGGCTCCTCGGGCCCTGAACAGGAAGTCAGCTTAGATTCTCTTCTTCTTCTTCTCCTCACATTCACCCCTCCCCTAGGATCTGCCCCCTGAACATGTCGCAGACATGTCCACCTCTCCCTGTCCTCTCAACGCCCTCACCCAGGACAGCCTCTTCTGCTGCATACCTGCTGGGGACTCGCCTCTGTCCTCCCTGCTTTTGTCTTTGTCCACCTCACCAAGGCTGCTTTCTCATCACACCTTTCTAGAATGTCCCTCATATCATGTCACCCTCTCCTGTTTAAAACACTCTAGGACCTAAGAGGTATAAACTTCCATTTATAAAATAAATGAGTTGTGTATGAAATGTGCGGTGTGGGGAAGATAGTCAAAAACTACGTAATATCCTTGTATGTTGACGGATGGTAACTGGACTCAATCATGGTGATCATTTTGAAATGTATCAGTTCAGCTCAGTTGCTCAGTCGTATCCAACTCTTTGCGACCCCATGAATCACAGCATGCCAGGCCTCCTTATCCATCACCAACTCCCGGAGTTCACTCAGACTCATGTCCATCGAGTCAGTGATGCCATCCAGCCATCTCATCCTCTGTTGTCCCCTTCTCCTCCTGCCCCCAATCCCTCCCAGCATCAGAGTCTTTTCCAATGAGTCAACTCTTCGCATGAGGTGGCCAAAGTACTGGAGTTTCAGCTTTAGCATCATTCCTTCCAACCAGAAACTAACATAGTGGTGTACATCAATTATACTTCAAAAACAAACTCATAGAAAAAGAGGCCAGATTTGTGATTACCAGAGGTAGCGGTGGGAGGGGGAGAGTAAAGAGAAGGAAAATTGTATGCAGGTGGTCACAAGGCACTAACTTCTATTATAAGATAAATAAGTACCAGGGATGTAAAGTATAATATGATAAATATAATAAACACTGTTGTGCATTATATATGAAAGTTGTTTAGAGAGTAAGTCCTAAGAGCTTTCATTACAAGGAGGCTTCCCTGGTGGCTCAGATGGTAAAGAATCTGCCTGCAATGCAGGAGGCCTGAGTTCAATCCTTTGGTTGGGAAGATCCCCTGGAGAAGGGAATGGTAACCCAGGATTCTTGCCTGGAGAATTCCATGGACAGAGGAGCCTGGTGGGCTACAGTCCATGGAGTTGCAAAGAGAGAGACTAATACAACTGAGAGATTAACACTTTAGTCACAAGGGAAAAAAGTTTATTTCCTTAATTTTGTACATATATGAGATGATGGACGTTCACTGAACTTATTATAGTCATCATTTCATGATGTTTTAAGTCAAATCATTATACCTTTAGCTTATACAGTGCTGTACATCAATTGTGTCTCAATAAAACCTTTCTGGCCTCTTCTGTTCCACAGACCCCTGTCTCTTCTGGTTACACTGACCTCTTTGCCAGGCCTGCAATACAGTGATCTTGTTCTGGCCTCAGGCATTTTGCATTTGCTATTCTCTCTGCCTGGAACGCCCTTCCCACGGGTAATACACACTGTGTATTACTGAGCCTATTCCATGTGCCAAATGTTGTTTGAAGCACTGTATATCTGTTAACTCATTAAACCCAACAGTTCTATGAGGTGGTTGTGTCATCTTCATCCCCATCTGGGGCAACTGAGGCACAAATATGAATTGCCAAAGGTCGCAGAGCAATTAAGTAGCAGAGCTGAGATTTGAACTTGGCAGTCAGGCTCTTTCTCTAAAGATCCCACCTCTCTGTCTTCCCCAGGGGAGTTCTCTGTGTTCAGGTCTCTGCTTCATTGTCACCCCCATCATTGTCCTGACAGCCTGTGTTATTGTCCTCATAGCATTTATCACTCTAGCATCCATGTGCCCCATGATGGCAGGGGCTGTGTCTGTACCTTATTCCCAGAGTCTAGAACAGTGCCAGGTAATATATATGTGGTATGACAAATGGTTAACAACCTGGCGTGGGAAGAAGCCCTGATTTGTAGTATCTGCCAATTGGTGTAAATACTCTTACCATGACTGATTTTCATGCTACCAAGGTCAACCAGCTCACAAAACTGACCATATAACTGTTGCCTTTCACAAACCAGCATGAGCACCTGGAGTTCAGCCCAGATTAACAAAGTCTGCTTTGCAAACTGTCCAACACTATGCCACCCTCATTCACCCTGTGTCCTCTTGTCTCCAGGAGAATCCAGACAGTGTTCCCCCGATTGACGTCCTCTGGATCAAAGGGGCCCAGGGCGGTGACTACTTCTACTCCTTTGGGGGCTGCCACCGGTATGCAGCCTACCAGCAGCTGCAGCGAGAGACCATCCCCGCCAAGCTTGTCCAGTCCACCCTCTCGGACCTAAGGGTGTACCTGGGCGCTTCCACACCGGACTTGCAGTAGCAGCCTCTTTGGCACTTGCCACCACTACCAGGAACCTGGAAGACACCTGGCCTCCAGTGGACTAGCCCATGCAAAGGTGTAGCAGGAGTGCATTCTGTTTGTGCGTGGCACGTGGGTCTGGCTTGAAGAACCCTCTTAGCTAGCTGCAACACCTTGGACTCATGACTGAACAGTGTGGGAGCCCCACTTCCCACCTTGGGGAAAATGGGGTCCCGTGTTTGCTCTTGAGGGATTATTGAGAGCTGAAATAAGAAAGGAGATGGATTTGGAGAGTCATATGCTGCTGGCTCCAGATTCCCAAGGACAAAGATCCTTCTGCATTTCAGTCCTTGTATTATATCATGTGAATTCATTCATCTGCAAGTGAAGGAAAACCTAGGTTACAGTGACTTAAACAAAGTGAAGTTTGCTTTTCCGCATAGCGTGAATTCTGAAGACAGCTGGCTAATGGTACTGGCTAATGGTAAACCACTCAGCAATGTTAGGGCACATGTCTGTGATCCTTTCAGCCTTTCCCTCATTGCTTGTCACTTCACAGTCACAAGATGGCTGCTGTACCTCCAGCAATCATGGCTATGTCCAAGGAAGAAGGGAGTCAGGGACGAGAAAGGGCCCGGCCAGCTGGATCCATCAGCTTCTATCATAAATTCAGGACTTTTCCAGAGGCCTGTTTCCTGCTCTCTTCCCCTGTGTATTTCTACTTAGATCTCCTTGGCGCAAACCAGGTACAGTAGCCACCCCTAGCTCAAAGAAAGCTAAGACAGCAGGAACACAGTTATCACAGTTGAATAGATCAATCATATCCCATCTCCTAGAACTGTCACACAGCCTTCTAAAAAATATTGGAATCCCATTGCCAAGAAAGAAATGAGAAATTGTGTATCAGTTAGCCTTTGCTGAGAAACAAACAATTCCCAAACTTGGCAGCTAAAAACAAGTTGTTTATTTGTCTACAATTCTGTGGGTTAGCAATTTGGGCTGGACTCATCTGGGCAGTTCTACTGATCTTGCCTGAGGTCACTCATGGGGTTGTATGCAAATCAACTGTCACCCAAAATGGCCTGCATGATCTCAAATAGCCTGACTCCCTGGTCTGGGCAGCAGATGGGCTGTTGGCTGGGTGATGTGGTTCTCCTCCAGGTGGCCACTTCACCAGTTAGTTCAGGCTTATTCTCATGATGGCATCAGGGCTGAGAGAGGAAGAGAGAGAGAGAGAAGCGGGGCATGCATGGGGGCGGAGGAAGAGTGAGAAAGATGGAGAGACGGGAGAAGCTGCAAGGCTTTTTGGAGTTCTAGGCCAGAATTGGTGTAACATCACTTCTGCTAAGTCCTTTTGGTCACAGCACATCAAAAGTTTGGCTCATATTCAAGGGCTAGGGAAACAGACTATACCTCATGGAGAAACTACAAATGATTTGTGGCATTTTTTTCTATCTATCATAAATGACTTTGGATAGCAAATAACAGTGTTTCTTTGTTTCTTTCTTGCATGGGGCCTTGCTCTGTCCAGGCTGAACTCACTAAGACATTGTCCTGGCCCTGCAGAGGGGAAGAAGTGAGGGGCGGTGGATGGGTCTCTCCTAGGGCTGGGCCCACTCTGGGAGGGCCCTCATCATCTGTACTCCGATAGGTTAGGGTGGGTAGGCCGGGTAGGACACTCCAAAGGGCCTTCTGAAATCCTATAGTCCCGCGGGGAAGGGAAGAGGCAGAGGAAGGGTGCAGAGTGAGGTGGACCTTACTCTTATGGCACTACTGAGGGAACTCCATCACGTGGCATTTTCAAACTTCATTTTCTCCAGCTCAGTAATGAAGACAACAGCTTTCCCACCCGTTCTCTGTCCCAGGGATGGATGACTGAGGTGACCAATGGAATTTAAAAGGGATGTAGTCTTAAATGCAGTGTGATATCCTGGATTGGAACTTGGAACAACAGCAACAAAAGGACATTGATGGAAAAACTGGAAATCTGAAGAAGGTCTGGATTTTAGTTAATTTATGCAGTTGATATTGGGATAGGCTGGGTGTGGAGTATATGGGAACTCTGTACTGTATTTACACCTTTTCTGTTAATCAAAAATCACTTCCAAATAAAAGTTTATTTAATAAAAAGAGAGGGGTAATTACCTTAAACCAATGGTTCAGGTTCACAAAATGGGTTTGCTGAATCACAGATGATCAGACTGCACCCCCAGAGTTGCTGATTCAGAAGGTCTAGGGTGGAGCCCAAGAATTTGCTTTTCCAGCAAGTTCCCAGGTGATGTTGATGCTGCTGATCAGGGACCACAAGCTGAGAACCACTGATCTAGACTACGTTGCTTTTTTTCAAGTATGGTGACAGCCCCTCACCTCCAATGGAGAAGAAGGAGTTGGGTCCCAGGAGATCCATGTGTTGGAACTAGCTTTTGTACCCACTCCATGGACTGTCTGTCTAACCCGGAGGTTTGTAGCGGCGGTTGGGGGCGAGGCGGAGGGTAGCTAACGACATGCTTTATAAGCTGACGTCAGGACTTCCTGCTTCTCATGTGAGACACTCACCTGCACCCACTGAGTAGCAGAGTGGTTACCCCTTCTTGGAACGATTTCCCTTCCTACAGATAAGGCCCAAGCAGGCAGCGCTAGGGGTACGATTGGGCACTGAGAGGAAGCTGCAGAGCGGACNGCTATTCCCTTCTAGGAGGGATCTTCCCGATCCAGGGTTCGAACCTGCGTCTCTCATATTGAGGGCAGATTCTTCACCATCTGAGCCACCAGGGAAACTTCCTGATTCTCAGCGGGGCCTTTCACTGTTTAAGGTGTCCCATCTCCCAGGTTTTATTTTCTTCACGGCATTTATCACATTTATCACATTTCCTGAAATTATCTTTTGTATCTGTTTTGCATCTCATCCACTAGAATGTAAGTTCTTGAGGCAGGACTTGATCTGTCCTTTGACTGTAGGCCCAGTGCCAAGAACTGCCTGACAGGGGCTTCCCTGGTCGTCCACTGGTTGGGAGTCCAATGTGGAGGACTCAAGTTCAATTCCTGGTCATGGAACTATAATCCCTATGCCACAGGGCAACTAAGGCCCCTCACCACAACTAGAGATGCCACAACCAAGAACTGACAGAGCCAAAAATAAATAAATATTTTTTAAAAGCTGCCTGACACATAAATGTTCAATAAAAATGCTAAATGAGTAAAGTCCATATAGGTCTAGCTCATTCTTTTCATTGCTGCATGGTGTTCCAGGGTCTGCATATAACCATGTATGACTCATTCTGTTAATGACTTTGAGGGGTTACTGTTATTTGCTGCTATAAATGCTTTCTGCCATCATGCTCTGTGCTCAATCAGCTTTGTACACAGGAGTGGCACAGCCTGGCCTGTGCATGGGTGTTGGCCAATTGCTCTCCAGAGTGGCTGTTCCAAGTGCCTTTCCCTGAGTTTGGGGTAGGGGTAGGGAGTCAGCTTTCTGTCCCTGTACTCCAGCCAGTGTTTCTTAACCTGTTTTGGATGGTGAACACAGTTGAGAATCTGAAAGACAGCCATGAGCTACTTCTCCAGAAACACACAAATCTGAGGATTTCTGAGGATGCCTGGATTTAAAGGTTTTATCCCCCAGGCTCTGGATCCAGTGTTTAGAATCCTAGTTATTTCATTGCATGGCCAGGAATGAATGAGGCACACACAGGTAGGGGTGTGAACAAATGAATAAATGGGCTCTAGTTTTGCGAGGGTAGATAAAAGTGCTCAGACCCTGATCTGTCTCCAGTCAGAAAAAAACAGCTATGTGGGAGGCGTGGGGGGGGTCCAGCCCTGCTCTATCTTGGGCCCTGAGAACCAGATCCAAAGGCTCTCTAGACTAGGTCTGGGTGGCTCCACTTGTCAGCCCTGGCAAGAGGTAGGCCGAATCTGGCATCCAGGGTCAAAGCTGGGAACCAGAGAGAGGCCTTGAGTCCCTTGGGCCAGATAAGGACACCGCAAGGCGTTGCCCGCTGCCTCCCACCCAAACCAGATTTGCTCCAGTGTTCTCGGGCAGCCTTTGGGGTTCGAATCCCACCTCTAGCTCTTCCTCAGAGCAGGAACATATCGGGTGCTCATTACGGAAAGGCGCCACCGTCAACACCTCCATACTTGATGCAGCAGTCCCGAGAGCTGGACAGAGAGGGAATGCTCTTCCCTGTTGGACAGAGGGGTAAACTGAGGCCCGAAGCGGGAGGGGGGCGGGGAGCCGGGTTAGTCGACCGCACACAGGGACCCCCGCCCCGTTCCTGCCGGCCCATCCGCCCCGCCCGCCCCGCCGGCCCCTTCCCCGGGCCTGACCCCCGGCGCTGCCTGACAGATGACCTCAGCTGCCGCCAATCCATTGGTTCCAGCTCCCGGGGGGAGCGCAGAACAAAGCGCGCTTTGTGGTGGGGCCGTCCCCTCCCCCGGCGCGCCGCCGCCGGGACCCCCTCCGGAACTCCGCGCGACGCCCCCCGGCCGACAGCCGTGTAATGTCTTCCAGGCCCGCGCGGCTCCTCGCAGAGCCCCCGGAGCCGCGCTCGCCTCCCCCGCCCGCCCGGTGGGGCTCCCCGGGCGGCGGGATGGGCGGGGTCGCCCCCAGCGGGAGGTCGCGAGGGCCGCCCACCTGTCCCCCGGGAGGGAGCGGAGGGCGCGAGGCACCAGCCCCAGTGGCCCCGGCTGTGGACGCCAGGCAGGTGCTGCCCGCTGACACGCTGAGTGCTGCCACACCGGGTGGAAAGTGTAGGAGACTGCGTCACTATCATTGTTATTGTTGCCATTACTATTATTGTTAAGTATTTTGTGATTGTGAGGGGGAGTCGCTTTCACAGACATGGGTTTGCATCTTGGCTTTGCCACCTGCTGGCCATGGAACCTTCGTGAGCGCGTTCACCTCTCAGAACACCAGCGATAGTAGCCAGCATTTCTTGAGCACCTACTTTGTGCCAGACCCTAAGTGCGAAGGCTTTGTGCTGTGTTTAGTCGCTCAGTCGTGTCTGACTCTGTGCCACCTCATGGACTGTAACCCTCGGGACTCCTCTGTCCTTGGGATTGTCCAGGCAAGAATACTGGAGTGGGTTGGGTTGTCATTTCCTTCTTCAGGGGATGGAACCCAGGTCTCCCACATTGCAAGCGGATTCTTCACTGTCTGAGCCAATGAACTCATTTAATCCTCACCACAAATTTAGGAGGGATGATTATCATTCCTCTTTCACAGAGAAAGGAACCCTGGCCCCAGCTTTCCTGAAGACACAGTCAACTCCTGTGCCTCAGTTTCTTTGTCTGCAAAACAGCTCCCCAAGGGCTGTTCACTCATTGGTCTTATCTCCTTCCAGTTGAGGACGCAGGGCTGGGAATGGCTTGCTCCCTGGCTTGCTCAGAAGCACCCCACATGGGTCTGCCCCCAAACCCTGTCTTTTGAGGACTCTCCCTAGAGGGCGATGCTCTTGCTGGTTTCTGTTGGGCTCGTGGGGGAAGGAGGAGTTGGAGGAGTGGCTGCCTGCAGCTGGAAACCTTTCCCCTGAGAGATAAGCTTCCACGTCTTGTGCTGCCCTTGAGGGCTGAGGAGGTGAGGACAGGGAGGTGGGGATGCCATGTCCAGAGAGGGGACCAAGGAGCCAGGAGGGGGCTGGGAGTGGCTGCCCCAGCCCTCACACAATCCCTGGATGTTCCTTCTCCCAGGGACCTATGGGGCACCAGACACTGCTCCAGGTGCTGAGAATATCAGAGTACAAAACAGATGGAAACTCTCATCCTCTTGAAGTCCACTCTCGGGAGATGAGCAAGAAACACACGTGGAACATGTATGAAATGTAAACTGCAGTATCTGATAGTGTTAAGTGCTGCGAGGGAAAAGGAGGGGAAGAAGAAAGGAGATGGGATATATCAGTTTCATTAAGGTGTTAGGCTTCTCCAAGGAGGGGGCATCAACCTGAACAGAGAGGAAAGAAGCCCTATGGCTGTCAGAAGGAAGAGCACGTGCAAAAGCCCTGAGGTGAGAGCCCCTTGGAATGTCCAGGAAACAGCAGGGCGGCCGGTGTTGGAGGGGCAGCCTGCATGGGACAAGGCTGGGCCGAGCAGCTGATGAGTTGAGAGAGGTGGGCACCGTCAGCCTGGCACTTTGACTGGGAGCCATGTGAGGCTTGGAGCAGAGGAAGGACCTGGTGTCTCTGGCTGTGAGTCAAGCAGGGTTGGAAAGGGGGTGAAGAGGAGCCTGTTGCTGTCACCAGGGCCCCAGGTTCTGGTCGGTGGGTTGGATCAGGGTGGAGAGAAGTGACCAGAATCCGGATGTAATTTGATGATAGAGCCCAAGAATTTTCCAATGGATGGAACTGGATCTGAGGGATGAGGGTAGGAGAGAGGACTCTACTGACCCCCATATTTAAGAGTCCACCAGCCCTTTTCAGAAACTTCACTGTAGGCCAGAATGTAGACAGAGTCCCCGGGGTGAAACCACTCTGTCCCCAGTGCCCTGGAGGACTCAGCCAAGCATGAGACACACATTAGGGCTTCCAGTTCCTCAAGAGTGCAAAGAGGAGGTGAAGTTAGAAACATTTTTCCTAAAATCCCATCAAGAGCCTCCTTCACAATTTGGGCCACTTGGGACAGGAGGGCTCAGTATTACCTATAGGAACCACTGTTTTTGAATTGTTAAATCTATTTGCTTTTGTTTTACTTAAACAACAAAAAAACTTTTTTAAGAAACTTGAGATAGTTGGACTAAATGGAAAATCAGTAGCAGGTGACATAAAACTGTGTGATGATCAATGTAAACAGTGTAAACGTAACACTGTTACTTTGTCCAACTTCTCTCTCCCCCTCCCCCCTTCTTCTCCACCCCCTTCCCCTCTTTCCTTCCCTCTCTCTCCCACCCTCACCAGTTCAGGACTTTCTCCTGGACTCAAAGAGACTGAAAAAAGATCAGTCATCTTGCTTTCTGTGTCCTCACCATTTTTGTTTTATTTAACAGATGAAAGCACTTCTTATGTTATTTAAATGCTTCCCGAGTATAAAGGCATTTAATCCTCACAACAACCACATGCGGTGATCCCCACTTTGCAGATGAGGAAGCTGAGGCTCAGAGGGACAAGGCCCCTTACCCACAGTCACACAGCAGGGCTGAGGCAGAGCCAAGAGGCAAACCTAGTCAGGCCCATTCTGAAGGCCACTCCTTGTCCCGTGAAGGCATATTATTGTCCCTATGAACGTGCTGAACTACTGGAGCTAGAAGAGTCTTCGGTTAACTTTAAGTCAGTACATATTTATTGCTGCTGCTGCTACTAAGTCACTTCAGTTGTGTCCAACTCTGTGCGACCCCATAGACGGAAGCCCACCAGGCTCCCCCGTCCCTGGGACTCACCAGGCAAGAACAATGGAGTGGGTTGCCATTTCCTTCTCCAATGCATGAAAGTGAAAGTGAACTCACTCAGTCCTGTCTGACTCAGCGACCCCATGGACTGCAGCCTACCAGGCTCCTCTGTCCATGGGATTTTCCAGGCAAGAGTACTGGAGCGGGGTGCCATTGCCTTCTCCGACATATTTATTGAGTGTCTACTAAGATGAAAGTCATATAACACCTTGGCTTAACAGTATTTGAGGACTGAATTTAGAAAACAATTCCAGGTTCCTCGCCATCAATGCCTTGAATGGCCTGCCCTTCCCCACCTCATCCCGCTCCAGCCAGGCTGGCTGCCTCACAGTTTCCAATTGCTTTCTGACCTCGGGGCCTTTGCACTTGTTCTGGACTCTGTTTGGAATGCTCTTCCTCTGGTTCTTCTGGCTCCCACACATTCTCTAGGACTCAGCTCAAGTATCAAATCCTTACAGAGCCTTCCCTTGCTCCTTCATCTCCCCCATAGATCCCCCAATAGTCTCACCATTTTTTTCCTCCGTGGCTTGTAATTGTTTCATCTACCTGTGTACTTGTTCTTTATCTTGCTGCACTGCTATGATGTAAGCTCTTCAACCTGAACCTAGTGTTTCAGCCTAGAGCAACTAAGCATCTGGGGTGAAAAGCCCAGAGAAGATCAGACTGGGGGAGGGGCATTTGTGTTGTCCCCAGATAGGGAAGCAGATGTGTTTGTGGAGCCATAGAGGGCAAGGGGTCACCAGGAAGACCAATTTAATGTGAGGAAGAGTCTTTCACATAGTCTTAACATTTGGACATTAGAAAAGGCCATGTCATTGGGTAGTGAGCTCCCCATCACAGGGGCTATGCAAGTTGAGACAGGATAGCCCCTGGTATGTTGGGGCTGTGTAGGATTACTATCAATGGGGTGGATATTCATTCACTTGCTCATTTACCCATTCATTTATTCTCTCTTTTGTCTATCCATTTATTCATTGACTCCACTCAGTTGGTAAAGGATCCACCTGCAATGCAGGAGATCCTGGTTCAATTCCTGGGTTGGGAAGATCTGCTGGAGAAGGAATAGGCTACCCACTCCAGTATTCTTGTGTTTCCCTTGTGGCTCAGCTGGTAAAGAAGCCACCTGCAGTGCGGGAGACCTGGGTTGGGAAGATCCCCTGGAGAAGGAAACGGCTACCCACTCCAGTATTCTGGCCTGGAGAATTCCATGGACTGTATAGTCCATGGGGTCACAAAGAGTCAGACACGGCTGAGCGACTTTGACTTTCACCTGTCTTGCTTTCCATGTTTCCCAGACTGCTGTGTGATGGTCAGCCGTCATGACTTGGCCAGACCCACAGGGCATCTGTGTTTAATATCTTAATATATATGTTATGCACATAATGTCTTCAGTCAGCCTTGGGAGGCTGACTGAAATTTAAATATATATGTGTTTTAAAATCAACTTTATTGAGGTAAAATCTATACAGAATAAAATGCATCTATTTAAGGTGCACAGTATAACATATTTTGACAAATATACATACCCACGTAACCGCTCCCTCAGCCAAAACAGAACATTCCATCACCGTCACAAGTCCCCTAGTAACATCAGGCCCCAGCACCAGGCTGGCCCCAGATAATCACTGTTTCAGAAAACGCCAACACTTCTCCATAGCTTCTCCAGGGCCACTTTGTACTCTCACCAGTAATATCCAAACAGGGAAAAAAAAAAAAAAAAATCAGAATCCCTTACCACAAATAAAAAGTAACGGACCAAAATAAGCAAAATGGAAACAAAACAATATTATCAAATTCTAGCTGGATACCATTGCCTGTAGAAGTTCTGGGTCCAAGACCAGCTTTGTCCAGGTGAGAGAGAGAGCAAAAGAGACTGGGAGAGCACACATGTGATCCATGGGTGTTCGAAAGTTGTTAATAGCATCGCTGGAGACTTTCTCTTTGGCCTATTGGAAAATCTGGAAGATACTGAAAAAAGAATGACATTTTCATGGTATATTTGTTTTTTAATACCTTCTTGTTCACCCACATCATCTTTGGTCCACTCCCACAATCACCCCACTGATAGAGATTCCATATTCGGGAAACATGGCAGCTCCTTATCTCCCCTTTCATCCACCTCTCATTCATTTATTTACAAAACAAGTGTTAGCAGCCATACTGAGCCAGCTGCTGGGGCTAGGAGAGACACTCTCAGCCTGGAGGATAGCATAGTGGCCAACACCTTGTAGACTGTGAGCAAATACCTGTTGCATGCATCGTTGTGGGTTGAAAGACACAAACACTCACATTCTCCTTGATTCTCTAAGCTGTTGCTCCAACAATGTCTTCCTAGGGCAATCAAGGAAGGCTGCCCTAAGAAGGTGGCCCTTTAGCAGAAACTTAACCACCATCTTCCATTCATTTGACAGATCAGGAAACGGGGGCACAGACAGGTAACTTTCTCAAGGTCACACAGGAAGAAGAGAGGAAATGAGGGATGGGCAGAGCCTAGAACCTGGAGCCCCAGCCCACCATTTATCCCAAGGGCTCGGCCAGGTCCCAGACTGGCAGACCAGAGAACAGGGCTGGGGAGGGGGCCCCTAGGCCCTAAGTCTGGAATCCATTTGCTCTGGCCCAGTAATGTTTTCCCAGGGAGGAGTAGGAGGCCCTGGCCCTACCTCTGCGCCACCCCCCACCCCCACCATCTGCTCCCTGTTTATTTATTTATACTTAAGTCTCACCTCCCAACCCTGCCGGGGGCACAAAACATACTGGCATCCCTGCCGAGAGGGGAATAAGGGGGAGAGAGGCACTGTCAGCCCCCATGGCCGGGGGAGCCCAGGTCCGAGAGCCCCGCTACCCTAAACTGCAGGGACCAGCCAGGATGACTGGGTTCGAATCACAGCTGTGGGGCCTCTGGGCTGTGTGAGTGCTCAGTGCCTCTGTTTCCTCATCTGTAAAATAGGGTTACTAATAGCGACCACTGGTTTTACCAGCACTTCATGGAGTTACTAGTGAGATTCGGAAAGTGCTCCAGATAGGGTCTGGCACAGACAGGCTCCCAAGTGTTTCTGTTGTACTGTGACCTTGCTCAGCACCCTACCCTCTCTGGCTCTTTCTCTTGTTTCTGCAACGGTGGCTACTTCAGGATCTAAGGGGTTCCAAGCCTAATGTCCTGAGATTTTCGAGGGCTAAAACCGCGGTCCCCTCCCCAGGACCCACACGCCTGGCCCTGGCCAAGATGGATAATTGATGCCAGCCCTCTGCCTCCAGTGGACTTTGCCCTCCAATATCCCCTAATCTGCAGGGGGTGGGAGGGGGGCAAATCGACGCCTTCCCCAGCCCTGCACGAGGCAGGAGAGGCCCTTCCTGAGATCTTACCTCAGCTGCGGGAATCATCACCCCCTGGAAGGCCAGTCTGGCTGCCATCCACAGAGGTGCTGCTGCACCGAATATCTGCAAATGCAAATCCCAGGAAATGGGGCCCAGCTGCTCATTAAAGACAATTAGCTCAGGGTCTGTCAGCTGGGAAGAAGCTTTGGGCAACTGCTCCCACAGGCTTTGTTCTGGGGCTGCACTCCATGGACCCAGCCTCCTCCTCCCTGAGCTTCAGGGGGATGGTGGGCACCCACTCCTCCCCAGACTGATGCTCCCCTATGTCCCCTGGCCTACTGCCTGAGTCTTCATCGCCTTAGACCCATTCTCCTCTCTGAGTCTACAGCACCCTCTCCTTCTGTCCCACCAGCCTCTTCTCTGTGCCCCCAGCCTCTTTCTGAGTCCCTGTCACCAAGAGCCTGTCTCACCAAGCCCCGGTGTATTTCCCTGAATCCTTGTTCCTGCCTCTGCTCTCACATCTCCCTTGAAGACCCTCTTCTCTCAGTAAGTCCCGCTTCTCTTCCCCCATCCCTCTCTCTCAGCCCATTTCTAGCCCCAGTCTGGCCTCCTGAGCCCCCCCACCTCCTTGCACACTGCACAGTACTAGGTACCCACTTGGGCCTGTGCCATCTACAGGGCTTCTGGACAGGGCGGTCACAGGTCAGCTAGACAGACCCCTCCACTCTGGGGTCCACACTGTCATCTGGCAGCCACAGGGGGGCAGATTTCTGTGAAGAAGGGAGAGCAGGCAGGGTTGAGGAGCCACCTCACCAGGGAGTGAGTGCCCATCACCCGAGCCCAGAGACAGACACCTGTTCACAGCTGCGACTGGGCTCCTGGCAGTGCAAAGACACAACGACCCCAGGGGACTTGAAGGCCAGGAGCCTTCTTGGGTCAGCAGGCCCAGTTCAGTTCTACATTCCTTCTGGGGAAGGAGGATGAGTTGGGGAAGATGGGTGGCGGCTTCCATAACTAGAGAGGGATGAGCGGTGGGAGTTTTGAGAGGCCGATGGGAGGTGGTGGAGACACTCACCAGCCTGCTTCACTGCCTACTGGACCATGTGAAGCATGTTCGCTCCTCTTTGTCCCGAGGAAACTGAAGCTCAGGAGGCGCTACTATTGTCTCTCATAGAGGAGCCTAAGCTGCGACTGGACCAAGCCAGGCTCACTCCATGTCCCACTTCACTACAGCCAAGGCTCCCCAGCCAGAAGGAGAGGAGAGGACTTGGGTGAGCCCTGTCCCTCTCCCTGCCGGATGGCCCTGCCTGGCGAGAAGAGGCTGGGGGAGCAGTAGCCCCAAGGAGGGCAGGACGATGGGTGAGGGAGAGAGGAGGCAGGTGTCTGTGGGATCTTCTCTCCTCTCCTCCTCAGGCCTCTCCCCCACCCAAGTGGGCCCCTGACCCCCCCAACCCCATTCTCATCTGGCCTCCATGTGCTCGGCCTGCACCTGAATACACACTCGCCGACGATCTGTCTTGGGCTGTCAGAGGATCAGTGGGGCTCCCAAGGCCCGGCCCAGCAGGGAGCTACAGGGAAGTCCCTAACGAGAGCTAAGAAGGAGAGCAGGGGCCTGAGCCTGGCCCTGGTGTCTCATCGGGGGCGGCCCCTGGAAGGCCTGGTTCCCCAGTGGGGAGACCCAGCCACTCTTTCGTGCCTGGGATCCAGGTTGCTTTCCAAGTCTCCTTTCCCTTCTAACTTTGGGGACCTGTTCCTTCCCCACTCTGAGCCTCGGTTTCCTTATTTGTGAAAGGGAAGGGGTTGTATCTCAGGTAGAAATAAGGTTCTAAAATCAGCAGCAGATCTTTACGTGCAAGTATATCTCCAAAACGTTAAGTGAAATAAAGCAAGATGTAGAGCAATGTGTGTATTCAGCTACATTCCGTGCGCATATAGCTCTCAAAGAGGGACATGTGTGTATTAGTCTGCCTAGTGTATAACCTCCTAGAACACTTCTGGAAGGACACAAAAAGCAGCAGGAGTAGGGATGGCTCATGAAGGAGACCTGGTGGTGTCTGGAGATGGGGTGGGAGAGAGACTCATCTTTACACTCCTTTGTACTGTTGAACTCTTGGTCCATGTTTACGTATTCTGTAGTCGAATAGGAACTACATTTAATGCAAAAGACGTATGTGGGTAGGAAGTATGAAGAGAAGCAGAATATCTTCATCGTCTTAATGTATCTCCCTATCGGGAAGATCCTCTGGAGATGGAAATGGCAACCCACTCCAATATTCTTGCCTGGAGAATCCTATGGACAGAGAGAGTCAGACACAACTGAAGCGACTTAGCACACTCACACAGATAATGACAAAGAGAAAAAGAGTAACTTTACTGTGGGCAAACTGGCAGACCCCACCTTAACCAAGGGATCAAAGTGGACATCAGTAGTAATGGGGCAAAGTGAAATTGTGTGCCCCCGCATAAGTGATGTAAACAGCATCACTTCTATGGTCTTCTTGCCTGAAGCACCTGCTCTGAATCTATTCATAAGGAAAGATTAAAAAGATTCCAAATAAAGGGACAATTAGCCTATACAGATTCAAAACTGTCAAGGTCATAAAAGTCAAAGAAAAAGGAGCTGTTCCAGATTTTTAAAAAAGAGTAAAGAGGCACAAAAACTAAATGGAACATATATCCTGGATTAGATGTTGGGTCAGGAAAAAAAAAAAAGTTTTTTGTTTGTTCGATTTAAAGGGCAAAAGTGGAATAATTGGCAACATTTCAATAGGTCTAAATGTAGATAATAGTTACCTACAATGTTAATTTCCTGCTTTTTGCATCTGTTTTTTAGAAAATGTACGTAAAACCATTTAGAGATAAAAGGACATCGTGTCTGCAATTTATTCCTAGCAGTTTAGACAAAATATATGCAGAGACAGAAGGATAAAGCAAGGGTAGTAAAATGTTAACACTTGAGGAATCTGAATGAAGGGCATACAGGCATTCTTTGTACTGTTTTTGCAAACTTTCTGTAAATCTGAAATTGTTTCAAAATGAAAAGTCAAGTGTAGACTTGAAGAACCAATATCTCATGGGTGTCCAGGGGCTGTGCTTAGTGCTTGGCGTACACAGTCAGATTTCATCCTCATAACAGCCCCATGAGAAAGATGTAACTATTTCCTCTTTTGAGCAAATGAAGGCACCCAGTCACAGGGTGAAGCAATTTGCCCAAGTTCACCCAGTTGGAAGAAGTGATGCCAGGGACTCTTCTTCAACAACATTCTAAAGATCTAGGAATGAAGGGCCTAGAAATCAGGATTCTAGGCTTTGAATTGTTTTCCCAGCACTGAGATTTTGCTCCTATTGGAAAAGTAGCCTTGATATCATTACTTACTGCTTTCAATCAGGCAATCATTGATTCATTTATCTGTCAAACAGCATGTATCAAGCACTTCCTCTCAACCAGCCGCTGAAGCTATAAAGGTGAAATGGGATGATCCCTGCCCCTGTGGAATGCTCGCCACGTACCAGGCCCTGGGTTTGGCATGAGGACTAGAAGAGATGAGCCACATCCAGCTTCTGCCCTTCAGAGGCTCATTGGCCATTGAGGGAGACCCGCAGGGAAGCCAACCAAACCAGAAAAGAGAATTGCAAAGGGCTGTGGGAGCCCAAAGGAGTGGAAGGCAGGAGGAAATTTCACCGAGGAGAGAGGCTTTAGTGGGTTTGTCTGGTTGGTTGGTTGCACTGGGCCTTTGTCGCTGCACACGGGCTTTTCCCCTAGTTATGGCGAGAGGGGCTCCTCTCTAGTTGCAGCCCACAGGCTTCCCATTGCAGTGGCTTCTCTTGTTGCCGAGCACAGGCTCTAGGGTGCACAGCCTTCAGTAGCTGCAGCCCACAGCCTCTAAGGCGTAGGCTCAGTATTTGTGGCACACCAGCAACTAAGCCAGGACAAGACTTAGGTGCCTGGTATGATTATGATTATACCTCAGGAGGCCAGCTAAAGACTTTTTCCCAGGGTGGGGGAGGGGTGGGAGCCCCAATATAGGCAGGGAGGAGTGGGAGACACAAAACAATGGGTATAAGATACACTACAAAGATGTATTGTACAACATGGGGGACATAGCCAATGTTTTGTAATAACTGTAAATGGAGTGTGACCCTTAAAAATTGCATTAAAATTTTTAAAAATTTTAATTAAAAAAGTAAAAATAAAATACTTTCCACTTCTTCTTCCTCCTCTTTCTCCCCTGCCACTACCTCTGCCTCTTCATTCCCCTTCCCAAAAGTTGGTACCTTCTTCTCTTCTTAATTTTTCTCCTGACTTACTTATTTTTCCTATTTTCTGTTGCAAAGAGAGAGGACATTCCATAGGGGTCAGAATATTTGTCAGTTTTACTCACTTATGGCTGTTTCCCCAGTGCCTGGCACATAGTAGGTCCTTAGTAAAGATTTGTTGAATGAATAAAAGGAAGGGTCAATGCCTGGAACCACATACAGTTTGAAAATAAATTGAAAAAGGGAGAAAGAGATGGAAGACAGCTAGGCTGACAAGCTCAGAAGTCATGCAAAAGAACACCAGAATCCTAAGTTGCCAGGGACCCTTCAGGACTCACGTTCAGGAGCCTCCCTCCTAGTCCCTGGGGATACTGCCTGCCAGGGAGCAGGTACCATCCAGATCCAGCCCCCACCCCCAATTCTGGACCAGAATCCCCTGAGGCTGAGACAGCTATGAGCTGCCTCACCCCAACTCCACAACTCACCCTGGGGCCCAGGTGTCCAGAGAGACAAAAAGAAAGAAAATGAAGTCGCTCAGTCGTGTCTGACTCTTTGCAACCCTATGGACTGTAGCCTACCATGCTCCTCTGTCCATGGGATTTTCCAGGCAAGAGTACTGGAGTGGGTTGCCATTTCCCTCTCCAGAGGATCTTCCCCACCCAGGGATTGAACCCGAGTCTCCCGTATTATAGGCAGATGCTTTACCATCTGAGCTACCAGGGAAGTCACATGCCCTTTTAATTTCACCATACTTCCCACCTCTGATGCTCCTGGGAGAGTACAAGATACTGACTCATTAGAAAAGACCCTGATGCTGGGGAAAATTGAGGGCAGGAGGAGAAAGGGACGACAGAGGATGAGATGGCTGGATGGCATCACCCACTCAATGGACATGAGTTTGAGCAAGCTCTGGGAGATGGTGAAGGACGGGGAAGCCTGGCGTGCTGCAGTCCCTGGGGTCGCAGAGTTGGACACGACTGAGAGACTGAACAAGAACTGATTTGGAAAGACCCTCCTGTCCCGTTGCTGGAGCTGGGCTATGACTCCAGACCCCAGCTTCTGGGGTTTCGTGTCAAGACACCTGGAAGGAGATGCGGGGGAAGAGCTATGAGCTGCTGGAGCACAGCAGGACCCTGCTGAGGCTGGGAGCAGGGCCAGGGAGCCAAATGGGGGGAGGCAGGATGTTCTAAAGCCATCAGGGCTGAGAGACAGGGGGCTGGGGACATGACTGACACCAGGATGCTCTCGGTGGCAGAGGCCTTCAGGAGGGTGACTGTCGGCCTTCTGTTTACCCTCCTCTCCACCCTGCCCCCACCCTTCTCTAAAGCTGGCAGGGTGGGTTAGTGGTTAGACAATCGGCTCTGGAGCTAGTTTCTTCTAGCTTCTCAACCCCTCATTTGCTAGTCCCATGACAAGTTAGTTAGCCTCTCTTTGCCTCAGTTTACCTTTGTAGCAAGAGGAGAGTAACAGTGTCTACTTCCAAGGGCTAATGAGTAGCTGAAATGAGAAAATACCTGTGCTGGCTTAGAACATGCCTGTCACGGATAAATATCAGGGGCTCAGTAAATGATAGCTATTCCCTTGCAAACCAAATCTCCCGTGGAGACCAAGCTAGGACATGAGGAAAGAATGGGGGCTCTGTGAAAGCTGAAGCTCTCTCCTCTCTACCTTGCAGTAGCCACAGAGGCCCCTCTCAAAAGCTGAATGAAAGTCACCCCAAAATTGATCTAACATTTTTACCATGCAGCTGGGGAAATTGAGGCCCAAAGTGAGGAAGCCATTCTCAGCCGTTCCTAATATACCACGTTTTTGTTGATGATTTACTGTGTTTCAGGCCCTATGCTGGGTGTGTGGTGGGGGTGGGCAGAAAGGGGGGAAACTGGGAGGAAACCTCCTCATGGAGCTACTATCTAGTTCAGGGAAAGGACCAAAGGACTGACAGCTGACCAAGCACACTAGATACTGGAAGGAAAAGTCAAGGGAGCACCAACAGAGACGAGCTTTGGGGAGCCCTAAAGAACCCGACAGCTAGGAGGGGCGATCAGCAAGGTGACATCACAGCTGAGATTTCAAACAAGAAGTTCTCATATGAAGAAGAGTAGAGGGTAACTAGATGTTACCGAGACTGTTGTTTATAATAGCAAAACCCAGAAATGACCTGAATGTCCACCAACAAGGAGCTCTGGATAATACACTGTGGTTTATTAATACAACGGGATGCTGTACAGCAGCCACAAGGACCTGCAGCTGCCTGCCTCAACACAGATGCGTCCCAAAAGCATACCTGGTGCTTAGTCATGTCCAACTCTTTTCAACCCCATGGACTCCAGCCTGCCAGGCTCCTCTGTCCATGGGAAAATTCTAGCAAGAATACTGGCATGAATTGCCATTTCCTACTCCAGATCTTCCCAACCCACAGATCAAACTTGCGTCTTCTGTGTCTCCTGCATTGGCAGGCAGATTCTTTACCACTGCACCACCTGGGAAGCCCCAAGACATGCCATGGAAGAAAAGAAGGCAAATGAGACAGGATACATATCATAAATACAAATGTATGCTTTATATCATGGGCACTTCTATACACTTTTGAGAATGAAATACAGTCTTATACATTGTATAATGATTTATATTGACACAGTAAAAGTTAAAACATTCCTGAGAATAATAAATACCAGTAGAGGACTTTCTTTTGGTTGGAGAGGGAGACTGTTGGGAAAGGATATCGGGGGCCTTCTGTATTAGCTATCTATTCTGCATAACAAATAACCCCACAACATGACGTTTTAAAGCTACAATAGTCATTTATTATTTCATTTATCATTTATTATTTCTCACAGCTTTTGCAGGTCAGGGGTGACTTAGCTGGTGGTTTTGGTCCTCAACAGTTGGCATTCGGATGTCAAGTGGAGCTGCATTCAGCTGAAGACCTGACTGGGGCTGGAGGAGCGGCTGACAAAGTGGCTCACGCACATGGCTGGCAAATTGGTGCTGGTTGTTTGCTGGGCATGCAGGGGAGGGAGAGGAGAGGGACTCAGTTCCTCTCCATGTGACCTGAATCCCATCACAGCTTGGGAACTGGACTCCAAAAGTGAACATCGACAGACATCTGGGCTGAAGCTGTATCCTTTTTAGGACCTAGCCTTAAATATTACTTCCACCCCATTCTCTTCATCAGAAGGGAGTCACTAAGCTCCACCCAGTACTCAAAGGTAAGGGAAATTAGGGGCCCCCTTTGAAGGAAGGTATTTCAAAGGATTTGTGGACGTATTTTAAAACCACTACACTCTCTTAGGGCTTCCCTTGGTGGTTCAGTGGTTAAAACTCAGCGCTTTCACTGCTGGGGGCATGGGTTTAACCCCTGCTCAGGAAATTATAGGTTCCGCACACCACGTGCAAAAAGCCCAAAAAACCACTATACTCTTCAATTGTGTTTGACATTTTCTTCCTTGAACTGGGTGATAAGAACATGGAGCTTTGTTATATTAGCCTTTGTATTTCTTAGAGTGTATTTCTTAGAGCAGGAGATGGGGAGTAGAGAAGGGGCGCCATGATGGATGAGTGGTAAGGAAGGCAAGGCTGGCAACTGGTGAACAGTGCCCCCAACCAAGCAGGTTCTTGTTGGCCAAGGTCCTGTCAGGGGTGCGGCAGAGTCAGAACCCTGAGCAGGTCAGGATGGGGTCTGCTTTCCCTCTGAGCCCCTGCACCAGGCAAGTCTGCCTGGAGAAGATGATTCCAGTGCGGGCGATGATTCTTTCTCCGAACACACCTCCTGGGTACCAGTTCTTCTGAAGTCTCCCATTCACTCCTGTCCCCTGACACCTGGCTCTTTTCCCCAGAAGCATCCACTAGTATTAGTTTCTGTGACATTCTTACACAGAGATCCCATTTGTTTGTAAACATAAACACAAATACATACATTTTTATTCCCCCACCCCCACCCCCTAGCAACGGAGGTATATTATACACACCCTTTAAATCACTCTTTCCCCTTGCCAGGGTACTTGGCGATTCTTACAAATTTAACTAATACATAGCAATCTTCTCCATTCTTTTTCATGATTTTGTTGTCATGTGAAGGTGCTGTAATTTATCCAACCAACTCCCATTTATAGACATTTAGTTTGTTTACCTTTATTACTACATTTTAAGCTTCAAATGTAGAGACCTAAGGTAAACAAACAACAAAGAAAAATACTCCTCAGTTCATGGCTGATTGTCAGTGTTGACCCCTGCATGCCCCTCATTTGTTTTATTTCTCTCCCTCTATTCCTTTTTATCCTATCTCCTCTTCCCTTTTGGGACCTCCATAGACCCTTTCTGCTGGGTTCCATGTGTGTTCTTTGGGGTGTAAGTCTCCTTGTAGAACATAATGAACACAGTGTGATTGCGTATTGTTGCTTTCTGTATTACTGTGTTTTCTGCATTTTTAATTTATTTGTGCTCCAGTATTGACTTCCTGTTTAATACTGGTATAGATTGTGACTTGACCTGTGACTTCTAATTGCTGACTCAGACTCCTTGGTTTGCATCCACCACATTCATTCTTCTCTCTCACTTTTCCAGTGATGAGCACTGGGTGGTCTTTAAGTCTACCACCATAACAGCACTGCTATGTCCTTGGATGGGCTGGCATGAGAATTTTGTCTGGACAGATAGGTGTGTAATTACTGGTTCATCGGGTATATGTATTTTGGTTATCTTTTGTACGACAAAAATTGCCCTTAACTGAGAGGCATAAAACAACACTTTGTTTTGTTTGAGATTTTGCAGGTCAAGAATTCACAAAGGGCTTGGCTAGGGAGCTCAGCTCTGAACCATGTCATGTCAGCTGAGACAGCTGAGGCTGAAGGTTCCCTTCTAAGATGGCATCTTCACTCATGTCTGCAGCCTTGATGTGCCTGGCTGTGCTCTCTCTCTCTCTCTTTCTCTTTCTCTGCTTCCCCACCCTTGGCATCTCACCCTAAAGGACACGTCTCCATAGCTACCTGAACTTCCTTGCAGCATGGCAGTCTCACGGTGGTTGGATTTCTTTCTTGGCAGCTGGGTTCTCCCCAAGCAATCATTCCAAGAATGATTGAAAGCTGCTAGTCTTTTAAGATATGGGCCTAGAAACTGACACAGCATCCTTTCTGCCATAGTCGTTGGTCAAGACAGCCGTGGGCCAGCCCAGATTCAGAGCGCAGGTGCATAGACCTCACCTCTCTATGGAGCAGTGTCAGAGAAGTGGTGGCCGTCTTTTACACATTCTGATATATATATTCAACACGACAGATTGTTCTCCAGATGGCAGCTCCAGCCCCCACTCCCCCAGCACTGTCTCCACATCCCCACCCACACTTGGCTGAATCCAGCCTGTTCAGTTCTTCCTTTACATGCAGCTAACATTCTTGCATATGGGTCATTTCCCCATAAACAAGTGTGAATGTAGGAAAGAGTCCCAGAAGCAGACGTGCTAGTCAAAGGATATGTGCATTTGCGATTCTGACAGCTATTGCCAATCCTTCAATCAACGCTGAGCTCCATTTCTTCGTAACAAATCCAGAGCACTTTTCACCACCTCTGCCCTCACCACTCGGGTACCAGTCACCCTCCTGGTGACCCTGGGCTCCCAGCTTCCATTCCAGCCCCCACAGTCCATTGTCCACATGCAGCCAGACGTATTCCCTTAAAACCTGAGTCAGATCCTGCTCCTCCTCTGCTCAGAAGCCTCTGCTGATCTCCCATATTACTCAGAGTAATACATTCTCTCGATGACTCTGAAACCCTGTGTGTCTGACCTGGTGATCTCTCTCACCTGATGCCTTCCACGTTTTCCTTCTCTGCCCTACTGGGTTTTGAACCCACCCAGTATGTTTGCACCCCTGGCTCCTGGCAGGAGTTTGAACCTCCCAGGCATCCCAGGGCCTTTGCGTTCAATGTTCCCTCTACCCAAAATGCTCTCTTCCTGCAGGTCTCCATGGCTCCTCCCTACTCTATCTGTGCCTCAAATCAAACACCACCCCTCCGAGTCAAGCTCGTCTCTTTATCTTGCGTTGGTTTCTTCAAAGCAGTTCTTCCTCCAACACGCAGTATGTGGAGCTGTATGTGCGCCTATTGTCCGTCTCCTCTCCAGGTCACAAGCACAGGGCAGTGGCAGATCATCAGCCCTGCTCAGCACCTGGCACTGAGGAAGAGCTCTACAAACATATCTGGGATATTTTTGGAGTTCAGCCACCCTCTGCAGAGATTTGTGCCAATTCACTCACCACCAGCAATGTACAGACCTCAGGAACTGGAATCAACCCACATGTATTCCCAGATACACGTTGTTGTTGTTGTTGTTTAGTCGCTAAGTCGTGTCTGAATCTTTTGTGACCCCATGGACTGTAGCCCGCCAGGTTCCTCTGTCCATGAGATCTCCCAGGCAAGAGTACTGGAGTCGATTGCTATTTCATTCTCCAGGGGATATTCCCAACCCAGGGATCGAACCTGTGTCTCCTGCATCGGCAGAACTACTTACCACTGAGTCACCTGGGAAGCCCCCCAGATACATAGCCTTTAAGTTAAATCCTCCCTTGCTCAAGAACCTTCAAGGACTGCCCATTACCTTGCTTGGTACATCTCAAACTGGAACCCAAGACCTTTTAATACCAGTCCTAAGTGTTTCCGCAGCTCTCTGGAAAGAAGAGCATGGATGAGATTTTCCTCTGTGTTGAGTTTTTCCCTTATCCATTCTTCTAACATTATTGGCATAGACTCCCACTTAGCTGGAAAAATCCTTGAGATAAAAGGGGACAGCTCACAAACAATGAGTTCACTGGTTGTGGTTTCTAATGCTCTACTGAAGCTGATCCCATCTCAGCCCCAATAAACATCACAACTGACGTCTTGGACCAAGTGCGCTCTCCTGGCTGAGCCTCAGTTTACCCATCAGTGGAGTGATCAGAACAGCACTGTTCCATATGGTCTGCTTGCTGCTTGCCAGGTGCAGGGCCAGGTACTGGGCACATTTTAACTCACTTGATCCTCATGGCCACTGTAAGAGGCACGGACTATAATTATTCTCCTTTCTCAGATAAGGAAACTGAGGCCTAAAGCAATTAAATAGCATGTCTATATGTCCACAGCTGGGGAGTAGTGAGGCTTGGATATGAACTCCCCACACCCCATACCCAGGCTGGACACAAAGTCACATGACTGAAGTTGAACTGTGTCAAGTCCACGGTCCTCTCTGGGGTGTGAAACAAGGCTTCTGGACTCCCAAAGGACTTTTAAATAACATTCCAATCTCTATCATTATTAGAATAATTACCATCAATAACAGCTAACAACTATTACATGTCTCCAGAGTGCTAAGAATTTCCTCTGCATTTTGAATCTCTCAACAACCCTAGAAGTTAATGACTCACTTAACCCCATTTTACGGGTGAAGAAACTGAGCTCAGCAGTGGAGCTGGGATTTGGCCCCTGTGCCACTACCCACCATGAGTCCTTAGAGCACCTCAGTTTAGCAGGGACTTTCACACCTTCATCTCTTTGGATGTCACAGTCATGCCCTGAAGTCCATTCTCCTCCTCTTGTTCCCATTTTGCTGACAAGAATGTTGAGGGGCAGTGCCCTGCTCGAGGCCATGCACAGCTCTTTCCAACCAATCTGCCTGCCTCACCTCCCCCAGCAGCATCCAGGATGTCACAGCTGGAAGGGACCCGATTTATAGCGCAGGAAGGAGCAAGTCAAGGCCTCTAGGGTATGGGGCAGGGTTCTCAGGCAGTTGCCCAGAAATCCTGTTTACTGGCAGGACCGGAGATACACCAGACCAGGAAGGAGAGAGGCCGGGGAGTCAGCCCATGTGTGCATCTTCAAAGCCTTGCCCATCCTCAGGACTCCCCAGAGGAGCAGCAAGCTGTCACTTCCGTGGAACATCCCCCTGCCTGACCGCACTGACTCAGGCTGGCCTCTCCACCCCTGCGCTTTCCTGAGACCTGTCTGCCTCCCCACCCAGATAGCCCCCTATCTGGGCTTTGGCAGCTCATTCATTCACTCAGCAAACCACTCTTAAGTGGCAGCTACTATTTTATGCAAAGGGGATAGATACATTCATGAATAAACAGTGATCCCTGCTCTGTAGTGTTAATATTCTGGGGTGGAGAAAATATGGTAAATACAAAACAGATAGATAGCATGTTTGCTATGTTTGGAGAGGCTAACCAACAGGAACCTATTTTATAGCACATGGAACTCTGGTCAATGTTATGTGCCAGCCTGGATGGCGTGGGGGCGGTCAGTGGTGTTGGGGGAGAATGGATACATGTTTACGTATGGCTCAGTGCCTTTGCTTTTCACCTGAAACTATCTTAACATTGTTAATCAGCTATACCCTAGTACAAATGTTTTGGTGTTAAAAAAATTAATAAATTAAATTAAAGAATATATAGATGTAACATGTTTGGCAGTTATAAGGACCATGGCAAAATAAAAAAGAGAGCAAGGCAAGTGGTTTGGGAGTGGGGAGAGAGGGTCATGGTGTTAAATAAGGCAGGTCTCACCAAGAAGGTGACATCCGAACAGAGGCCTGAATCAGGCAACACCTGGAGGCAGTGTTCCAGGCAGTGGAGCACTGTCCACAGCATGTGCAAGGGTCCTGAGGTGGAGTGTGTTGTGTATAAGGCAAGAAGCCAGTGTGGCTGGTGAGGAGTCAGTGAGGGGAGAGGGTAGGAGTTAGGACAGAGGGGTGAGAGGGTAGGAGAGGGAACAGATCACCCAGCCAGTGGGTCATTGTATGCGTTCAGCTTTTGCTCTGAGCGGGGCTGTGGGTCACTGTATGCATTCAGTTTTTGCTCTGAGTGAGCTGGAAGCCAGGGGAGGGTTTTGAGCAGGGGTGAGGGCTGGGGTGAGAAGGGTCTCATTTGTGCTTTATAGGACTTGTCTGGCTGTTTTGTCGAGGGCACATGGCAGAGGGGAAAGGAAGGAACCAGGATGCTCGCGAGGAGACCGTTGCAGTAATCCTGGCAAGAAATGAAGGTGACTTGTCCGGATTGGTAGCACTATTCCAGTTACCACTGCTACAGAACAAACTCCCCCCAAACTGCTTAAAGCAACTACTATTTGTGATACTTATGAATTCAGTGCTGGTGTGGTACGGATAGCTTGTCTCTGCAAAGTGGTATCTTGAGCCTCAGCTGGGTAGACTCAGAAATCAGTAGGAATTAACAACTGAGGGCTGGAATCATCTGGAGGTCCCTGGACTGGAACGACTTGAAGACCAGGACTGCCAGCAGGAATACCTGCATGTGACCTCCCCACGTGGCCTGGGCTTCCTCACAGTATGGGGGTCTCAGAGTAGTTGGACTTCTTACTCAACAGCTCGGAGTGTTCCAGTAAACAAGCTGAAGCTGCCTTGCCTTTCATGACCTAGCCTCCACAGTCACATAGAGTCACTTCTGCCATGATCTATTGTTTAAAGCAGTCACAAACCCACCCAGACTCAAGAAGAAAGGACGTGGACCCAACCTCTCAATGGGGCCATGTCTTAAAACCATCATGAACACTTAGCATCTGCATGCAAATTGAAAGTTTCTTTTGTTGGCTGATGCAGGAGGCACAGGGCACAGCCATATCAGAAGTGGTCTTGCTCACCCAGGGCTCATAGCCCTGTGACCAAAACAGTCACCTCTCAGGGGTAGAGGCAGCCAGAGGAGCTCCAGTCCAGCTTGGCAAATCAGGGCAGGCCTCCTGGAGGATGCAATGGATGAGCTGAGTCTTAGAAAGTGAGAGGATCAACCAAGAGAAATGAGAGCAGGCCTCCCAGGACAGAGAGAATTAGGGATGCTCACACTGAGAGGCAGGAGTGTGAATGTTTGAGAGATGGAGTCTGGGTTTGAGTTCCCAGTTGCCATTCCTAGTCGGTGACATTGGGCAGAACACCTTGCCTCTCTGAGCCTCCATTTATTGTAAAATAGGTGTGATAATAATTGCGCTATCTTCAAGGGAGAAAATGCAGCAAGGAGCCTTCTAGATGGAAAAAAAAAAAACAAAAACCAACCCTCAAACTGTCAGTTCTGACTGGGAAGCCACAGGTAGAGGTGAGAGGCTTTGGCTCTCTGGAGATCAGAAGAGGAAATGGGCAGAGATTTGTCCAGTGCCACCCAGCGTCCAAGAGGAGGACGTGGACCAAACCCCTACAGCCTGACCTATGACCCCTCCCTGTCTGCTCTTACTCCTCACCTCCCCCCCACCCCACAAGTTCACTTGAGACAGGAGGTGTCACTTCTTCCCTGTATGTGCCCCATCCGAGAAACCTTGTGAGGCCTCCAAAGGGGATCACCTGATCTAGAGGTGATGCCTTGAAGAGGGGGGTGACTGCTGGCCTGGTAAGGGCTCCCCCCTGATGCCTTCTGTGCATCCCCATTCAGCAGGAATTCCTCAGTCCAGCACAGAGTTCCAGCGGATTTTATGGGCCAGCCGCAACAGACAAATGGAGAAAAGCTTCCCTCTGGAGCTCTGCTCAGCTCTCAAAATGTGATTTCCGCTCTGCTGGAAGGAGCCTGGGCTGCTTTAACCCTCTGTGGGAGGGGACCACAGGGTCTGATTCAAGATCCTCCTAGCTGACTGCCCTGCCTGCCCACCCCATTGGCTCCCTCCCTTCCTCAGTGGCTCTTAATCTGGCCTCCACCCTGCCCTGGGGCTCAGCTTCCCCTCCTCCCTTTGCAGAACTGCCTCAAAGACCCCAGACCCCAATTAGGATCATCCGAAAAGCATCCACTTGCCATGAGCATACCACATGCTGGCGTCTTGTAAACACAGGCTCATGAGAAGTCTGGAGTGAGGTGGTTGAGTACATGGGCTTTGGATGTGAACAGAAATGGGTTTAAGATCAAGCTTTGCCTGTTCTAGTTTGCAGGATCTTGGACTAAGTCCCTTCACCTTGCTAGGTCAGAGTTTCCTCATCTGTAAAATGGGCTTCATAATAGGATCTGTCTCATAGGAGTGTTGTGAGGAATCAATGAGATCAGATATGTAAAGTGTTTAGCATGTAGCCTTCAATAAATGATGGCTTCCTTGGTGGCTCAGATGGTAAAGTGTCTGCCTGCAGTGTGGGAGACCTGGGTTCGATCCCTCAGTTGGGAAGATCCCCTGGAGAAGGAAATGGCAACCCACTCCAGTACTCTTGCCTGGAAAATTCTGTGGACTGAGGAGCCTGGTAGACTACAGTCCATGGGGTCGCAAAGAGTTGGACACGACTGAGCGACTTCACTTCTTCAGTAAATGATAGTTGTTATTATGACTACCTCCTCCCCTCTACAAACCCGACAGGGTAGGTATCATCACCCACATTTGACCACATGACAAAATCAAGGCTCTTGGGACTCGTCTTCACTTGCTCAATGCCTTACTTTCTACAATTATCAATCAGGACTGCAAACCCTGAGCTTGTTAAATAATACAGTTGATCCTTATTATTTGGAGATTCCATATTTGTGAATTGGCCTGCCCCCTAAAATTTATTTGTAACATTTGGATGTGAACAGAAATGGGTTTAAGATCAAGCTTTGCCTGTTCTAGTTTGCAAGATCTTGGACTAAGTCCCTTCACCTTGCTAGGTCAGAATGAATACTTGCTAGTGGTTTCATGGTCATTCACGGATGTGTGCAGAGTGAAGAAAAATTTGAGTCACCAACACCCACCCAGTTTCCCAGCTGAAGTGGATCATACTAACTCTGCCTTCTAGTCTCCTCTCTCATTCTGTAAACAAGTGTCTTGCTTGTGTGTCCCACCCTTTGCACGTTTTCATGCTTTTTGTTGGTGATTTCTCTGTTTAAAATGATCTCAAGCATGGTGCTGAAGTGCTGTCTGATATCACCAAGCTCAAGAGGGCTGTGAGGTGCCTTACAGAGAAAACAATATGTGTTAGACGAGCTTTGGTCAAGTGTGAGTTATAATGCTGTTGTCCATAATTTTAATGTGAATGAATCAACAGTATACATTAGATAGTGCACGCGTACATGCTCAATTATGTCCAATTCTTTGTGACCCCGTGGACTATAGCCCGCCAGGCTCCTCTGTCCGTGGGATTTTCCAAGCAAGAATACTGGAGTGGGTTGCTATTTTCTTCTCCAGGGGATCTTCCCAATGCAGGGATCAAACCTGAGTCTCCTGTGTCTCCTGCATTGCAGGCAGATTCTTTACCACTTGAGCCATCAGGGGGAAGCACCATATATAATAGATAAGGCTTCATTATCTAATATAAAGCACACCTAAAACAAGGCTATGTATGGATCAGTTGATGAAAATGTGACTAGAGTCTCACAGTAGACTACCTCTATATTTTTCCCTAGGAGTGATGTGTTCTGTATTTGCTAATTCAGGGTTGGTGGTAACTTTACAGACTATAATTACAGCAAATAATAAAAAAATCAATTAAATTTTCAGTGGTTTGGTACTTTCAGGTGTGAAGATAATACTTAAGAGGCATTGCAGTGAGCTGCGGTGACAATTAGCATTGCTATGGGACAAATTACCCTACAAGTTAGTGTCTTAAAATACCCATTTTCTTATGTTCACAGAGTCTATGGTTCAGGATTCATAATAATCAACACCGCAGGGAATGCTTGCCGCTGCTCTCTGATATCTGAGGCTTCAACTGGGAAGACCCAAAAGTAGGGGTGAGGGAAGAGGGAGGCTCAAGAGGGAGGGGATATACACATAGCTATAACTGTTCTGCATTGTGTTACTGCAGAAACCAACACAACATTTAAAGCAATTATCTTCCAATTTAAAAAAAAGTGAAGATGTTTCAACAGCTAGGGACGGAATCATACGAAGGCACTTTCATTCACCGATCTGTCCCCTGGGCTGGGAGGATGGGAAAAATAGTATAACTGATTAGAAGCATCATCATGTGGCCTGGACTTCCTCACAGCATGGTAGTCTCGGGTATTTGAACCTGTTACATGGCAACTCTGAGCTCTAAGTAAAGAGGGCTCCAGTGAACAAAGCAGATGATGCGTCGCCTTTAAGATCCTGCTTCAGAAGTCACAGAGATTCACTTCTGTCAAATTCAACTGGTTGAGACCTTCCCTGATGGTCCAATTGTTAAGAATCCACCTGCCAATGCAGGGGACACATTTGATCCCACTTGCTGCAGGGCAACTAAGGCTGTGTGACACAACTACTGAGTCCTCTCGCCTAGAGCCTGTGCTCCATGGCAAGAGAAACCGCCTTAATGAGAAGCTTGAGCATCACAACAAAGAACAGCCACCCCACCCCCACCTCTCCCACCACTCCCCACCCCAGCAATTAATGCACCTAGAGAAAGCCTCAGAGGAGGCAATGGCAACCCACTCCAGTACTCTTGCCTGGAAAATCCCATGGATGGAGGAGCCTGGTAGGCTACAGTCCATGAGGTCGCTAAGAGTCGGACACAACTGAGTGACTTCACTTTCACTTTTCACTTTCATGCATTGGAGAAGGAAATGGCAACCCACTCCAGTGTTCTTGCCTGGAGAATCCCAGGGATGGGGGAGCCTGGTGGGCTGCCGTCTATGGGGTCACACAGAGTCAGACATGACTGAAGCGACTTAGCAGCAGCAGCAGCAGCAGCAGAGAAACCCTGCATGCAGCAACGAAGACCCAGCACAGCCAAAAATAAATAAATAATTTTTAAAGCTCAACTGATCAAGCAGCCACCAACCTGTCCAGACTCAAGGAGAGGGGACATAGCCCCTAGCTCTTGATAGAAAGAGTTGGGGGAAGGGTATGTTTTCAAACCACCACAGCCATTAACACCAACTTAATAAAATTAGACACCCAGGTCCAGATCTTTGACTCTCCCCTTCTCCTAGTTGGGCAACTGTGGGCAAGTTCCTTTACCCCCTCTTAACCCCTCATTTCTCTTTCTGTTCAGTTCAGTTCAGTCACTCAGTCGTGTCCGACTCTTTGCGACCCCATGAATCGCAGCACGCCAGGCCTAACTGTTCATCACCAACTCCCGGAGTTCACTCAGACTCACATCCATCGAGTCAGTGTTGCCATCCAGCCATCTCATCCTCGGTCGTCCCCTTCTCCTCCTGCCCCCAATCCCTCCCAGCATCAGAGTCTTTTCCAAAGAGTCAACTCTTCACATGAGGTGGTCAAAGTACTGGAGTTTCAGCTTCAGCATCATTCCTTCCAAAGAAATCCCAGGGCTGATTTCCTTCAGAACGGATTGGTTGGATGTCCTTGCAGTCCAAGGGACCCTCAAGAGCCTTCTTCAACACCACAGTTCAAAAGCACCAATTCTTCGGCGCTCAGCCTTCTTCACAGTCCAACTCTCACATCCATACATGACCACAGGAAAAACCATAGCCTTGTAGATGGACCTTAGTCAGCAAAGTAATGTCTCTGCTTTTGAATATACTATCTAGGTTGCTCATAACTTTTCTTCCAAGGAGTAAGTGTCTTTTAATTTTATGGCTGCAGTCACCATCAGCAGTGATTTTGGAGCCCCCAAAAATAAAGTCTGGCACTCTTTCCACTGTTTCCCCATCTATTTCCCATGAAGTGATGGGACAAGATGCCATGATCTTCGTTTTCTGAATGTTGAGCTTTAAGCCAACTTTTTCACTCTCCACTTTCACTTTCATCAAGAGGCTTTTTAGCTCCTCTTCA
>SJYQ01096219.1:33807-44929 GCA_006410935.1 Redunca redunca
TGAGGTGGCCAAAGTACTGGAGTTTCAGCTTTAGCATCATTCCTTCCAAAGAAATCCCAGGGCTGATCTCCTTCAGAATGGACTGGTTGGATCTCCTTGCAGTCCAAGGGACTCTCAAGAGTCTTCTCCAACACCACAGCTCAAAAGCATCAATTCTTCAGCGCTCAGCCTTCTTTACAGTCCAACTCTCACATCCATACATGACCACAGGAAAAACCGTAGCCTTGACTAGGCGGACCTTAGTCAGCAGAGTAATGTCTCTGCTTTTGAATATGCTGTCTAGGTTGCTCATAACTTTTCTTCCAAGGAGTAAGCATCTTTTAATTTCATGGCTGCAGTCACCATCAGCAGTGATTTTGGAGCCCCCAAAAATAAAGTCTGGCACTTTTTCCACTGTTTCCCCATCTATTTCCCATGAAGTGATGGGACTGGATGCCATGATCTTCGTTTTCTGAATGTTGAGCTTTAAGCCAACTTTTTCACTCTCCACTTTCACTTTCATCAAGAGGCTTTTTAGTTCCTCTTCGCTTTCTGCCATAAAGATGGTGTCCTCTAAAGTCCCTCAGTCGTGTCCAACTCCTTATGACCCCATAGACTATACAGTCCATGGAATGCTCCAGGGCAGAATACTGGAGTGGATATCCTTTCCCTTCTCCAGGAGATCTTCCCAACCCAGGGACAGAATCCAGGTCTCCCACATTGCAGGCAGATTCTTTACCAGCTGGGCCACAAGGGAAGCCCACAACTTCATCATGCGGCTCCCTTATTTAAGGTAACTGAGACACTGTAACCTGGATCCAGGCCACCTCCCTCAGAAAGCCTTTCCACTCTGCACAAGGTCTCTGATTTCACCCCTCTCTGAAATCCTGTTGCCTGGTCTGGGCTACCAAACCTGGAGCTGGGGATAGATAATCTGTCTATGCCAGAGTTCTCAGGGGCCCACTCCCCAACTTGCACCTCCTCCACCATGCAGAGTATAAAGCAGAGTAGAGCTGTCTACAGGCACAGTCAGCAGCTGAGCTGGGAATGAGGTGTCTGCCCCTGACACTCAGCCTTGAGGATTTTTAACAGGACTCTGAATTTTCAAAGGACTCCGACTTTTCAAAGGACTCCTTCAATGGTGGTTTCATTTAGCAAGTTTTGAACTTCTGTTTCATCTTAGTGACTGTGTCACCTGGCACTGGTATGAGTGCCAGCCTGAGCCAGGTGGGTATCTGGGAAGGCTAAATTACTTAGTACTTTCTTCAGCTTGATGGCCTCTAAACATGAGACTGATACTCCTTTGGAGGGATGGAGCTGAAAGCAAACAGCCATAGCAGGAGCAACCTCCTCTCTGTTAGTGAGCAATTTCACCTTGGCCTCAAATTTGCATCCCCTACCCCACAAAATCAGAACACTGCAGTTAAAAGGCCTTTTCTCCCTGGGATGGAGTTTTGTGAGCATCTGAGTTTAAAATACCCTAAAGTGGGTCTCTTCCCTCCTCATCCCAGTCATAAACAATTTATCAAAGAATTCCTGTTACTCCCTAGCTGTATGACCTTAGGCAAGTTACTTAAATCTCTCTGCTCCTTACTCTACTCATCTGTTAAATAGGAATATTAGTAGTACTTAGCTCATGGCACTGTTCTGAGGATTAATAGAGAAGATGCCTACAAATGTTTATAAGAGTGTCTGGCAAATAGTAATCCCTCAATAATAATATTCTTCCTATTTTCATTGCTCTTTCCCTGATGAAAGTGCTAGGAAACACATTTTCCCCCCAACATTCTATACTTCTAATGATGTTTTGGTGTCTTGTAGAGAGTGGGGCTCTGGGAAAACGCCCAGAATCCCTTTCTTAACCCAACGCTGCCTGGTAACCAGCAGGCAGCTGCTCACTTCCCCTCACCCTTATCTAATGTACTTTCAAGAAAGAATGGGATACCCACTCATACCAAGATAACTGTCATTGACAACGGCTGGAGAAATGTCCTCTACAGTCTTTACTGAGTGTCTGTGTCGGGTGGGGTGTAGGGAGTTTTGCGGGGGGGAGAGTCTGTGATCAAATAAACCTAGAAAATGAAGACTGAAAAGAAGCCTACGGACGTTATTTATGCAGGAAACCTTGGGGATTTTAATAGGCTAATATCTGCCACTCTCTAGAAGGAAGAGGCAAAATGCAGCTTCCCAGACGTTTTCTTATCATGAAACTCTGGGCATCTTCCAGAACAAGAGTTCCCAGGAATTCACTCTTAAAAATAATGGCCTGGAGGGAGCTCAGAGGGACTGAGCTCTTGTGACGGAATCAAAGATACCAGCTCCTCACCGGAAGAACTACTTGGGGTCAATGGTGCTTTCTTATTAAATAGAGCAACAAAACAAAACAAAACCTGGCATCTTTATGGAAGGACAATTTAAGTGTTTATTTGACAGATATTTCTGGATACATATGTGCAGGGTACTGCCCTAGGTCTTGATCTTGCTCTCTAAGAATTTCAGTGGGATGATGCAAGTGGGAAAAATTGATATCAGGCCAAATTCTGCTTCCACAACTTACTGGTTGTGTGACCTTGAGAAAACCTCTTTCAAGGATTAAATGATGATAACAGCTAACACTTATGCCAAGTACCAGGATTGTTACAAATGCTACGAATTTTGAGTCATTTAATCTTACAATAACCCTCTACAGGCAGGCTCTCTTAGAGTCCATGATTCACATACAAGGAAACTGAGGCACAGAGACATTTGGTAAATTTTTCAAGATCACAGGGATGGTAAATGGCAGAGCTAAATATAGGCAGGCTCCCAAGTCTCAAATTTAACCATGTGACCCTGCAACATCTCCAGAGGGCAGCACTAGAGAGTTCCAGTGTCTATTATTCCTTTCTTCTATAGGAAAAGAAACCCAGCAATGAAGACTACACTCCTTAGTCTCCTTTTCAGGAAAGTACCTTCAAAGGGCAAGGTCTGGCCAATGGGACGTGAGCAGAACTGACGTTGTAACTCCCAGACAAGTGTCCTCAACAGAGGAAGTGTTCCCTTCCTTCTTCTGATTCATTCTCCTTTTGCCTCCTTCACAGACGGCATGGCTCCAGCAGCCATGCTGGTCCATGAGACGACCTAGGGAGTGGAAGTCACAGATGGTGGAGCAAAAAGATGAGCAGAGCTTGGGTCCTTGATACCATCTGCTTTAGTGAATTAATGTTACATAGCAAAATACCCTAAACTTAGGGGCTTATGACATCAGTGATTATTTATTATCTTTATATTTCTTTGTTTGTTATTTTTCCCAGTTCTTGTAGGTTGGGAATCCAGGATCCACATCAAGGGGGGTTCAGTCACATGGCTCCAAGTTGGTGCTGACTGTAGTCTGGGGGCCTCGGTTCCTCTCTATATGTGTCTCTCCGTAGGACAACTTAAATGTCCCACGATTGGTGGTTGCCATCCTCACAGTTAGTGATTCAAGAGAACAAGGCAGAAACTAAGTACAGGCAGACCTTGCTTTATTGCACCTGATTTTATTGCACTCCATAGATAACATATTTTTCACGAATTGAAGGTTTATGGCAACCCTTCCTCAAGCAAGTCTATTGGAGCCATTTTCCTAAAACCCTTATTTCTAAACTAAGGTATGTTCTAGACATACTGCTATTGCACACTTAATAGACTACAATATAGTATAAACATGACTTTAATCTGCATTGGGAAACCAAAAAATTTGTGTGATTCACCTTTTTTTGCAATAGTCATTTTATTGATGTGGTCTGGAATGGAATCCTCAATATCTCCAGGTCTGCCTATATCTTTATCACCTCAATTCAGAGTCAACTTGCTGTCATTTCTGCCATAAAAGTCAGATCTGATTCAATGGAGGAAGGTGTCTACACAAGGGCGTGACAGGGAACAAGGATCACTGGAAGCTATATACACTATAGAATGTCAGACCAGCCCTACCTGCAAACACCTTGAATGTGAAAGAGAAATACACTTCTATTTTGCCTAGCTGAAATTAAGATTGTGATTAACATATCTATGAGTTCTTGGCACAAAGTCGGTCCTCACTGGGCTTCCCTGGTGGTGCAAATGGTAAAGAATTCACCTGCAATGCAGGAAACCTGGGTTCGATCCCTGGGTTGGGAAGATCCCCTGGAGAAGGGAATGGCTATCCACTCCAGTATTCTTGCCTGGAGAATTCCATGGTCAGAGGAGGCTGGTGGGCTATAGTCCATGGGGTCACAAAAAGTTGGACACGACTGAACAACTAACACTTTCACTTTCAATTTTCAGGCTCTCATTAAATGCTAAATACCATTAATCTTTTTTCCAAGTAGATTGAGTTGTAGGATTTTGTCCTGGTTTGTGTGTCCCCTTGTTTGCACACAAACACTTGTACCACCACCATCAAGGTCAAGGTTTAGTACAAAGTAGGTTTAGGAGGCTGTGTATTAGCCTTTTAACTCATTCATTCATTCATACAATAAGCATTCACTATTACCCGCAATGTCCGGGCTCTGGCCTAAGATTCTGGGGTAATTTCCCTGCCTGGAGAACTCATAGTCTAGTGGGAGAGGCAAGCACAGTGAGACAGAAAACAATCCACTTCTCTGTCATCAGAGAAATTCAGATTAAGACAGCAAGTAGGATAATTCCAAGTGCCAGAGATGACATGGGGGAAAGTGGTCCCTTGTGCCCTGTTGGGCATGTGGACGGCAGCAGCCATCCTAGACTGCGGTCAGACAGCACTTAGGCTATGTGTAATCTCTCCACTTCTGGAATCCTCCCCCTGGGTGTACAGGCCAGAGAAACATGCACAGGAGTCCAGGAGAGCCATGCACCAAGATTGTCATAGCTTTGTTTGGGGAGGTGGGAAGTGGAGTTAGCCACAGTGCCCATTAGTCAGAGAGTGGAGAAAGGAGGCACGGTGGACACATGCACGCCACAAATACTAAGCAGTAGGAAGAAGCAACGGAGAAGGCAACGGCACCCCACACCTGCAGCAGCAACAGCAGGAAGAAGCGATGGACTCCAGTTAGACTTCATATGGAACTTGGGGTCAAGTAAACAAAACAACCTGGAAACTGACCTGTGAAAACTTCACATCTGTGTAAGTTTAATAACAGGAGGGCATGGCAACCCACTCCAGGATTCTTGCCTGCAGAAACCCATGGTCAGAAGAGCCTGGTGGGCTACGGTCCATCTGGTCACAAAGAGTGGGACAAGACTGAAGCACTTAGCACACACACAATAACCCACTCACACAAATCAGCACCATATATTTGTATAAGGACACCCACATATTCAATGACATGCATCAAAACATTAGAGTAAAAACAGAATACTGCTACTGCTAAGTCACTTCAGTTGTGTCCAACTCTGTGCGACCCCATAGATGGCAGCCCACCAGGCTCCCCTGTCCCTGGGATTCTCCAGGCAAGAGTACTGGAGTGAGGTGCCATTGCCTTCTCTGAAATACAGAATATCCAACACAATATTAGAGAAGGATGCTGGAGGACTGACACCCCCTGACTTGGAGACTTACAATAAAACTACAGTAATCAAGACAGTGAAAGAGGAGAGTGAAAAAGTTGGCTTAAAGCTCAACATTCAGAAAACAAAGATCATGACATCTGGTCCCATCACTTCATGGGAAATAGATGGGGAAACAGTGGAAAGAGTGCCAGACTTTATTTTTTGGGGCTCCCAAATCACTGCAGATGGTGACTGCAGCCATGAAATTAAAAGACGCTTACTCCTTGGAAGAAAAGTTATGAGCAACCTAGATAGTATATTCAAAAGCAGACATTACTTTGCCAACTAAGGTCCGTCTAGTCAAGGCTATGGTTTTTCCTGTGGTCATGTATGGATGTGAGAGTTGGACTGTGAAGAAGGCTGAGCGCTGAAGAATTGATGCATTTGAACTGTGGTGTTGGAGAAGACTCTTGAGAGTCCCTTGGACTGCAAGGAGATCGAACCAGTCCATTCTGAAGGAGATCAACCCTGGGATTTCTTTGGAAGGAATGATGCTGAAGCTGAAACTCCAGCACTTTGGACACCTGATGCGAAGAGTTGATTCATTGGAAAAGACTCTGATGCTGGGAGGGATTGGGGGCAGGAGGAGAAGGGGACGACCCAGGATGAGATGGCTGGATGGCATCACGGACACGATGATGTGAGTGAACTCCGGGAGATGGTGATGGACAGGGAGGCCTGGCGTGCTGCAATTCATGGGGTCGCAAAGAGTCGGACACGACTGAGCGACTGAACTGAACTGAATCAAGACAGTGTGGAGCACAGATATTCTCTTCAACCAGTGGTGCTGGAACAATAGACATCAACATGCAGGAAGATAAATCTAGGCACAGACCTTTCACCTCTCACAAAAATTAACTCAGAATAGACCCTAGGCCGAAATGTAAAACACAAAACTAAAATTTCTGGAATATAACAGAGGAGCAAACTTAGATGATATCAGGTATGGTAATGGTTTTTTAGATACGACACAATCCATGTAAGAAATAATTGAGAAGCTAGTCATCACTAAGATTATAAACTTTGGGGGAAAAATAGATTATAAACTTCTGCTATGCGAAAGACAATGTCATGAGAATAAGACAAACAACAGACTGGGAGAAAATATTTTGCAAAAGACACATCTGATAAAGGACTGTTACCCAAAATAATACAAAGAACTCAAAACTCAACAATGAGAAAGCAACCCTATTAAAAAATGAGCCAAAGACCTTAGCAGACACCTCACTAAAGAAGATGTACAGATGGCAAATAAGCATACGAAAAGATGCTCTCCATCATACATCATAAGGGAATATAAATTAAAATGACATATCACTACACACCTATGAGAATGGCAAAAACCTGGAACACTGACTACACCAAATGCTGATGAGAATGTGGAACAATAGGAACTCTCATCTATTTCTGGTGGGAATGCAAAATACTACAACCACTTTGGAAGACAATTTGGCAGTTTCTCATAAAATTAAACATACTCTTATCATATGATCCAGCAGTTGTTCTCCTTGGTATTTACTCAAAGGAACTGAACATTTATATCTACCCAAAACCTGCACACAGATGTTTATAGCAACCTGATTGTTAATTGCAAAAACCTGGCAGCAACCAAGATATCCTTCAGTAGGTAATTGGATAAATAAATTATGGTACATCTAGACGATGGAATATTATTCAATGCTTCAAATAATGAGCTATCAAGCCATGAAACGATATGGAGGAACATTAAGTACATTCCGTTAAGTGAAAGAAGTAGATCTGAAAAGGCTACATACTATCTAACTCCAACTACATGACATTCTGCTAAAGTTTAAAACTATGGAGACAATAAAAAGATCAGTGGTTCCAGGAATTGTGGGTAGATGAACAAGCAGAACCCAGAGGAATGTTAGGGTAGCAAAAATACTCTGTATGCTACTATAGTCATGGATATGGGTCAGCATATGTTTATCCAAAGCCATAGAATATACAACACCAAGAGGGAAACTAAGGTAAACTATGGACTCTGGGTGACCATGATATGTCAATGGAGGTTTAACAACTGTAAACCTCAGTACCACAGATGTACCACACTCATGGGAAGTGTTGACAACAGGGAGGGTATCCACTTGTGGGGACAAGGAGTCTATGGGAATCTCTGAATTTCTCAAGTTTGTTTAAAGCTAAAATTGCCCTTAAAAAATTGTCTTTAAAAATATAGAGTGGGGACTTTCCTTGTGTGTGTGCTTAGTCATTTAGTCGTGTCCAACTCTTTGAGACCCAGGCTCCTCTTCCAGCCACCAGGCTCCTCTATCCATGGGATTCTCTAGGCAAGAATACTGGGGTGGGTAGCCATTCTCTTCTCCAGGAGATCTTCCAGACCCGGAGATCGAACCTGGGTCTCCTGCATTGCAGGCAGCTTCTTTACTGTCTGGTCCAGTTGTTAAGAATCCGCCTGTCAATGCAGGAGACATAGGTTCAATTCCTGGTCCAGAAGATTCCACATGTCGTGGAGCAACTAAGCCAGTGCGCCACAACTACTGAAACCCGCACAGCCTAGAACCTGTGCTCTGCAACAAGAGAAGTCCCGGCTCACCACCACTGGAGAAAGCCTGCGTGCAGCAAGGAAGACCCAGCGCAGCCAAAAATAAATACATGTATTAAAAGAAAAAAATTTTTAAATAGGGTGGTTGCCATGTAGGGGGATTCCCTGATAGCTCAGTTGGTAAAGAATCTTCCTGCAATGCAGGAGACCCCAGTTCGATTCCTGGGTCGGGAAGATCTGCTAGAGAAGGGCTAGGCTACCCACTCTAGTATTCTTGGGCTTCCCTTGTGGTTCAGCTGGTAAAGAATCCGTCTGTAATGCAGGAGACCTGGGTTCGATCCCTGAGTTGGGAAGATCCCCTGGAGAAAGGAATAGCTACCCAGTCCAGTACTCTGGCCTGGAGAATTCCATGGACTGTATAGTCCATGGGATCGCAAAGAGTCGGACACAACTGAGCCATGTAGGGAGAGGGAGGGGGAGTGGGGAATCAGGGAGAGAAGTCAAAACACAGTATATCAACACAGGGCTTTGCATCAAGGTGGAGAAGGAGCCACAAAGGGGGCTCCACTGAGAAGCTCCACTGAACTTTGATACAGCAGCAGAGCTGCCTGGTCAGACCCAAAGGGGTGGGCACTCCAAAAGAAGCGGCCAGACGGGTAAAGCTGGGGCTACAGAGGAGCCGCAAGGGTTTCAAATGACTGAAGCTGGGGCGCCGTGGTCGGTAAGGCAGGGCCATCTGTGGTCCTCTCAGCCTGGAAGACCCTCCTCCTCTAACCTGGCAGACCTCAGCCCTCACACACCTCTGGGATGCCTGAGAGGCCGTGTGGTCGAGGAAGACTGAGCTGAGCTCCTCGGCTGGGCCCTGTGTGACGCTGTTGTTTAGTCGCTCAGTTGTGTCCTACTCTTTGTGACTCCATGGACTCTACCTGCCAGGCTCCTCTGTCCAGGGGATTTTCCAGGCAAGAATAGTGGAGTGGGTTACCACTTCCTTCTCCAGAGGATCTTCTCTACCCAGAGATAAAACCAGAGTCTCCTGCTTGGCAGGTGGATTCTTTACCACTCTGCCACCTTGGCAAGATCTGTTTTCCCTCTTGGAACTTCAGTTTCTTCATCTAGAATGTAGGAATAACAATACCTACCTCAGAAGGCTGTGATGGGCAAAGTACAAAATATAAAGTCCTTGCTGTAAGAAGCTTTCAGTAAGTCTCCTACATACAAACCTTCAAGTTGCAAACTTCCAAAGATGCAAACGTGCATTCCATCAACATCAGGCGTGAGTGAAACTGCAGCTTGCCCTCTGTCTCCTATTGTTGACAATCCTTCAGCTCTACTGTCTCCCACCTCCTCTCCCTCCACAGTAACTCTTCTTACCATTCACTCGACACCAGCCTCTGTATGCCAGCTGACACCTGCCTCTGTATGCCAGCTGTTGTACCATACTACTGTACTTTTCGAGGTACTGTACTGTAAGATTAAAAATATTTTATTTTATTTTTTTATTTTTTTAAGTATTATATTTTTAAAGTATTATAAACCTATTAAAGTACAGTACTATCTATCCAATTGTATCAGTCAGGTACCTCAGCTAACTTTGTTGGACTTATGAACAAATTGGACTTTTGACCACCCTCTCGGGTTGGAACTCATTCATATGCAGGGGACTTATCTTCCTGATGAAGATAGACAGCTGACAGACAGGTAATTACATGGTGTGTTCGCCGCTGTATTCCCAGTACCCAGAATCACTCCTGAAACAGAGTTGGTACTCAATTAATGTCTGTGGCTGAATGAATAAATGAATGAGTGAAATAAATGATAAATACTCTGGAAAAAAAATAAGAGGGGAAGGGGAGAGGGAGAGCCAGAGAGGTGCTGGCGGGTGGGGAAGGCCCACCTGAGGAGATGAGATTTGAGGGAAGATGGGGAGGAAGGAAGGGAACTAGCACTGGGAATATTTGGGGACAGTTGGCGCCTGGCGGAAGTATGCTCCAGGGATAGCAAGAAGCCCCATGTGGCTGGAGCAGGTTGAGGAACAGAAGAGTGGAGGGGCTGAAAGCCTAGTGTGAGTGGGCTGAGAATGTGGCCGGAGCCCCCTCACCCTCCCAGGGAAAAGGCCTAAGAGAGTCCAAGCTGCTCAGTGACTTCCCAAGCAGAATGCTCCTTGGCAGGGTCCAGCCCCGGCGGGCTAGCACCAACCACTGCTCTTGGGTGCTGTGCATTCCGTGTGCCAGGCCCCAGCTTTCCTGGCATCAACTCAGGCAACAACCACCAAAAGCTCTAGGAATGTGGAGGTGGTAGTTTACTTGCTCAGTCCTGTCCAACTCTTGCGACCCCATGGACTGTAGCACGCCAGACTCTGTCCATGGAATCCTCCAGGAGAGAATACTGGCGTGGGTAGCCGTTTCCTTCTCCAGGGGATCTTCCTGACCCAGGGATCGAACCCAGATCTTCTGCAGTGCATGCAGATTCTTTACCACTGAGCCATCGGGGAAGCCCTAGGAATAAGTACTGTTATTACTCCTCCGTTTTCAAAGCAGGAAGCTGAGACTCCAAGAGGCAGCTAACCTTGGGCCGGAACTGGGTCTCTCTGATGCCAGGCCCTGGCTTGCACCGTCCACATTGTCCAGGAATTCTTTGTTTACAGCTTGCCTTCCCCTCTGGGCTGCAGAAGGCCTTGAGTCTCATTCATGGTTTTATTTTACTCCCAGGGTCCCCTGTGTCAAAACCTGCCTGAGGAGTGAATGAATGAATGCGCCTTCCAAGGAAGCCCCCCTCCCCGCCTTCCGGGCCTAGTTCACGCCCTATTTGGCTCCTCCGGGTCGTGTTGGAAGGGGAGGGGGCTGGACAGAGGAATCTCAAGCTGCCTGAGGGTCCAGAGCAGAAGAGAGGGGGAGAAGGTGGGGGGAAGCGAAAGTGAAGGGAGCGGGAGCCCCTGTGAGGAGGCGCAGACAGGGAAGGAAATCTCCCGGTAATAATTCATCGGCTCAGGAAGCAGCAGCCTGGCCTGGGGCTGTGTGTGGGGCTGGCCCTGCAGGGAGGGGGCCAAGCAGACTCCTTCTCCTCCTCTCTAAAGCCCAGCCTGGCTGGGGT
>SJYQ01096220.1:0-17121 GCA_006410935.1 Redunca redunca
CTGCCTACACACACACACACACACACTCTGCCACGTCCCCATGACCCCCACCTCCACACACACAAACACATTCTGCCTGGTCCCCATGATCACCCCCCTCAACACACACACATACACACACACAAACACACACACACACACACACACTGCCACCTCCCCGTGACCCTGCCTACACATACACATACACACTGCCACCTCCCCAAGACCCTGCCTACACACACACATACAAACACACACACATACACACACACACATGCACACACACCCTGCTACCTCCCCAAGACCCTGCCTACACACACACACACGCACACACGCCCTGAATTCAACATGGTGATCTTGGCTCTCAGTCACCACTGAGAAACCACTCACACTGGTCTGATTCTTCTCTGATCTGGAAGAAATCCCCCTTTACCTCCCACCCCCAGGCTCCACTCCTGACCCTGGGAAAGGCTGAAGGTAGAGATAAGGGAGAGGAATGACGTCTAATTAAGGTCCCGTCCGTCTTCCCCCAACCTGGAGGGCAGGAAGGAGGGACACCTCTGAGGCAAACCTCGGCGACTCCAGGCAGCAGGCAGCTTCCTGTTTCTATGAAACTGGGTTTTAAAAGTCTTCTCTGGTCCCAGCCACCCTTGTACAGACGGCTTATGGGGAATCTCTAGCCAGTCTCAGATTCTTCTCCCAGAGCTCACAGGCTTTCAAAGGAAAAGAGAAGCCAGCAGGCTGTCAAGACAGCCGCCAGCTTTGACTAAATGGAGCCATTTGGAAATGCAGCAGAAAATCCACCGATCCATGTGTTGCCAAGACCAGGGACAAGCTTCCAGAGCTCCCGGCCTTCGCTGTGCCCTTCCCTGAATGGCCCAGGCACTCGTAAGGTGTGGTTTGCAAAGACAGCACTTCCCAAGTTGTCTGGATCCCTTCTCTGGAGCCCCCATCAGTCATGCCCACCTTTGGTGATGGTCCTAACTGCCGGGTTGAGAACTAGACAGCCTCCTGACTCTCTTGGATTAAGTAGGGATGAGCTCAACAGATAGCAGGTACTTACAAAGACCACTGGAGGCAAGTTACACTGAATTGACTTCAGGTAAAGTCACAGAATTAATTTCGTATTTAACAACAATTGGCTGAGAACCTCCTTGGTGCTAGGCACATGCTAGATTCTTAGAACTCAGGAGTGAACAAAATCCTTATCCTCAAGGAGCTCACCATCCTGAGAGGTGTGTCCAAGTAGCAAGAATCTCACAGGAGTCTGAAACTTCTAGCATTACCCACCCCTCTCACTAATCTCCAGAGGTTGAGATGGAAGCAGCTGAGCACCAGGAGAGGAGGAAGACAGAGGTGGCCTCGGCCTCCCCTCCCCTCCACCACTCCCTCACAATGCGACTTGGTAGCCATTCCCGTTAAAAGGCTAAAATCTGGGATATCTTGGTGAAATGTTTTGGCCAACGTGCGTGTATGCAGGTGCTCATTCTCTCCGTTGTGTCTGACTCTTTGCGACCCCATGGACTGTAGCCCGCCAGGCTCCTCTGTCCATGGGATTTACCAGGCAAGAATATTGAAGTGATTGGCCATTTTCATCTCCAAAGGATCTTCCTGACTCACGAATCAAACTTGTGTCTCCTGCACCGCAGGTGGATCGTTTACCCCTGAGCCACCTGGGAAGCCCAACAGAAGGCAGCAAAAGTGACTGTTCCCAGCTCCAAGCCTGGGCCTTGGAAGGCCTTGCTTCTTCTCTCTCTCTCTCTCTCTCTCTCAGATTCTTGCTTTCCTTGTAAGCAAGCCTGAGCTACCTACTCGGTGATGAGATGCATAGAACAAAGCGGAGACAGCCCCATCGTCCCAGCCAAGGCCATAGCTGGTGGCAGAGTCCAGACAAAGAGCAGGAAGCCACACATGGGTCCCGCTGAACCGCCACGGAGCCAGAACTCTGCAGGTTTCCCAGAGAATTATGAGCTGTAATAAGTGATTGCGTTCTCTGCCACTGGTGTGGGTTGACATTAGGCAGCAGATTGTCGATCTAGCTACTAACTCAAGCCCTCCCAGCTAACCTATTGCAGGAGAGCAGGCTTACCTCCCAGCTACGCCCCATCCCCACCTGGCCTGGGGAAGCCTCAGAAGGGCTGGGACCCTTGCGTTGCCACCTACCAGTCACTTCTCCAAAACTCCAGCTTGGGCACGTCCCCAGGTGAACACCAGGTGAGGTCCTGGGCAACTTGGAGCTTAAAGAGGGACTCAGATGTCATCCTCTGCTGCCGGATATCAGGGTAAAATGATGGACTTTGGTGTCAAAGACCTAGCTCCGTCATTTACTAACTGTAAGTAAGTTACTTAACTCACTCAGCCTCTGTGAATTCATCTGTAAAGTGGGGATGATGATAAAGCTGGTTCCTTAAAGGACTGACATGAGATTTACATGAGATGATATGTGTAAGGCAGCAGTTCTCAAGTGGGTACGATTTAGGCCCCCGGGGGACATTTGGCAATATGGGGAGATTTTATTGATCACCACAAAGTGAAACAGGGTGGGGGCAGGGGGGACAGGTGCTGCTACTGACACCTAGTGGAGAGAGGCCTGGGCGCTGCTAAACATCCCGCAGTGCACAGGTCAGCCCCCACAGTCAGGAATCATCCAGCCCCAAACATCAAGGGTGCCAAAGGAGAGAAACCCCAAGGTCTGTAGCCCTCATTCCAGGACATGGCAAGCAAGCAGCCATGGAAGTGGTCACACAGACCTCTGGAGAAGCGGGGCTCCCAGACCGCAGCACGCTTCCTGGGAGGTTCAGGGAAAAGCAGCAATAGCAAGTTGGGTGCTGATACTAGCCAGTCCACTTTCTGTCTTTGAGTCCATCTGCCCTGTGTGTGCTGAGTCGCTTCAGTCATGTCTGACTCTTTGTGACCCTTTGGACTGTAGCCCACCAAGCTCCTCTGTCCATGGGATTATCCAGGCGCGAATACTGGAGTGGGCTGCCATGTCCTCCTCCAGGGAATCTTCCCAACCCAGAGATCACACACCCAGGTCTCTTGGGTCTGCAGTGGCAGGTGGGTTCTTTACCACCAGCGCCACTTCCCCCGGATGGAGGAAGCCCTCCGTCTGCTCTAAAGGTCCATAAATGGGAGTCTAGCTAGACTGGACTGATTTTAAGTGTCAGCTTGAGTTCCAACAGGGAGATGACATGTCTGAGTTTCTGGCAGTTGAGATACTATGGCCCAAAGGTAGCCACCTTGATGGTCAGGCTGGGGCTCTCACATATGCCCCAGAAAGCCTATACTTCCACAGTGAAAGCAGGCACGCACTTGATCACTTTATGCTCATGTCTTCACCCTGTTTAAAGTCTGTAGGAGGGCCCCCACCTGTCCCACTACCCCTAGTCATTTGCACCTAAGTGAGGAAAGGTTTCTGGAGGAAGGAAATGAAGGAGGGTCTGGCTTGTGGGAGTGCTCCCTCCCCACCCTCCCCGCAACAGGAAGCCAAAGAGGAAGGTCTGAGCGCCTGAGACAAGCTCTCCCTGCCTCCCAGCAGCCACCCCACTGGAGCCACCTGGATCCCTGCCAGGCAGTGGGCACCTTATCTCTCCCAAGTCTCACATCAGCCAAGATTCAGAAGGGTTACGTAATTGCACCCTGGTAGCGCTCAGTCGGTAAAGGATCTGCCTGCAGTGCATGAGACCCTGGTTTGATTCCTGGACAGGAAGATCCCCTGGAGAAGGAAATGGCAGCCCACTCCAGTATCCTTGCCTGGAGAATCCCATGGACAGAGGGGCCTGGCGGGTTACGGTCCATGAGGTCACAAGAGTTGGACGTGACTTAGTGACTAAACCACCACCAAGTAACTGCACAGCTAGTAGGTAGCAGAGACAGGCTTTGAACCCTGGACTGCAGACTCCAGAGCCCAGGTGGGCGAGATGAGTTCTCACAACCTCCAGGCTCTCCAAACCGTGACTCCACAGTCCTTTCTACTTAATGGATCATCTATCTTCCTGCTGACCCCTGCACACTAGCCAGTGTCCCTGAGGACTGGGGCATAGCTTCCCTGGGTGGAAGGTTTTAGAACCTGGAGGATACATCGAGGTTTAAGAAGCATTTAGAATGAGAGGGCATCAGGTCTGAGACCTCATACTTTGATGACTTAAACAGCCTGGGGTCTGGCTCTCGTCCTGCCTGGAGGGCAGAGGAGGGGCCCTGGTCTAGGCAGAGTGCAAGGCTTGGAGGAATGCAGAGAGCGCCTCCCAGTGCTGAAGACCAGGTTTCTAAAACCCTGGGAGGGAGGGAGACAAGGACAGCAGTTCAGCCTGGGGCCTGACCTCCGGAAGACCCTGTTTAGGCAGCTAAACAAGGAGGGGGATGTCACCCATCAGATGCAACCCCGTCAACTTCCCAGGACCCTGGCCCAGCCCTCTCAGCCAGGACCATCCTCTGTTGCCCAGAACAGGAGCTGGGAGGATTCATTCAGAGAAGCTCTTCTCAGACTTCACCAGATGTTGTCAGCACGGTACTGTGGGCACGTCCTGCCCAGGGCCCTTTCTTGGTGCCATGTCCACCTTGAAGCGGGAGCATGCAGTGAGCCTGGCTCTGTGCTCAGTCCTTCCCACTGATGGGCCGTGGGCCGCACGCACAGCCCCAGAGAGGATGGCTCAGCTGACACACTGCAAGCTCCTGAGGGCGCAGCCTCAGGGCTGAACGAGCCAATTTTTGTGAATACCACCCCCGAGGAAGTGCTTGTGAATGGTAAACTGGGAAAAATGAACAGAGAAGTGGTGGCCCCATTTAGGCAGGCTTGACTGGCACTGTTTTGTCCTCAGCCCCGTGAGCTAGGAGCCCCCGTGCTCAGCCACCAGCGGGCCAAAGCAGAGCTCGATTCAGATCTAGGCCGGCACACTTGCAGACCATTATACATTATGAAGTATTCCCATCGTGCTCATTGCTTTCAAGAGTTTCAATGACACTTTCTTACCTGGTGGAGGTTTCCAGTCAATAAAGATCTCCCTTATTGAAAAATCCCTCCCATTCATTGAATGCTTCCTAAGTTATTTATACCCATCCTCTCATTTGATCCTCATGCCCCTGGGAGCATCCGTGCCCACATCCTACAGGTGAGGGACAGTAACTACCAAGGCCCAGGGCTCCCAGCTCAGAAGGAAACAGCAGACCAGTCTGCAATTCTGACCCTCGAGCAGCATTCCGTTTGCTCCACCTTAGTCTTAGATTCCACACGCCATCAGCAGCCATGGATGGGGATTCACTGTCCGGCACGGGGGTGGGGCAGAGAGAGAATAGAAGACACTGGCCTATTTCCATCACTCAGAGAAGGGTCCATTTCACAGAAGTGGGAGGTCCGCATGCTTTATCTCTGAGTTCCCCTGAAAATAGAATATACATGCCAGGGCTTCCATGAAACCAGCCTGAGGACACAGAGGCAGTGACCCATCTCCAACCTCTGTCACCTGCCCCCAGACCGCGGATGGCTGATGGAGTCATTTTCCTTAGCCATCCCCACCCCGGCTTAACCTTCTACATTCCTGGGCTGACTCCACCCTGGGGAGGCAGGGGCAAGCAAGTCACAGGGTCCAGAGGAGACTGAGGGTAGGCTGAGGGACCTGTTGGCTGAGGAAGACAGGGGAGATTCAGACTATTCCTGTCTCCATCACCTGTGGCCCGCTGACTGGCGGCGTGGGCGAGGGGGTGGGGTGGGGCTCCCTCCCACCCCATCCCCATGTCTGCACCAACAAAGTAAAAAGCTTGAGCCGGGTGATCTGATATGCTTCGTTTTCTGTAAACATACGATGTGTCTGTCTCTTAATATGACCCACAGGAATTTATCGAGTGTCTGGAACTTACAGTGATGTTTCATTTATCAACCTTGTTGAGAAAGGGTCACATAAGAGAATTTTCCCCATAAGAGAAACTTATCCCTTTAATCTCCATCGTTTAGGGTGGAAACCTTTCCTAAATGCTCACACGCTTAGCTTGCCTAGCTCCTTAAACAGAGACCAAAGACCATGTTCCCCTTCCCGTTTCCTTGGGGTCAGACTCATCTATCAGCGCGTATCGGGATGGGACGACTCCCCAGTCCTGCCCCGAGCCTGTCTTCCCTCTTCATATTGGCTGTTGCCAATTGGTTGTGGACTATAAACTACGTAAACAACAAAAGAAATCCAAGAAACTGGGCCCCGGAGTCAAGTGCCTAAGCTCCATGATAACTACTTCAGTGTTCTGTGGCTTTTTTTTCTTTTCTTTTCTTTTTCCCACCTCTGTGTTCATAGATCTGTTTTTGACCACCCTGAGAGGGGTGTTAAATTTTCACTCACACCCACCCCTCCACCCAAACCCATCTCCTGGAGCTCTCTAGGTTCAACTCCTCACTCTGCGAAATGTAACTTTCTCTTTTTCCATAAAACCACCTTCCAAAAGAGCTGCTTTTTCATGTGGTTAGGATTCGGTAGGCTCACTCATGCTCACGCCTACCCCCCAACACACACACACACCACACGCCCACCTGAGAAGCCTAAACCACCAGAGTGAAAAGTAACCATAAAGACTAACGACCCCACAGACCGCCCCCACCCCTCGCCGCCGCCGCCGAGGGCAGCTTTGTGTGGTGCCCACCCACGGCCCCCCAGCCCTCAGTCATGGCTGAGGCAAACCCTGAAATTTCATCATCTCATTTCTTTCCGCTCAGCCTGCAGGCCCCATAGTGTGTTTCAAAAACAAACTGTTCTGGATAATCGAGCAGCTTATGCCATTAAAGTGTCCTGGGACCAATTGCATCTAGAAAGCAGTGGTTTTTAAAAGGTCCAAGCCTGTACTGTAACAGTAAGTGGTGAATTTTGAAGGGATGCATGGTGGTGGGCTTCCCACGTGACACTGGTGGAAAAGAACACATCTGGCAATGCAGACCTAGGACACTCGGGTTCCATCCCTGGGTCGGGAATATCCTCTGGAGGAGGCCATGACAACCCACTCCAGTATTCTTGCCTGAAGAATCCCATGGACAGAGGAGCTTGGCAGGCTACAGTCCATAGGGTCGCACAGAGTTAGCCATGACTGAAGCAACTTAGCACGCACACACAGGATACGCACAGGATATGTCAAAGGTTACCAAGCTAGGACCCAAGCACCCTCAACAATATCTTACTACCTGGTTACCTCTTCATCTCCTGGCAATAATTCTATTAGTTACTGAGCAAGCCTTTCCCCGTCTCCCAGCCTCATGTTCATGTGTCAAGTGGGGGACTTAATCTAGATAGAGAATGGCAAAGAGGCTTGTATGGAACTCATGTGCCAACTCAGATCTTGGAACATCCTGGCCTGAGGTTCCGCAGTTAGAAGAATTCTGACGCTGCCTCCAGGCTTGGGGGGAAACTGCCGTAGTCAATTAAGATATCTGCTGCCGTCCCGCGAGCCTCTTGGCAGCCCACTGTCCCTATGACCAGTCAACGCCTAAGGTCGCCTTCTGCTTCAAGAGTCTGCTTTCCGGGTCCTAAGCCTGGAGTTTCAAAAGTCCTTGACGGTGGAGACTTGAAGGCTCTCCCTTGGCTGCGGCCGCCTCAGAGGGAGTTGCCTGGGTGTCTGTCTGCTCCGGATGGTGAGCCCTGCACCGCCAACCTATCCGCCCACTTGCTCGGCTCCAGACCTCTGCCAGCTCTGTGATGACACCCTCACTCCCTACCTTCCAGACCTGCGTGCATGCGTGCATCCTAAGTCACTTTAGTCATGCCCCACTCTGTAACCCCATGGACTGTATAGCCTACCAGGCTCCTCTGTGCATAGGATTCTCCAGCAAAAATACTGGAGTGGATTGCCAAGCCCTCCTCCAAAGGATCTTCATGATCTAGGGATCGAAACTGTGTCTCTTACATCTCTTTCATTGGCTGGTGGGTTCTTTACCACTAGCACTACCTGCGAAGCCCTCCAGACCTGCACTCAGGTGGAATTGGAAGCACAGGAGTTTTCCTGCTTTGGACAGCCTCGAGGGAACTTTGGCATTGAGGTTTGGACAAATTTCTCCCCTACACATCCTGGAATACTGCAAGTTCTATACGCATACCCTGCCCCAGAGCTAAGCTCTGTTTTCATGCTGGACTGACTTTCAAAGACATCTTCTGTCCTGAGGAAAGGCATCTTCCCATCCTCAGAGAAACCCAGGAGCTGCACCGGACGCATGTGTTTGGGTCGGGGCAGGCTTATTTTAATGCAGGTCCTCGTGTGAAACTCCCACACCCACCATGGGACTCTCTAGAGGTGGGGCCTGGTTATCTTTGTCCACAAGGTGAGAACCACAGGGTATCAGGTAAATTGTCTGCTGAGCTGCCCCAACCAGAGCCCTATGCTAACAAGACAGGGCAAAATATCACTGTGGGAGACCAGCAGGTATCACTGTCTCCCTGACCTGCCACTCTCAACAGTGTGGTGAGAAATGAATTCAGTGTGTTTGCAGTGGTGCCTGGAGTGCGCCAGCCTCCAGCAGTGCTCATAACATCAATGTCCTTCTTCCCCTTCATTAGTGTTTAACTCCTCCTATACTACCCAAAACCTGCTCACTTGCCAAAGGATCTAGAAACCATAAACTCCCCCAAATGACCTAAATCCAGCCTGCTGTGGACAGGAAGAAGAAAATGTAGGAAAGGAAATAGAATCTTTCTCTGAGAGTTTCATGCCCAGGTGCCCACTTCACACCCTGGATCTTTCTATTTACAGAAAAGAGAATCTGCACTTAACTGGCAACAGTTAGGGGTAGGGAGCAGGGCTGCTTCTGTTTACCACTCTACCCCTTACCTACACATGGGCATGAAATGGGCTTTTAGTAATTGTCTATTGGATGGATGGAGGGATGGTTAGGTGGTTCATGGATGGATTGAAATCAAGACAATATACCATAGAACAAGATCTGGATGCTATTGCTGGCCCCAGTGCTTAGTGGCCCTAGAACAAAACTGATATTAACCTTTATGAGCTACTGCTTCCTGTTAAACAGTGCTGGTTATACATGCCACAGCCACCTCTTGGTGGATGGGAGCTTCCCTGGAGGCCCAGTAGTAAAGAATCTGCCTGCAGTGCGAGAGCCACAGGAGATGCGGATTCGATCCCTGGGTTGCGAAGTTCCCCTGGAGGAGGGCATGGCAACCCACTCCAGTATTCTTGCCTGGAGAATCCCACGGACAGAGGAGCCTGCTGGGCTACAGTCCATGAGGCCGCCTAGAGTCAGACCTGACTGAAGCAACTGGGCGTGCACAGGCACCTCATGGCAGGAGTTTGTGCCTCTGACAGGATCACTGCATAACAGCAGTACTTGGTAGATGACCAGATTACAAAATGCCAGAAGGGATGGTGATGATAGTGACCAAGCCCATCAAAACTTCAGAGTAGCTGGGTGTCAGTCTCTAGATCCTTGTACAAGGATGGGGAAATCTATCATTCAGGTTGCCTTATCAGGGTGGGCACTGAGGCAGCCAGGAGGAGGATAAATCCTGGCACCATGGGGCCTCATTTCCTTCTCACCCATGAGAACATTCCCCCTGCATGGATGGGCCAAGGCATTTGCCACCAATGCCCCACAAGGCCATGAGTGGACCCTAATACCTCTTTTTGGCTAAACAACTGAGAGCCAGGCCCAGATGGCAATGGAGGTCCCTCCTGTGGACGTGGGGTCCAGTGAGCCAGAGGATCAGAGCTGGCAGACACCACCATGAGGTCATCTAGCCCCATCCTCTCATGTTATAGAGATAATATTCCAGTCTTCTTGGTACATATTAATAACAGTAACTCCTGCAGCCCCAGATACCTCACTGAGCTCAGCTGAAACACTTATTACTCATAGAGGAGAGGGAAAGTCACTTCTCCAAGAGGAAGGCAAACACTGGATTTATTAACTAATGACCTCCAGTGGGTCCTGCCAAAACCACAGGAGGGGAGCGAGGGGCTGGGGGCTGGGTGGTGGTGGAAAAGCTCTGAGAGGAGGTGATGGTTGCTCGGCTCACACGCCAGAGAATGAGAGCTAACATGTTCTGCTGAGGGGCTGTGGGGCTTGTATTTAGATTTTCTTTCTATGCATCTTAAAACAAGGCTCGCCTTCCTTCCAACTACCATCAGAGCAGAGCAGTACTCTAAATCTGGGGATTTAGAGGCTCCAGGGATAGTAGGGTCCAGTAGGTTCAGCAGAGCCAACCTGGAAAAAGTCCCAGTCTCAGCCTCAATGGCTTTGTACGGCACTTCCTCTTCTGACCCCTCCCTGCACACACACACACACACACACACACACACTCACACACGCGCACGCTTAGAGGCCCCCAGACCAGAGACAGCCTGTCATCAGTCATTTACACTCAATAACAGAGATACACTACCACGTTCATCTCCCAAGAAAACACACCATGCTACTCTCCTTTCTGTGCAATTTCATTTAGAGCCCAGGAAGAAGGTGTAATTGTGGGATAGTATGGACCTGCCTGGCCCCTGACATCACATCACCCAGGCAGCCGTAGTTTCCAACCCAAGAGAAAAGAGCTGGCACCAGTGTGGTGAGCAGGATCTCAGAGAACCTGGGCCAGCGAAGGTAGCACTATCTCCCGTTGGGACTTCAAAAGGTGCACCAACCAAGAAGTTGAAGATAGCCCTGGAGACTATTCTGGAAATCTCCGAGGGGGAGGGAGTAGGGTCACCGTATGTGCAGCTGCTGTCTCTAACAGGCACGGAGATGTCCTGTGAGGGGACGCGTGGAGCTGAGGCAGCCGTGTGTGCCCTGGCACTGGCTGCGACTGCTGGCGTGGGGGAGCCATGTCCGCATCATCCATGCAGAGGTGAAGAATGAGCTGGCCTTGGCACCCTGGGGGAAGACGTAGAAGGCAGAGGCAGGCCCCCTCTCCATGGCAGACTCTTGTGCTTCACAGGACATCAGAGTGAGTGCATCTTCTCACAAACGAGGTTTATGTGTGCTGGGGCAGGGGTACAGTGGGTAATAAGTCCACAAGGAAAATTCAAAGAGCAAGCACTGGATTGGGGAGAGAACAGAAAATAGGGACTAGAGGTGTTTCAATAAAGAAGAGGTCCTCGAGCCCCAGTTCCGGGCAGAGCCCTGAAGGAGACGGTCTCTCTGATGAAAGGAAGTAAAATCCCAGGCACACAAGCACAGACACACCAGCTGCGGGTCCCTGGGGGGTCTGGGCACCTAGGGGAACCTCCCGAGACTCAGGTATCGCAAAATATCGAGGTTGTTCTAATAACAGAGTGGGATTCTAGATGGAGGAAGGGTGGAGCAGGGTCCAAAAATAGGGTAAAAGCCCTGGACAGTAAGCCCTGCCATCCCTGACTTGGGCTCTCTCTGGCTGCCATCCCTCAGTTTTACTTTCTGTCTCCATCAGTTATATAGGGAAAATATCCAAAACTTTGAAATAAGGCAAAAAGAAGACTGTGCATCTTTCAAAGTCATACCAGAACACTGTCTAATAGGCCTAAGAATCATCTGGCTTTCTAGGGAAACAGAACTTTATTTGACTTACTATCTACTACTGGTAGAGTCCAATCGGGGCTTCCCTGGTGGCTCAGATGATAGAGAATCCACATGCAATGCAGTAGACCCGGGTTCAATCCCTGGGTCGGAAGACCCCTTGGAGAAGGGAATGGCTACCCACTCCAGAATTCTTGCCTGGAGAATTCCATGAGGTCACAAAGAGTCAGGCACAGCTGAGTGACACACACACACACACACACACACACACACACGGAGTCCAGTCCCTGTAGAGTTAGACGTTATCATTAGGAAACTGATATGGTGCAAATGGTTTTTACCCAGTGGAGAATATCAGTTTTGTATCTAATTTAGTGATATTATTTCAGTCTTATCTTTCCCCTATTAACACATGCACGTGCATGCATGCGTGTGTGTGTGTGTACATGTGTATGTGTAACATCCTGCTGGTTCCCTCATTGACTTAAGTAAATCTTTGGTTCATGCTTGCTGTATATTTGTAGAAGAATTATGCTTTTCACATTTTGGGTATCTGATTTCAACACTATCTTAGGCTGGCTCTCTGTCCTCAGCCCCCAGCCTCTGCCCCGGCCACGCTGGCCCAGCAGGTGAGAGTGTGCGTGAGGCTCCAGACCTGGGGTGGGGACGGAAAGAGCTCAGGCTCTGCCCAGGTCCGCTGACCAGCATGGAAGATCCATGAGCCTCTTTCTTTCCCTGCACACAGAGAAAATCACACCTCCCAGGACTGTGGCATCAGAGGAGATGAACTATAGATGGAGGATGGTTAGAAAAGCTGGAAACTTAAGATTCATAACTGTCAGTGGAGCCTGCCGAGATTTGTGGGTGGGCAAGATCTTACCTTCAGCGGCAGGCAAAATAAACAATGGGGGAAGCTGACACTAGATGAATGCATAATTTTAAAACATTAAATGACATACAAGGGGAGGAATTCCTCTTTGAAAAAAAAAAAAAATGATCGTCTTATCTCTAAAAGCCACAGCTTTGCAGACACCCGGCCCCACCAGGGGTGCTGCCCAGGGCTCTGACCTGTGCTGTAAATCTGAAGCCAGACAGAGCCCGCGGGTGAGGCCCTGACTCCAGTGTCTGGCTTTCTCTCCAGCCTCAGGCCTGAGAGACCTCTGCCTCCCTGGGGCCTGCCCCTCTCAGGAGGAGGGGAAGACATCAGTCCAGGAGGGAGCCGTGATGCCAGGGATCCAGCTTCTCAGGTGTCAAAACTCGGCCTTTGACATCCTGGCAGCCTCTTATTTAAAAACCAAGCCTCCCAAAGCTGCCTGGCCACACAAAGTGAGGCTGCACCGAAGCAGGCCTGCACTGTCCTATGTCCCAGAGACCCTGGAAGCTGAGCAGCAGGGCTCATGAGGAGCACATTGGCTGCAAGGGGAGGAACTGTAGGCCCCCTGAGCTGAACCCTGTGGCTGAGCCAGGGAAAAGTGCATTTCTCCAAAAAGCCTTCTCACTGGTGGTGCCCAAAACGCCACCACGAGAGTTTTGTTCCTGAGAGTCTTAAAGGGTACTTTTCCCCTCCAGGAGGCTTCTCTGGAACTTGGAGGATCCTGAGAAGGCCAAACCTGATGCAGTCAGAGCCTGGGAGCTCTAGGCAAGGGGCCTCCTGGAGAAGGAGAGGGGCAGGGAAGCCCAGCATTGCCATGGTGCAGGCCACTGTTTCCTGGGCTGCCCTGCCCTCGTGGCCTGAGATGGGAGAGCCTGGCTCCTCAGAGATGAGAGTCGGAACAGCAAGTGTGGTTGGAAAGCTGGTGGCTGCTGTGGACGGCAGAGAACATGCCTGCCTGGTAGCGATGTCAGACCAGCTGGGCTTCCCTTCTCTCATTCTATGGGGAGGGCAGAGTGTAGCACTGAACCCTTTCTACAGATAGGGAGACCGAGACCCAGTGCTGCGTGGAGCCTGAGGCTTCACCACACTCCCACACGTGACCCGAGAAACCCAAGAGTCAGGCATTCTTGATGAGCTGTTTCAGAGAGAAAAATGCAAGCTGGTGGGGGCTGCTCTGTGTCAATCTCCCTGGTCCCTTCCCTTGCTTCTCTACCACGAGCCTGGCTCTGGGCTCCTCTGAGACCACCAGGAAGACGGGCTGGGGAGGGTGTGATGGGACCTGACCCAGGAGGCAGCTCTGCCTTCCCGCTTCTCTTTCCTCTTAGCGGGTGGGCATCACTCACAAGTACCAGACCCAAGTACCAGGCGGGGTTCCCAGATAGGGGAGTGAGGGATCCGGCTCCCAGCTCCCACTCACAGCAGAGTCACCAGCACCCAACCGTGAGCAGCAGGTTCAGAAGCGTCTGGCCTGAGGAATGCAGACCCCTGGGGCCAGAGGTGATGCGGCAAGCCGCTGAGAGCCGCGCCTGGCACACACACAGGCGCTCGTTAGCAGGGTGCTGCTGCCACCATCACCACTGCGTTTATCTCCCTCTCAGTGAGACCTGAGGTGAGGTCCTTGGGGCCTCCTCCGGCAGATGTCCCTGCACACCCGCGACCCAGGTCAGCAGGGGAGAAAGGAAGGCTGCCCTGGGCTCCTCTGGGGCCCGCCTCCAGGCCCCACCCCTGGCAGCACCAGATGGGCCACAGATTGGCCAAGAGGAGGAAAGGGGAGCTCTGAGACTGCAGCCCTGCCCAGGGGCACGTGCGCACCCACACAGGCTTCCTGCGGTTCCCACGCTTCCAATGACTCCTTCAGAGTCGCTGAGTGAGGGACCAGCAGAGCTGAACGTGGTGGACAGCCCCTCCAGTCCCACTCATCTATTTTACAGAGGAAGAAACTGAGGCCCAGAGGCGTGGGATGGAGAGGGAGGTGAGGTTCAAGGCTCTTCCACTCTGCCCCCTGCAGGGACAGGGTGCCAGAGGAGTGAGCTGCTTTTTAAAAGCTGTATCGAGGACAGCTTTGGGATAAAGACAATTTGAGAAGGGTTGGGAGGAATTTCAGGGTAAAGATGGCCTTTGCCTTTGGACCTTCATCTCTTCTTTCTTCACATTCCAAGTCCATTCGAGATGAAGTCAGCCAGCAGGCTTGGTGATGGGCAGGGAGGCCTGGCGTGCTGCGGTCCATGGGGTCGCAAAGAGTCGGACACGACTGAGTGACTGAACTGAACTGAGCAGGCTTGGTAGTGAAACTGAGCAGGATCCTGTGGGGCTCATGAACATGGAAGTCTCTCTGCTCGGTGTTTCTCATTTGTAGGGAACAGCCTCTGAAATTCCCTGAGTTCCAAAGGGCAGGTTCAAACAGTTGCTAATCAGGGAAGGAAGAGGATGCAGGAACAAGGCAAGAGAAGCCAAGAAACAATAGTGCAGCCTTGGGGCAGGGTCCCGGCCCACCTCAAGGGATACACAGAACAGTATCTTTAAGTTCTTTATAGGACTGACTTCAGTCACTCAAGGAGAAGGCAGTGGCAATCCACTCCAGTACTCTTGCCTGGAAAATCCCATGGAAGGAGGAGCCTGGTAGGCTACAGTCCACGGGGTCGCAGAGAGTCGGACACGACTGAAGTGACTTAGCAGCAGCAGCAGCAGCAGCAGTCATCAGTCCTGTCTGACTCTTTGCGACCCCATGGACTACAGCACGCCATCACCAACTCCTGAAGCTTCCCTGTCCATCACCAACTCCTGAAGCTTCCCTGTCCATCACCAACTCCTGAAGCTTCCCTGTCCATCACCAACTCCTGAAGCTTCCCTGTCCATCACCAACTCCTGAAGCTTGTTCAAACTCATGTTCGTTGAGTTGGTGATGCCATCCAACCATCTCATCTTCTGTCATCCCCTTCTTCTCCCGCCTTCAATCTTTCCCAGCACCGGGGTCCTTTTCCTAAGGAGTCAGCTCTTCCCATCAGGTGGCCAAAGTATTGGAGTTTCAGCTTCAACATCAGTCCTTCCTTCCAATGAATATTCAGGACTGATTTCCTTTGGGATGGACTGGTTGGATCTCCTTGCAGTCCAAGGGACTCTCAAGAGTCTTCTCCAGCACCACAGCTCAAAAGCATCAATTCTTCGGTGCTCAGCTTTCTTTATAGTCCAACTCTCACATCCATACCTGACTACAGGAAAATCCATAGCCTTCACTAAGCAGAACTTTGTTGGCAAAGTAATGTCTCTGCTTTTTAATATGCTGTCTAGGTTGGTCATAGCTTTCCTTCCAAGGAGCAAGCGTCTTTTAATTTCATGGCAGCAGTCACCATCTGCAGTGATTTTGGAGCCCCCCAAAATAAAGTCTCTTATTCTTTCCATCTATGTGCCATGAAGTGAGGGGACCAGATGCCATGATCTTAGTTTTCTGAATGTTGAGTTTTAAGCCAACTTTTTCACTCTCCTCTTTCACTTTCATCAAGAGACTCTTTAGTTCTTTGCTTTCTGCCATAGGGGTGGTGTCATCTGTGTATCTGAGGTTATTGATATTTCTCCTGGCAATCTTGATTCCAGCTTGTGCTTCATCCAGCCTGACATTTCACCTGATATACTCTGCATATAAGTTAAATCAGCAGAGTGACAATATACAGCCTTGACATATTTCTTTCCCTATTTGGAACCAGTCTGTTTTTCCATGTCCAATTCTAACTGTTGCTTCTTGACCAGGATACAGATTTATCAGGAGGCAGGTTAGGTGGTCTGGTATTCCCATCTCTTAAAGAATTTTCCACAGTTTGTTGTGATCCACTTAGTTAAAGGCTTTGGCACAATCAATAAAGCAGAAGTAGATATTTTTCTGGAACTCTCTTGATTTTTCAATGATCCAGTGGATGTTGGCAATTTGATCTCTGGTTCCTCTGCCTTTTCTAAAACCAGCTTGAATATATGGAAGTTCTTGGTTCACGTACTGTTGAAGCCTTGCTTGGAGAATTTTGAGCATTACTTTGCTAGCATGTGAGATGAGTGCAATTGTGTGGTAGTTTGAGCATTCTTTGGCATTGCCTTTCCTTGGGATTGGAATGAAAACTGACCTTTTCCAGTCCTGTGTCCACTGCTGAGTTTTCCAAATTTGCGGGCATATTGAGTGCAGCACTTTCACAGCATCATCTTTCAGGATTTGAAATAGCTCAACTGGAATTCCATCACCTCCACTAGCTTTGTTCGTAGTGATGCTTCCTAAGACCCACTTGACTTCACATTCCAGGATGTCTGGCTCTAGGTAAGTGATAGAACTATAGAACTAAAAGCCAAAACAAATGGACGATTCAGCATTCTTCATTCTGAGAAGACCATCTGAGGCCAGATTAAAGGAACCAGAGAAGCTCATCAAGAGATTATCTGTTGTTGTTGTTGTTGTTCAGTCTGACTCTTTGCAACGCCATGAATCACAGCACACCAGGCCTCCCTGTCCATCACCAACTCCCGGAGTTCACTCAGATTCACATCCACCTAGTCGGTGATGCCATCCAGCCATCTCATCCTGGGTCGTCCCCTTCTCCTCCTGCCCCCAGTCCCTCCCAGCATCAGCGTCTTTTCCAATGAGTCAACTCTTCTCATGAGGTGGCCAAAGTACTGGACTTTCATCTTTAGCATCATTCCTTCCAAAGAAATCCCAGGGCTGATCTCCTTCAGAATGGACTGGTTGGATCTCCTTGCAGTCCAAGGGACTCTCAAGAGTCTTCTCCAACACCACAGTTCAAAAGCATCAATTCTTCAGCGCTCAGCCTTCTTC
>SJYQ01096220.1:17126-47510 GCA_006410935.1 Redunca redunca
AAAATAAAGTCTGACACTGTTTCCACTGTTTCCCCATCTATTTCCCATGAAGTGATGGGACCAGATGCCATGATCTTCGTTTTCTGAATGTTGAGCTTTAAGCCAACTTTTTCACTCTCCTCTTTCACTTTCATCAAGAGGCTTTTTAGCTCCTCTTCACTTTCTGCCATAGGGTGGTGTCATCTGCATATCTGAGGTTGTTGATATTTCTGCCGGCAATCTTGATTCCAGCTTGTGTTTCTTCCAGTCTAGTGTTTCTCATGATGTACTCTGCATAGAAGTTAAATAAGCAGGGTGACAATATACAGCCTTGACTTACTCCTTTTCCTATTTACAACCAGTCTTTTGTTCCATGTCCAGTTCTAACTGTTGCTTCCTGACCTGCATACAGATTTCTCAAGAGGCAGGTCAGATGGTCTGGTATTCCCATTTTTTTCAGAATTTTCCACAGTTTATTGTGATCCACACAGTCAAAGGCTTTGGCATAGTCAATAAAGCAGAAATAGATGTTTTTCTGGAACTCTCTTGCTTTTTCCATGATCCAGTGGATGTTGGCAATTTATCTCTGGTTCCTCTGCCTTTTCTAAAACCAGCTTGAACATCAGGGAGTTCACGGTTCATGTATTGCTGAAGCCTGGCTTGGAGAATTTTGAGCATTACTTTACTAGCATGTGAGATGAGTGCAATTGTGTGGTAGTTTGAGCATTCTTTGGCATTGCCTTTCCTTGAGATTGGAATGAAAACTGACCTTTTCCAGTCCTGTGGCCACTGCTGAGTTTTCCAAATTTGCTGGCATATTGAGTGCAGCACTTTCACAGCATCATCTTTCAGGATTTGAAATGTAGGCCCTCCACACACCCTAATCTTATCAGCAACCCACCCTTGAGCCACTGCTTTAAAACTCTTCCAGATTCTCCAGGATTGGGACACACAGCTTTGGAAGGAGGAGCTCATTGTGTCCCCTTTTACCTGGCAAACAATAAAACCATTCTTTTCTGTTTCACCCAGAACTCTGTCTCTGAGACTGTGCACCTAGTATTTTGGCATCACTGGCAGGAACTTGCCTGCCGGCCAAGGACCCTGGGGCAGGATAGCCCCTTCTGCAATTGACTCAGTAGGTAACTACCCACAGGGAAACATCTGGAAGCAACCCTGAAACAGACCCTTTGTATTAAGCTCCTCCTCCCCTTCGGTGTCCTGAGTCACATCCTTTAGGTTCAGAAAGCTCATTGGCTCCCCAGTGTGGCTACCTAAACTGTGGCCACCCCTGGAGAGGTCAGACCTTTGCAGTTAGCAGAGGGCGCCCCCAGCAGAGAGAAGGTGGCCTAAAGGAGGAACGTTGCCAGGTGGGCCTGGTGAAAGAGAAGGGCTCAGGGGAAGGAGGTGAGGGCCAGTGCTATTGTCCAGGCTCAAAGGCCAAAATTACTGTGTGACTTCAGGCAGGTCACTCAACCTATCTAGGCTTATTCCTTCACCTGTAAAATGGCTAGGGGTGGAGGAGGTGTGTCCTAGGAAATAAGTAGGAAGGGATGCCCAGTAGTTGGAGGGATGGAATATCATCCCTCGAAAGAAACCAGCACTTTGTCCTATGGATTGATTTGCTCTCTTAGGTTTCAAGTTCCATTTGAAGGAGAAGGTATTGTGTTTGTCAAAGGAGGATCAGTTCAGTTCAGTCATGTCTGACTCTGCGACCCCATGGACTGCAGCATGCCGGGCTACCCTGTCCATCACCAACTCCTGCAGCTTGCTCAAACTCATGTCCATTGAGTTGGTGATGCCATCCAACCATCTCATCCTTTGTCATCCCCCTCTCCTCCTGCCTTCAATCTTTCCCAGCATCAGGGTCTGTTCCAGTGGGTCAGTTCTTTGCATCAGGTGGCCAAAGCAGGGTCAAGAAGCTTAAAATCACCTGGACTAGATGCCCTCACAAAGGAAGATAAGAGAGTTTTCCTTGGCTGAATGACTTGCCAGGGCCATTGCATTTCCATGTCCTCCCTTATCTTGGGGGAGAAACCAGGGGGCAGGGTGAGAGGACAGGGGCTTCCAGAAGGGATGTGAAGCCCCAAAGCCTTCTCCTTCTTTCACTGCCTCCTGCACACCCGCGGGTCCCGGGGACCAGACACTGCAGCTGCTCCTTGGTGCCCGCTCTCCTCCCACCCCTGTCCTAATTAGGAGCACGTGAGCCCCATAGAGGCACCAGGGTCCCACCAGTTGACACAGGGTTATTTTCAACTGTTTATCTATCTAAGCAGTACCAGGGGAAGAGGAGGGGGAGGGAAGTTAGACACCCGCAGAAAAGACACCTCAGAGCTTCCACTCAAGCTCCCCTAAGCCTTTCCAGTCTGGGTACTGATTAGAGAAAGATGTGCAAAAGGCCATCACTTTTTACCAAGCGCCTCCCACAGAGCATGCTCAGAATGTTCTAGAGGGCATGCCCCAGGAGCCTGACTGTTAGGCCTTGTGTTATGTGGACTTCTGCGGACACCCAGCCTTATTTTCTCATCTGCAGTGTGGGCAAAGGCAGAAGCTACTGTGCGGTAGTGTACAGATGAGTGGTACTGCGTGGTACTGTATACCCTTGTACTTGCTCCCTCAATACAAGGTGATAAATGGCTGGGGGTGCCATGGAGCAGTAAGGAAGTCGGCACGGGGATCTGGCAGAGCAGTTAGCTAAAATGCAACCCCCCAGGGTGATTTTCCACTGGCCTCAATTACTGAGACTTAGCTGCCAAGATCCACCACCCTCTCCCCAAATGCCTCATAAACCTACTCTGCCTCTCCATTCCTGTGCCCCTTCCCTCATGCAGCCCTCCATCAACTGTTAGCAGACCTCCTGCCCAGATCATCCTCTCAGATGTCTGATCATGTCAATTCCACTTTCTTATACTCTTTGTCCTAGACATGGTGACCTGAACTTCACACCCTAAATCCATTCATTGGCTCACACCACTTCCTCTGCCCAGAGTGCCCTCAATCTTTGGTTATCAAACTCCTACTCATCCCACAAAGCCTCAAACGCCAGCCTTTCCCTAAAGCCTTTGTCTATCTCCTGTTCATAAAGCTTTTCTCTCTACCTCTTACCCTTTCTCCCCACCCCATCTTCCATCGCATCACCTGAAAAAATACTAGTCCTTCCAGTTATCTCTCCCACACCACTTCTTCCCAGAAAACTTCCTTCAGCCTCTCCCTGCCCTAGATTTGACTGGGTACCCTCCTGGGTACTCTCACATCTCTATGCATAGTCACTTTGAAGCTATATTGATATTGTCTTTTTAAATAGATATTTTTAGTCATAAGTTTGATATTGCCTCTTATTTGTCTGCTTCCCTCATCTCCTGAAAACTCCTTATTCATTATGTGTCTAGCACATAGTAGGTTCCAATAAATACCTGCTGAAGCAAGGGAGGGAGGGCAAGAAGGAAGAAGGAAGGAGAAGAGGAAGGAGGGAGAGAGAGATGATATTAACTACAAGTCAAATATTTCCAGTCTCAGTTTTATGAAACATTCTTCTTTTCATTAAGTTATCTACTGAAGATGTAATGAAATGGTATGCAATCTATATACCTTCTTAACGTCTTCCCTATAAATACGTTCACAATTTAAAATAACCCATTATCAGACCATGTGCTGAGTTGGGGTTCAGATGCAATGGCCACGTATGGACTTCTCTAGGTGCATATCTGGTGTCTGGCCACCTCCTTCCGGTAGCCTAGATGCTCCTAGGGGTAGGGGTAGGTTGCCCATGTTTGAGTCTCTCCCAGTCCCTGCAGTTAGAAGACTCTCAACGGGTGCTTGCTGAATTACTTCAGATGAACTGGATTGAGGCCTCGAAAGAAATTCCTTTGCAAGTCACAAGGCCATGATTTTGCAACATCCCACACACTGGGGATATTAGGTCTAACATTTCGTGCACAGGTGAGGTCCCACACCCAGGAAGCTTCAAAAGACTCCTCACAAAGATATCTCCCCAAGGGACCGCCTCTACTATTTCCTTTGCGTCTATGTTCCTCCTCTTCACCTGCCTGGCAGGTGAAGGACAGGACATGTGGCCTCCACCATGTCCTGATCATGTTGTCCTGGGCATGCTCTGCAACACTCAGAATCTCAGTGTCCTTGTCGGTACGATGGGCAAACTAACGCTTACCTCACAGAGATGCTGACACAGAGAAGGTACCCAACCAATGTCAGTTCCCTCCCTATTGTATGTTGATTGTAGACAAAGTGGACAGGAATCACAGGTGATAGGAGACGGCTGTGCTGCTGTGTGAAGCTAGGGGCCCAACTGCGATGCATAGAAGAGTCTGTGGTCCCCTCAGACATAGGCAGGGGGAGGCTCAGAGTGGCCAATGCTGGCTGTGACCAACTGTGCCCACCCCTTCGGAGCATTCCTCAGGCTGCATCACACTTAATCCCCATACAACCCAAGAGATTACATCCCATTTTACAGATAAGGAAACAGAAGCAAAAGGAAAGGAAGTAACTTGCCCCAAACCATGCTCTTATTGAGGGCAGAGGAGTCTAAGCCTGTTTTTCTGTTTTCCCAGCTCTTAGCCCAGGGCTTCCCTTGTAGCTTAGTTGGTAAAGAATCTGCCTGCAATGCAGGAGACCTGGGTTCAATTCCTCAGTCGGAAAGATCCCCTGGTGAAGAAAATGGCAACCTACTCCGGTGTTCTTGCCTGGAGAATCCAGGAGCCTGGCAGGCTACAGTCCATGGGGTCGCAAGAGTCAGACACAACTTAGCGGGCTAAACCACCAGCTCTCAGCCCAAGACCTGGGACGGAGGCAATGATCCGTACACAGCTGTGTGTCATGTAGCAGAGTCAGTGGTTGCCGTGATGGATTTCGGCTCCACGTGGTTCTCCTCTCCCAAAATATCACCCCCACCTTGCCTCTCATAGGGCTTGAAGTTCTGTGTGTCCCAGACCGCATGTAAAACTGCAGGGAGCTGCCATCTGATAAATGGGGAACTCCCCAGAGCATATAAACTCATGCAGCAGCTAACATTGGACTTAATGCTACAGTTAATTAATACTCACAAGATGCTAAGGAAACGGAACTCAGGACCAGAAATGTTTGTGAAAAAGGAAAGGAATGATCTAGAGCCAATATATAAACGAGGCCAGTGGGAGCAGAATAGAATGGGCAGCCTGGAAGGTGCTCGAAGACTCTGAGCACAGAGAGAAATGGGAAATAACAGAGTGGAGTGGGGATTGGAGGGGAGGGGGGGCAGGGGGCTTCCATCAGGTCCCAGAAGAGACTCAGACAGACAGATGCGATCAAGGCAGCCTGGGGAGGTTTGCAAGGAGAAACTCCAAACCCCCCAGGCAAGCGATGTCTTTAATTTCTCTGGATTTTCCCTTGTGTTAAATCCTGGGGTCCTGGCTGGCACCCAGAGGCAGGAAGAGGTGGTTAGGAGGAAAGCAGAGGAGACAGGAGGGAGCCCAGGCCCCCAGTGCCTGCAGGGGAGCCCACCATGAACCAAACTGCCACCTCCTCTCTGGGACACACAGGTGCAACAGAAGCAGAAGACTTGCCATGCGCCCGGAGCTTCTGCCAAGGGTCTTCAGGGTGTCGGGTCCCCCCTTCACCTTGTTCAGCCAGAGCGCCTCTGCTTGGTGTGCTTACATACTGGGGCTCCAGGTACGATTTTGTTTCGGAAAATAAATAGCTGGAGGAAGAGTCCCTTGCTTTGTTTGTTTAAAAACCAAAGAATTAGAGCAAAAGAAAAGGCAAAAGACCGCCTTTTTCTGTCGGGGAAGGACATTCTAACAGACGGTGAAACGTGGATGAAAACTTGAAGACGTTACTCTGTGAAAGGAGCTGGTCATGAAAGGATGAAAACTGTATAATTTCACTTATGGGAGGTCCCTAGCTAGGGAAAATCATAGAGAAAGAAAGTAGAGGAGAGGTTAGCAGCGCTGGGAGAGAGGGGCTGGGAGCTGGTGTTTATCGGGAGCGCTTTCAGCTTGGGAAGATGAAAAATGAGTGGAGATGATAGGGGGATGGTCACACAACACCATGAACGTGCTTAACGCCTCTGAACTGTGCACTTAGTTAAAATGCTAAACTTTATATTACGTATATTTTACCACAATAAAAAAATGGTTAATTTGTTAATTAATTGATGAAACAACAACAAGTTTCAAAGCTGCCTGGCTGGTACACAAGCTGCCTGGGCCCCAGTTCTCCTGTTTGTGAGAACGGCTCCATTCGGGGGCACTCGGTGGGGAGGGGACATGCGGGAACCAGCCTGGCCATGCTCACACAGAGGGGAGAAAATACCCCAGGAGGAAAGAAAATACACGGGGCGCCTGAGTTTGCCATGGGAACCGCAGCGCGGGCACCACACAGCCGTTCTGTGGGAGCCACTGTCTGTCTGCTTCAGGAAAGCGGGCAGCTGCTAGGGGCACTCACGGCCACAGGGCTGGGGGCTGAGGCCGCCTTGAGCCCGGACTCCCACACATGGGGTGCAGATGGCAATGCCTCCTACAGCCGGGGTCCCAGGGAAGAACCGGAGGGCTGGGTGCACGTGCATCCTCTCAGGCAGCCACTGCCGGCTGCCCGGAGCCCCTGAGCCACCGCAGGGTGCTCAGCTCCATCCTTGGCATCAGCAGGGGTCTATTAACTCTCTGTGTCCCCCACACTGTGCTCTCGATCATCACCACATCACTGTCAACTGGCTCATCAATGGCGAGAAATGGCACTGAACTGACCTGCTCTGTGGGATGCAGCCAGGTCAGCCTGTCAACCCAGCCAGGACACCATGGACCACTGGGGAGCCGGGGGCCTGGATAGGGCCCTCCACTGGGCATCACCAAGCTCCCTCGGCTCCCTTGGGCCTCACTTTCCTCAGCTGCCTGGTGGGCCAGCCGTCCTCACAGGTGCTTGTCAGGATGCAAAAGGAATAACAGATGCTTAGAAAGTGCGGTGGAGCTCCAGAGGAAACGAGCCCCATTACTACCCCCAGGCTCTGGCTGGACTCACCACCCCCAAGGCTGAGCACTAGCCACACCAAACCCAGAGCCCTGGCATCCGGCTCATGGCCCTGGAGGCCCCTAGAGGAGACCGCAGCCTGGCAGGGGCCGAGTGAGTGGCAGAAGGCTCTTCTGCTCAGTTTACTGTGTGTGACATAGAAGAAGGCATATCCTCCTCCACACACACAGGAGGGCTGGTGGTGCCCCTACAAGGCTTTGGGAAAAGAAGGCGAGGCCGAGGCTGCAGAGGTGAGAAATCTCCTTTCCCCTGTGCCCCAGAGGCTTCCTGGACACCATGCAGCCCTTACATAACAGCACTGCAGTGTGGCTCGATTAAAGGAAACACAGATCTTGTCCTTTTCAGGTTTTATAATAACATGTATGGATAAAACGGCTCGGCCAGAGGCAGCAGAGCCTTTGGTTCCTGTAGCCAGAGCAAGAAATGACCTGCTTCCCAGCCCCGTCTCCCCTCCACCAAGTCCCAACAGGAGACTCTAACCCCTCAGGCCAGCCCTCCCAAGGCTCTGTCTTCCTGTTGCCATGGAGACACGGACTCATTCTATAGCTGATGGCCCTCTCCTCCAGGACAAAATAAGCGAGAATGTGGGGTAAGTGAGTGAGCTCACACAGGGGCCCACACAGGGATGGTGGAGATGACGGTCCACGCTGAATGTCACAGAGGCTGCTTTCCAAGCTGTCCTGTGCACTACTTTTTGGGGTCCCTGCATGGGTTTCTGGGAGGGGCAGTGGCAGGCTTGAGGCTCCCAGCACTGACGAATGAAGAACTGAAGTGACTTCCCTAGGGAGGCGCAGCAAAGGAGAGGCGGGGTCGGCGTTAAACTGGGCTCCCCATTCTCCAACCAGGCTGCCTCCAGAAAACTATGCTGCCACCCTGATCAGCGAGCCCTGAAGGATCCATGCAAGACCTGGCGGGTTCCAGAGCACCCCTGGCCACAGCGGACAGTCCAGCCTGCAAGGACGCGCCACCACTGCTTGGCCTGTGGCACTTCTGTTTACATTCTCCCTTGTGCTACCCTAAAAACGATCTGGTCCCCAGGTCACACTTCCTGGGCTCTGTAACCAGCTCTCAAAAATGACAGGAGGCCAAGTCCAGCTCATGGTTGAGTAGGTACTTAATAAATAGATATTGGTTGATGGGATAAGAGTAAACAAACCTGAGGACGGGGAGGTTCAGAGGGGTCCACTCGGCCAGTGAATGGCAGAACTGGGGTCTGAACCCCAGAATGTACTAGATACTAAGCAGAGCCAGACCACTTTCCTCTACTCCCAGTCAGGCCTTGGTCCGCGGCTAGTGCTTCAGGGCCCCTGCGTGCCTGGAAAGACTCAGCTCCGTGGAGTTGTCCTGGACAACAGGACTGCAGAACTGAGACAGCTGGAGAAGGTCAGCTGACTTCTCCTGGACGGCCAAGGGCGCCAAGGATAACGCTGGTGCCAGACTGTGACCAGGATGCTCTGGGTCCCCCTAGCTCCCAAGGAAGTGGGGACACCCATGGGATTTTTCCTGCTCCTCTATCCCCTGACTGGGTCCTGCCCTGAAAGTCTTGGTTTCCCACTCAGGACCCCTGGGGTTTAGGTGATGATGTGGGCAGGGTGTAGGGGAGAGAGAATGATCTAACCAATATACCTAGTCTCTGTTCAGGGGTTCACACCCCAAGCCAGTCTCAGCCACATCAACTGGGTGTAACCTACATCTGCAGGGATGAACCCACAGTGAACCTCCAACGAACTCCCCCAGGAAGGACTTCTTTGCACAGGCACGGGGGCGGGTGGACAGGCCCTGGAGAGGTGGTTCTCCACCACTTGTGTGCATCCAAATTACCATACAGATTCTTATTCAGTAGCTCTGGGGCCCAGGAACCTGCACGTTCAACATGCGCCCCTGGGGAGAGCACTGCTCAGGGGACCACACCTGGAGATTTGTTGGCCCAAAGTTCTCAACCCTAACAGGACATCACAATCAAGCAGGGAGGTGGTTAGAAAATAGGGATGTCTGCCTCGTCCCAGACTAGCTGCAATAGATAACCAGGAATAGAGCCCAGCGGTCTGATTCGTTGAAATCACTGAAGAGAGGCTGATGCTCAAGAAGGCTGGAGAAGCACACCCCTAAGCTGCTCTTCAGGGGAGCTGGTGTCTGATAACGACTGGAGCACAAAGCCGTAGCTACTGGTGGGAGAAAACCAAGGCCAGATGGGTAAACACATCTTGCTCCATGCTGGAAGCTTTACGCAACATAAGTTTTAAGGCCCCATTTGGGGGTCACCTTTTCATTGAAATTGCCCAATTATGACTCCAGTAGACCCATCTGTAATTCAAGAGCCAGTGCTACCCTGCCTCAGAGAGAATCAGCATAAGTCTTTGGCTCAGATGCTTAGAACAGAAAGCTACTTTTCTTCCTAGCAGGAGCCCACTTCCTTTCCAGGTCACTACTCTGGACAAGTTGTTCCCCACCACCCGAATGGAACATTAATACGATCCTCCAGTTTGAGCTCAGATCCTGAAAATCCCTGAACTGTTGAATTTTAAAGCAGATGGAGACCTCAGGGGTCATCTGGTCTACACTACATCTGCAGAGAGTTGAACCAGTTGAATAGGAAGCTAAATCCCAAAAGGTTCCTGGAAAACTCCCAAAACTCAGCATCTGTAAGGAGAGATCCCACAGCCCCCAGCAGATGGGCAGCCTGGAAGAAGCCTTTCATCCTTCCAATGCCAGTGTCTCCCTGCTGTGTTTGCTTTATAAGGTCCACAGTGTCGCTTCATTTGCTGATTTATTTCCTTTTTCTTAGAAATTAAGTATATGATGAATTTCCTCTTGGTGTGAATCCCAGAAGCCCAACAGGAGGAGTGGGCCCTAAGCCAGTTGCAGCAAATCCATTCTCTGCAGAAGGACACAGAAGGCCTCCTACTAGACTTGCATTTTCACTCTCCAGGACTGTTTTGATTGCTCTTATTTCCCTAGCCCTCAGCACAGCACCTGACAGATAGGGGACAATCCACACGTGTGTGTTAAGTAAATGAATACAAGAGTGAATGAATGAACTTGACCTAATCGCAGAACTAACAAAGGTAGAGAATAGTCCCCAGGCAGAGCTGCACTTGAGCCCTTCCAGAAAGAAACATGTTTCTCCCAGTTTAGAAGCTTTTCAGAAATCCAACTCTTCCTCTCAGTCAGGACTCCAGTGTTTAATAATCACTGCACTATCAACATGGGCCTTCCCTGGTGGCTCAGACAGTAAAGAGTCTGCCTGCAATGCAGGAGACCCAGGTTCTTCATTGATATCAATGATATCACTAGGCGTCAAGTTCTCCCAGGAGACACTGCTGGACACTCCACTTACTAAGAGCACAAGAAAACCAGGGAGCAACTCTCCAGGACCCTCACCAAGATCTTGAGGGCATCTCATAACATGAACTACAGCATCTGAGGGGCACTTGAGAAGAACCAGGTGTCGTCCAGGCCTGGGCTGGGCTTGAGGGAACAGGAGGTAGTAACACTGTCAGCTGGTCCCAGCTCATGCCCCCTTATCTTCCACAAGGCTTAAGCCTGTGTCACCAGACCTATCGCTTAGTTAGACCCAAACTGTACTGACAAGTCCCACTTTGGTTTGGTCACAAGATACAACGTTTCCTTTGCAGGTGATTCTCACTTCCTGCAGGGTGACCCCCTTGCTTGATAACTCTTCTGTCCTTGTTCCTACCCTTCGCCTACTCTCTGCACTCTCAGGACAATCTAACCGTGAAGTTAGTCTGAGGATGTGGAAACCCGAGTGAAGTGAGATGTCCAAGGCCATAAAAGTGACCCCAGCCAGATTTTGAACTTGGGACCCTGCGTAACAAGGGCCCACATCCTTATAAAGAAACAACTACATGTGTTTGCTTAGCAGAGAAAAGCCTCCTCTAGAGTCTTCTGGAGCAAACACTGGTCACCCCCGAACAGAACCCCTGGGCCCTTGACCCTACGCGACTCTGAGTCAAGGGTGTGGGGTGGGTAACACAGATAGGAGATGGGTTCTGGAAGAGTCCACAGTGGAGCTTTAAAGACTAGGCTCAGGCCACCTGCCATCCAAGCGCCCTCCCCTCTCACCTCCGTCTGGCTCCAAAGAGAAATCGCCCTCCCCTTCCTCTGGCAAGAAGGCAGGAAACTGCCGGGAAGGACACAGCAGGAGAAGCAGGGGCAGGCGACAAAGCAGAGACGCCCTGGGCAAGCAGAGACAGAGGGCTGAGAAGCAGGGCGAGCCCCAAGGACCCCACCCATCCACCCCTCTCTTGTCAGAGACAGACCCCCAGGAGCCTGCGACGGGTGTAGCAGGGATCAGAGGGCCCAGCCCTCCCGAATCCTGGGCCAGGGCTCTTTCTTAGCTCCTGAAGCACGCTGACGGCCTAATGAGGAAACCTGGGCAACCAGCCTCCAGCCTGGAGCCTGACGAGGAAGTACAAAGAGGGATCCATCAGCCCTGGTTCTTCTGGTGATTCTATGTTCCTGGGGGGCCCCAGCCAGCTTGGTTGTCAGAGGGAGCCAAAGGACATTTTGAAGCCACCAAAGGAGACTCCATGGTACCTCTAGCCTCTGGCCTCTTTTAAAGACAACAAAATCCGATAGTAAACCAATCCTAAACTCTCCACACCAAGCATTAGATGGAGGAAGGCATCTTACAGTGAGGAGTGGGAATGACCCAAAATCACAGGCCTGGGTGGCCACCTCACCTAGAAGTGAGGGGCATCCCGAAGGGCCCTCTAGGGACCCCACAAAGTGAGCCTCCCTGGGCTCACATTAGAGTGTGTGTATTCCGTGTCCTTGCAGCTTTTTCTCTAAAGCTTTGTTGTTGTTATCTAGCTGCTAAGTCATGTCTGACTCTTTGTGAGCCCATGGTCTAAAGCCTGACAGGCTCCTCTGTCCATGGGATTTCCCAGGCAAGGGTACTGGAGTGGGTTGCCATTTCATCCTCCAGGGGATTTTCCCAATCCAGGGATCAAACCTGTATCTCCTGCTTGGCAAGTGGATTCTTCCCCACTGAGCCACCTGGGAAGCCCACCGCACCAAAATATGCTTTGGGTAATTCTTAAGGATTTTTGGTCAAGCAAACTTCTGGTTGGGGGTGGGGAGGACAAGAAGGTCTTAGAAGGCCTCTTGTCTGTAGGGAAGCAACTGAGGGAGGAAAGCCTGACCCTCAGGCCCTCTGAGAGGTGAGTCTGCAGGTCACCCTCACATCAATGGCCCCAGCAACTTCATGAGACCTCTGAAACTCCACTCAGAAAGTCTAAGAAGACCCAAGACATGGAGGCATGTTCCCTGCCCTGAAGGTCAGCTCATCACAGCAGTGAGAGGGAGTGCTCCTCTACCTGCCCATGGGCCTCTGAGCGCTGGGCTGTGACTTGGCGACCTGGTCTCCCCACATGAATCAAGGACCCAGAGAAAAGGTGAACCCGATTCACAAGTGCTTGGAGTCAGGGAGCAGCTAAGGCGCTGGGAGAAGTCAGGCACAGGCACCACTTCGGCAGGTCTGGCTGGAGGACTGAGGTCTACTCCTTTCAATCTTCTTATTAATAGCACCTAGACTAGAGCCGCCTTTTCTGCCAGAAGACTTGGCCTTTGCTTCCTTTGTGACCGAAGGAGGTGGAAGAATTAAGAGCGCTCATCTTCAAGGCCACGTTCAAACCCCAGAGAAGGAGGGATTTTCTAGATTAGCAGCACAGCAAAACCACAACTCTCTTGACCCCTCTGATTTAGAATGTGCTAGAACTCCCATCCACTTACTGAGCTCTAGCTCTGGGTCAGCCCCAGGGACACAGTGGGCAGTCGGGCAGATCCCAGTCCCTCATGACCCCCATCCTTGGTGCCGCAGAAGCTGACCTCGATTTACCTCTTTGCTCTTTCTGCAGGTGCAGAAAGGTCTCTGCAGCCTGTGCACAAGAGCCCTTGGCTACTTCTCTCCTCCTGCGACTCTGCCTTTGGAGACTCAGTCTCCACCTCTGTGAAATGGAGGGGCTGAGTGAACACCTCTCTGAAGTCCTTTTGGCTCTGATGTGCTAAGTTTCTGTAATTTAAAGAAAAGGACCAGAGGTGGGGACTAATGGGGAGAGGAACTCGTCAAGCACTTTGAATCCACTGACATAGGTACAGCTGAGCTCAGTGGGGTTATCACGCATCCCTCTTATCTGTTCACCAAGGCAGGTTCTTCAACTGTCATTGGCCAAGGTCATGTGGCCCTGAGTCTTTAAGTAGCAAAGCTCTGAGACCCACCCTGTTCACACCAGTGAGGCGTGACTGTGCTGACATCCACTTGGGCTCCTTCTGGGCTGCGTTCGGGGTTTCCAGGAACAGAAGTCACAGGGAAAATATGCAGGACAGAGCGGCAGGTAGTCCCGGGCTGGTGGGACGCTCCACTCACACCGCTGGCTCTTGGAAGACAAGCCTTGTGGGAAAACCTGCTATTTCTTTTAGGGGAGCTCTGAGGGACTTGCCCAGGTGGCTCTAAGTTAAGAAAGTGAAAAGTGAAAGTGAAGTCGCTCAGTCGTGTCCGACTCTTTGCGACCACAGGGACAGTAGCCTACCACACTCCTCCGTCCATGGGATTTTCAAGAGTACTGGAGTGGATTGCCATTTCCTTCTCCAGAGGATCTTCCCAACCCAGGGATGGAACCCTGGTCTCTCGCATTGTAGGCAGATGCTTTACCGTCTGAGCCACCAGGGAAGTTGAGTGAGGAAGTTAAGAGGAAGTAAGTAAACCTGGGGCCTAAGAAATCATGAGTAGAAACCGATTTTTACACAAAAAAACTTGAAGGGAAAACCTGGCTTTCTCAAGAATCCATTCCAAGAGCTGACAGGGTGCACAGCACAGCCTGGTGAAGAAGAGAATGGCCTTGGAGGGCAAGCCACTGCCCCCTGACCCCCTTGTGACCTTGGACCTAGACCCTGGGGCCGGCCCGCCACACCCCATTTCCAAATGGGGATAAGGTGGGAGCAAGGCCGGGGGCAGGCAGGCCACAGCTGAACTTGAGCAGTACTTTGCTTGCATGCTGTAAAGGCCTTTGAAATCCTTTGGGGACATAAATGAGCTATTATCTTCAGTGCCGCCCTATTTCTTAATTTCTTTAAGTGGGGAAACGGGGCATGAAGTAGATAATAGGATCATGGGAGTTTGAGCTAAACGGGATCTTCAGGAGCTTCTCACTCAGCCTCCTCATTCACCAAGTGCAGGAGAATGAGGTCCAGGGAGGGTCAGAGACTTCTCCCCCTCGAGCCAGCAGGCATGGGGACAGCAGGCTCCGAGACGACCGGCCCACACCCGGGGAGGGGCAGGCCCTCACACCCAGACAGCCTGGCGATGGGGCAGCAGCAAGCAGCGTAGACCACAGCGAAGTCGCTGCGTTTTCTAGTCACAGAGATCTTCCTTCAGATGGAATGTGTGTGGAAGCCCACTTTTGAAAGCTGGTGGGAGCATTTAAAGGAGCTCCTGGCTCCTCCACAGCGCCCTCTACAGCTCCCAGGGGTCCCCAAGAGTGGCTTGAACACCCCAAGGCTGGACAACATCCAGCTCTCTCCCAACCTGAGTGCTCTGGGCCCCGCCTTGACTCCGTGCCTGACCCTGCCTGGCACCACACCGTGCAGAATCCACACCCCACCTTGTGCACCTGGGAGAAGCAAGGCAGACTTCTCCCACTGCACCCCCAGCTCCTGGCCCCCAGGAGAATCTGACACCTTTCCTATTGCACAGACATTTCGCCTAGTGCTGCCTGGGGCTTTGGTCCCAGGGAGGGCCAGGCCAGAAAGCAGGGATCGCCATGGAAATGTCTTTGAGAAAAGGACGCCAGCAACCTAGTCTCAAGAGTTAGTCAACAGGTTGTTTGGAATTCCAATTACATTGTCCTGGGTGTTCACTGGAAGGACTGATGCTGAAGCTGAAACTCCAATACTTTGGCCACCTCATGCGAAGAATTGACTCATTGGAAAAGACCCTGGTGCTGGGAGGGATTGAGGGTGGGAGGAGAAGGGGACGACAGAGGATGACATGGCTGGATGTCACCACCGACTCGATGGACATGAGTTTGGGTAAACTCCAGGAGTTGGTAGTGGACAGGGAGGCCTGGCATGCTGCAATTCATGGGGTCGCAAAGAGTCGGACACGACTGAGCGACTGAACTGAACTGAACTGAACTGAACTGAAAGGACTCTGGGCTCCCAGGTTCCCACCACAGCAGGAAGACCGGTTTTCCAGTTGGGCCTGACTGCCATTCTAGTCCCCTGTCATAAACAGCTTCTGTTCCTCCAAGGGCTGGTCACAAACACAGGGCCCCTCCTCCTCCCGTCCTAGCAGCAGTGAAGACTTCCCACAGCCTCAGCACATTGCATGGAGGGTGAGAGGCCCATGCAGGAGAGAAGGCATGCCCTTGATTAACCGTGTTGGTGGGAGGGACGAGGGCTCTATTTGGAAAGTAACAAGGAAGCCCCTCAGTGGAGGCAGGACGTGCATTCATGATGCTTCTCGGGACTCTCTAGATTGCCCTCATCAAGTGAAATACTAAACATGGTGACTACGGTGGAGGCCGTGAGTTATCCTCAATATCCACCTTCTTCTGTTTCCATAACAATAAAACTCCTTATTTTTAGTTGACCCATGGCTGTCTGTAATAAAGACCCTTTCCCAGCTTCCTTTGAGGCTGTTTGACTACAAGACTAAAATCTCTCCAGGACGATTTAAATGGAAATGGTGTGTACAGTTTCTGTGTTCAGTCGTACCTGACTCTGTGACCCTGTGGACTATAGCCTGCCAGGCTCCTCTGTCCATGGGATTCTCCAGGCAAGAACACTGGAGTGGATTGCCATGCCCTCCTCCCAGGGAATCTTTCCGACCCTGGGATTGAACCTGCATCTCTTGCGTCTCCTGCATTGGCAGGCGGGTTCTTTACCACTAGCGTCCCCTGGGAACCCCCCTCCACAACACATACTTATCGTTTTAAGACACTGACTTGGGGGTGGTTTGTTAGGCATCAGTAGATAATTAATACACAGCCTGTGCTCAGTTATCAGTTGTGTCAAACTCTTTGTGACCCCATGGACTGTAGCCCACCAGGCACCTCTGTCCATGGGATTCTCCAGGCAAGAGTACTGGGGTGGATTGCCACACCCTCCTCCAGGGGATCTTCCTGACCCAGGGGTCAAACCTGTATCTCTTACGTCTCCCACATTGGCAGGCAGGTTCTTTACCACCAGTGCCACCTGGTTAAGCCCTATGTACAATTTCTAGGAAGTGCCCTAATTTGAGAAAACCTCCTCATCCCTTGCTCCTTTGTATTTGGTGGAATGCAGACACAGGCTGGAGCTGTAGCAGCTCTGTTGGGCCATGAATGACTTTGGGAATGGAAGTCAAGAATGGCAGAGCGATTAAGAAGCGCCTGGGTCCTTGACACTGTGAGGCACCACACCAGCCCTGAATTCCTCCTGCCAGACTTCTTTTAGAGAAGTGAGAGAAATGACTGTATTTGCTAAACCAAATGGAATGCTAATACAATGGCCTCTCCCCTGGAGTCCATCCGGTCTCTCTGGGCTCAGTTCTCACGTCCTCTTTGCTCTCTTTGTTCCAACTACATCAGACTGCTCTCTTTCTAGGGCAAGCCCTGAACTCTCATGTCCAAGAGGCTGTTCCCTCTGCAGAGAATTCCTCTCCTCTCTGCCTGGCTAACTCCTCTTCATAGGAGAGTCCTCAGGAGGACTCTACTGCCCCTTCAGCCCCTGGTCATGCCTTCTCAGCACTGCCTGCACCTCTCCACCCCTTGTAGTGTTCCTCATATTGTGAACTCCTTACACATGATCCACCCCCTCCGCAAGAAGTGGGCAGCCTGCCTGGTCCACCTTGCCTTGCCTGACCTTGTGTAGGGCTCAGATTATAAAGCAGGAGTGCACACGGTCGGGTTGAAATAAATTGCATAATTCTAGCTTCGTGACAGTTATTCACATGTAAGGTTATAAAGTGTGTACTACCACCTCCAAACTACAAAGAGGGCAACTGAGGCCCAGGAAGGAGAGATGCCTCGCCTAAGCATCAGGTTAGCTCAGCGGCCGTGGTAAGACCTGGGCACAGTCCTCCTGAGCAGTAGTGTACACGAAGGGCAGGGGGGACTGGGTGTCTGCAGGGACAAAATCTGAGGGTGTGACTGTCCAGATGCTCTCATCTCACTGTGGTCTTTCTTTAAGTCAAAGAAGATCTCTTGGGACTTTCCTGGGAGTCCAGTGTATAAGACTCTGTGCTCCTAATACACGGGACCTGGGTTTGATCCCTGATCAGGGACCTAGATCTCACACGCCACTACTAAGGCCCTGAGCAGTGAAAGTCACTGAGTCGTGTCCAACTCTTTGTGACCCCATGGACGAAGTCTCTAGGCTGGAATACTGGAGTGGATAGCATTTCCCTTCTCCAGGGGATCTTCCCACCCCAGTGACCGAACCCAGTTCTCCTGCATTGTGGGCAGATTCTTTACCAGCTGAGCCACAAGGGAAGCCCAAGAATACTGGAGTGGGTAGCCTATCCCTTCTCCAGCGGATCTTCCCAACCCAGGAACTGAACCGGAGTCTCCTGCATTGCAGGAGGTTTCTTTTATCAACTGAGCTATCTGGCGCAGCCTAAATAAATAATTTTTAAAAAAAGAATATCTTTTGTCTGCATGCTCTGAGCAGACCCTCTCTAGATGCTGGGAATAAGTGATGATAAGATGGGGGTGATCCCACCCACAAGTTTCTCCCTTCATAAGTGAGGAAAAAAAGGTTGGCTGGAAAAAGAAATTGGTTGGTGTGGGCCTAAGCATAGGAGGAAGGGACAGTCTTGGGTGTTCGGAGCATGTCATCAGGGCCAGAGGCTATGGGCTTTGGGGACATGTGTTAGCTCGTCCCAGAAGCCCCAGTAACAGTCACTCCTCCTTCTTCAGTCGCCACACCTGAAAGCCAGAGCCAGGAGGAAAGAAGTTCACAGAGAAAGACTGAGAACACCCAGGGCCCCCATCGCTTCCTGCAGGGGAGGAACAAGTGGGTTCCCTTTAGGATGCACTGCAGGCTTCACACCTGGTGGCCTCATTTCCCTGGACTCACAGTTCTAGAAGGCAGCTCTGAGCAGGTCCTGGGAGCCTCTTCCCTGTGGCTGTGTGCGCGCTGTGCATTCCTGCCTCTTTTGTCTTTTATTCATTCACTTGCTCATCCTCTGTCCTCCTCCCCGAGTACCTGGCTCCTCGCAAACCCTGGAGATATCCCTTGAATCCTTGCAGCCCTCACAGGCTGTCCTGCTCCTAGGCCTACGGGTCTTATCCTTGTTGTGGGTGGAGTTGTGTCCTTGCAAAAAGATACGTTGAACTCTCAGCCCCTGAGATTTATTTGGAAATACAGTCTTTGCTAATGTGACCCAGTTAAGACAAGGTCACCCTGGATTAGCATGGGTCCTAATCCAATGACTGATACCCTTGTAAAAAGGCCATGTAGGGATGGAGAGACACACAGGGAGAACACCATGAGATAACAGAGGTGAACACTGGGGTGATGGGTCCTAAAGGCCAGGATTGTCAGCAACCGCCAGAGGCTGGAAAGGAAAGATCCTCCCCCAGAGCCTTCAGAGGAAGCATGGTCCTTCATTTCAGGCTCCCAGCCTTCAGAACTGAGAAGCAATAAGTCTCCATTTTTTCAAGACCTCTATTTATTTGTCATGGCCGCCTTAGGAAAGCCATACAATCCTTATCATGGGTGAGGTCCTGTCTCCCTACCTGGATGGAGAGTCCCCCAAAATGGGAGGGGTCTTGCTCCTCTCTGTACCCCAGACATCAAGTGAGAAGTGAGTGGAGAGGGTCCCCTGTCTCCGCCACCACCCGCCCCCAGTCCGAGACTCTGCACCGGAGATGAGGAAGCCTCATTCCGCCCACTGCCAGCTGCTCCGGCACAGCCCACCAGAAGGAGGTTGTCCCTCTGTTCTGGCCCCAACACACCGTTCTGATCGCGCCTGGCCCTTGTCACATTTCATGATCATATATGTATTTGTGGGTCATTTGTTTACTTCCGGTCACCTGCACTAGACCATAAACTCCACACAGGCAGGGGCATTCGGGTGCACGTGTACGTGAGCTAAGTCTCGTGTGGCACTTGCTACTAAACCAGGGGTGAGCGATACAGCCCCTGCCTCTGGGGAGGGGCCTGGGGGCGCAGGCAAGCAGTGGCAGCAGGAGTTCAGCCACTAGCTGCTGCGCTGCCTCCACCTTCCCTACACACCCATCTTTCCTCTTTAATGACCAAACGACTGGCTTGTATTTAAATTTTAAATACAAGCTGGCTCGTATTTAAAATTCACAAATCTGTATTTCCATAGATGCAGATTCCTACTTTATTAAGGTAGCTCTGCCTTGCAGGCTGGGCATACAGATCTTTGCAAGCTCGCCAGATAACCCTGGTGACAGATATGAGGACTTCTCAAAGCCAGTTGTCCCCCCTGAAGCCACTGTTGCAGCTCAAAGGCATAGAGTGTTGCCTTTCCGACCAGGGCTCCGTCCGGCTCTGACAGAACCCTCTAACCTTTGGGGTCTCAAGGGTAAAAGCTCTGACACCCGCACCATGACCAGGTGTGACTAGGGTCTAGAACAGAGGCAGGGAGTCAGGGGTTGGAGAGCTGACACGGTGAGAAGAGCAGATGGCGGTGCCATTGAGAAGGGCCTGGGGTGGTAGGGTCCTGGAAGCGGGTGCTGAGGCCCTGGTGCCCTCTCAACCCTCAACTGGCGTGTCTCAGACTCGATTCTTGGGTGTCCTTGCTGGAATCTGAAAATACACACATGTGCATACATGTGCACACACCCACATACACAGCTCACACACACATCAACATACAGATGCGCCCCCCCATACACACACATCTTGTCCTCAGAGATGGTTCCCAGAATATGCACAGACCCACGGTGCTCCCACCTCTTCCCGCCCCCCACCAAGGAGCCCTGAAGCTCCCAGGCAAAGAAATCAGACAATGGGAAGAGGGCAAAGGAGAGGAAAGTCTTTGAATCTCTTTGGTCATTAATTAGTATACGGTTTTGAGTGAGTCAGTTCCCCTCCCTGGACCTCAGTTTCCCCACATGTAAGGGCCACAGCAAGGCACCAACTGAGAAAGGTTTTGGCCGCTGCCACACCCACCAGTCAGCACCCTGCAGAGGAGTGAGGGTAGGGGGGCCCAAGGCTCAGAGCACCACCGGGCCCAGGGGTGACAGAGACAAAGGCGGCCAGGGTAGCACAGTGGCCACAGCTCAGCCTCCAGGGTCCCCTGCCGGGTGTGACTCCTGGCTCCACCAGCTGTGTCGCCTTCTGCGACCTCTTTGCATCTCAGCAGGCTTCCTAGGTCGCCCGGTGGTAAAGAACCCGCCTGCTGATGCAGAAGCCACAGGAGACGCGAGTTCGATCCCTGGGTCGGGAAGATCCCCTGGAGGAGGAAACGGTGACCCACTCCAGTATTCTTGCCAGGATAATCCCATGGACAGAGGAGCCTGGTAGGCTGCAATCTATGGGGTCGTAAGAGTTGGACACAATTTAGCGACCGAGCACACACATACTGTGCCTCAGCTTCCCCATCTGTAAAATGCGGATGACAGTCTCTACCTCCCCAGTGTGAAGACGATGCTACTAGGGTGCCTAGTACAGAGTGGTACCAGAAGTGTGGGTACCCTGCCCTGATCAGGAGGCAAGAAGCAGCCAGCGCCCTGCTCCCCAACAACAAGGGAGCCAAGATTCACCCCCTTACACCCTCTGGCTTCCTCTCTCACTGCCCTGAAGTTCTGGGCTCTGGAAAGCGTGACACGGACAACAGCGCTCTCCCTGATTGTGGAAATAGAGTGACATCCCCGCCGCTCCCCAGCCCCATCCCAGCATCCCTGGCCCCCTGACTGTGATATTTTGCACCCTAGCCTCCACCACCTCCTGCATGCTGTTTACCTACTTATTCATTTGCTGCCTGCCATCATCCCCCCACCCGATGGTAAGCTCCCTAAATCCAGGGGAGGGTCCTGACTTGTCCACTGTTGTGTCCTCAGCGCCTAGAACAAATCTGGAGCAGGACGGGCCATCCAGTCAACATCTGTGGGATGAGGGAGTGAATAAACAGACGAATGAAAAGAAGGGAGATAAAGCAATATTTTTTCAGCTTCTCCGCAGACATTGGGGTCTTCTGCCTGGGTCTGAATCCCGGGTCAATGGTTCTTGGCACAGAAGAGGGGCTTAATAAATATTAAAGTAATAGATAAAGCAGAGAATGAGGGAGGAAAGGTAGAGATTTGGGCCTGCATTGAGCCAACCTCATCCTGACCTCGGGCCAAGAGCCGTGGAAAACCTGCCAAGGACCAGACCGTGCCCTTGGCCCAGCGGGCCCCATTACCTGGCCGTGCCTCCACCAACACAGAGGCCCTTCTGTGTCATCCTTGTCACGTCATTATCACTCTTGGCGGTCCAGGAGGTGGGACTGCGCTGGGCATTTAGGTACAGAGGTCCTGCAGGTACTATGGGGCCATGCAAGGCTTTGGATCATGTGTACAAAGCTGGGTTAGAGAAAGTCTTGAGAGGGCAGCTGAGTACATGGGGAGGGGGCGGGGGAGAGACGGAGGGAAGACAGCAGGCACTGAATGCAGGGGGGCAGAGGCCCCGGGAAGGGGCATCCCGGGGTTCTGGGAGACTGTGGCTGCTGGCGGAGTGGGAGGAGGAGGGGTCAGCATTCCAGCAGGGTCATCTGTGTGTCTAGAAGATTGGTGGTTCTCAGAGAGGTATAGGAAGGGGCTTTGACGGCTGGTTTGGGGAAAGAGGGGAGGTTAAGGAGGTTAGCATTTTTCCTAGAATATTAACTCTAGAGCACATCTGTCCTTTCCAAAGCTTTTTAGACAGCCAGTTTCCCTAAAGTGTGCACCAGTCCCTGAGGAGGGAAGCACAAAGCGGATGCTCTTCCCCTTTGGACCTACAAGGAGCCCAAAGCCCCCAGAGAGGTTAACAAAGCTCACAGTGGTCCCAGGACTCCTGTCTCCAGATCCGCTGCCTTCCAGTCCTGCAGGATGTGCTTATTCTCCTGGGTCCTTGGGTGTGAGGGGGTCGTGCAGTGTTAAAAACAAGACAAGGGGAGAGGGATGTTGATGGTGAGAAAGAAACCAAGATCCTACGAATCGCAGACTTGGCACTATTTGCCTTCGAGAGTCCTACAGACTTATTTGTAGCCCTCAAAGTTTTGTGGATGAGACGCATTAAAAAAAGAGTGTTAAACTGCATCAGTTCTAGGAAGGCATCAGTTGGATGGTACACTGTGACTTTATGAACCACCACCAATTTTTAAAAGACAGTGTAACTGGGACACACGACATCTAGAAGATGCATCCCAATTTCAGAGATGGGAAACACGCAAGTGTATGCGCCTTAGAGCTTAGTGACTGACTGACTGTGTTTCATGAAACCCTGTAGTACCAGGCGAACGCCCTGCAAAGACTGTAACCAGATATTCAGACTCTCGTAAAGATTTTTCCTGTCTGGCCTCTAAGATAAAACGAGACCCTGTATTGTCAATAGTGCTGTTGGAGTTGGATACTTAGACACCCTGATCAGTCCCTTCACCCTGCACTTTGTGCATGAGAACCTCAGCTTTTCAGCCTGAGTGAAGGCAACCTCGCGTTTGAATGGCTTCCCTAATAGCACAGTTGGTAAAGAATCCATCTGCAATGCAGACCCCAGTTCAGTTCCTGGGTTGGGAAGATCCCCTGGAGAAGGGATAGGCTACCCACTCCAGTGTTCCTGGGCTTCCCGGGTGGCTCAGCTGATAAAGAATCCGCCTGCAATGCGGGAGACCTGGATTCAATCCCTAGGTTGGGAAGGGACCCTGCAGAAGGGAAAGGCTACCCACTCCAGTATTCTGGCCTGGAGAATTCCATGGACTGTATAGTTCATGGGGTGGCAAAGAGTCGGACACGACTGAGCGACTTTCACTTTCACGTATATACACACTTTCATAGTTCACAAACTTCTGTGGGTAAATCTTCACCCTGGCCTTGGAAGCGGGTCTCATCTGCCCACTCTTGCCTTCAGCACACACCAGTGAGCCCTGGGACTGGCGTCGGAGCCCAGGCCGTCCTTGACCCTGAGAAGCTCCTTCTGCCTCCCTCAAGAGGTCATCCCAGCCCCCTGCAGGCACTTCTGCCAGCATGCCTGCCCCTCCCTGACCTCCCTCAGACTGGACCCGAGGACTGCACTGAGAAGAAATGAAACGATTCGTAACTGGGGACAGAAGGAAGAGGAAAGAAAGAAAGTTGGAGCTTGGAGGTTTGTGGCCTCTGTCCCCTGGTCCAGGAGTGAGGGGAGGGGGCCCAGGTCTCCACCTTGACTGAGTGACCTTGGCCACGTGCCGTCCTCTCTCTGGGTCTCTGTTTCCTGCAAAATGGGGCTGGGTATCTCTGGGGTCCCTTCCAGCCCTGCTTTTCTGGCCTTCCAGTGCAAACCCTGAGAGTCTTGGTGGACAAGGCCCAGCCAGGCCACCAGGAGCCCCTGCGAGCCAGAGTCCTCGACCTGGGATATCTGTGTCTGGTTATCACTTCTGGAGAGCAAACCTCCTTTCCCACACCTCCCTCAGGGAGGACCTGAGGCAAAAGCCTGGGGTGGTGGGCACCACTCTGGACCGAGGGGCCAGAGCCCTGGGCCTCTACCCGCCAGCAGCTCCTGTCTCCCGGGCCCGTCACTCTGCTCTGCCTCTCAGTCCTCCCCTGCCCCCACCCCCACCTGCAGAGGGGTGCAGTGGTGCTCCTTGCCTGTGGCAGACTAGCACTCACCCAGTGCCCACCCTTTGCTGTGCGGACGCTATCCATACCCCACTAATCCTTACAAAAACAACCTCCCCGGGGGGGTAGAGTCTACCTCGCTCCCAGCAGTCTGACCTGGAGCCTGTGCTCTTGATCCCTAGGCCACTTGTCGCGGTGGCCACTTCCATCCCTGCTCCGGGCACTGCACTGGTGCTGCCCGTGGACTCTCCCTAAGTCTCCCCCACAACCAGGAGCGGGTCATGATTATATCCCCATTTCTCAGATGAGAAAACAAAGCTCCGAGAAGTTACATACCTTGCCCCAGGACACACAGTTTTTGTGGAGGGTCTGCACACCATACCCGGGCTGGGCACTCCCAGTTACAACCTCCTCCTTAGCTCACACATTCTACTGTGTTCTTTGGACAAGATGGAAAATGCAAGCTAGTCACCAGGACAACGAGAAGAATTTGTCAATAAATGAATGAGCACCGCCCGTCAACCCAGGTCAGTGGTCGGACACCAACTTGGACAGGTGGCTTCTCACTTCTCGCCTTGGGACCTTGCCCCTTGCCTATTAGGCAAAGCCCACCACCATGGCACTAAACTGAGGCATGGACACACAGTCTCTTTTACTCCCATAGGCAAGGAGTTTCCCTGTGAGACCATAAGTTTTGCTCACAAGACAGTTTTTAAATAGATCAACGTAAGGCTTCAACTGTGGGTACTGAGGACCATCTGGGGCAGAGATGATGGGTTGTCTCCCAGTACCCATTCCCTCTTTCTACAATAAAGTGAAAGTGTTGGTCTCTTAGTACTGTCTGACTCATTGTGACGCCATGGACTGTAGCCCACCAGGCTCCTCTGTCCATGGAATTCTCCAGGCAAGAATGCTGAAGTGCGTTGCCATTTCCTCCTCCAGGGATAGAACCTGGGTCTCTTGCACTGCAGGCAGATTGTAGTAGAACCCTCAAACTTAGCTGGGCATGTGGCCTTCCAGAATAAAACCCACATTTCCCAGCCTCCTTTGCGGCAACGCATGGTCATGTGACGAAGTTCTGGACAATGAGATACGGAGTGGAGGTGCCAGGCAGCAAGACACCATGCTCTTCCTGTCCTTTTTCTTCTTAGAAAGTGGGCATGATGTGAACTATCCTGGACACGCCAAAAAGGGCCATACCCCAGGGAGGGTGGAGCAAGAAGAGATACCTGAGTCCCTGCCACCCGCACCTGCCTGCCTTGCCTGCCCAGGACCATGAACTCCAGGCTGACCTGAGATAGTTGGTACCCCCTTTATTTGGAGTCTCTGCACCAGAACCAGACTAAACCCTACCCAATAAACCAATTTCACCACGTGAAGACACAAGCGTCTCCAAGCAGGTGTCAGATTCAAGAGTTCGGGTCTGCGTGAATTAAGCTCAATAGTAAGGCGATGTGCTTTCAAAACATCTGATGCACACTCAGACTACAGTAACGGAAGTGTAGGTTTTCAACACAGAGGGGGCTTCTGATGGAATTCCCACTGGCGTCCTTCTTGTTTTAGGGAATTTGACCAGCTGGAGTTCATCCAGGTCAGCATCTGATTGGAAGCAATTTCACTGGTGGAACCAGGGATGCTTGGCCTGAAGGATTCTTAAAAGTGCCCGGCAGAGCCCTGTGAAGGCTGCCAAGAGGAGAGTCAGCGGTGGGGAAGGAAAGGCCAGGGCCTGGGAGGCAGACGACAGAGCCTGGCATCCTGGGACAGGCCCAGGAAAGGCAAGGGGCCTGGTCGCTGCCCACGGGCCACTGATCTCCATCAGTGCAAGTCAGGGTCTGCATGTGTGAGTCAGGCCCTCCTGCTCCTCAACCGTCTCCCCCAGAGACCTGCAGTGACAGTGTGCGCCAGGCCACAAGTGGAGAAGGAGCTCCTGCATTGGGCTCCAGGGGCACCCAGGGAAGTGTAGCCCTCATCAGAGGAAGATTTCTCAGGAGCACAGGTGCCCCTTTAACACCTTGAGTTCTCTGGGACCCTGTCCCCACCCGACACACACACTCCACAGAGTCACTGTGTGCTGAAGGATTCGAAGTCTAGAGTGTGCAGCTGCACAGCCGGGCCCCTGCCCCCTGGAAGGGGAGAACTTTGCCTCGGGTCATTGAAGGGACCTGATGTCCCAGCTGCACTGAAACCCCAGCCTCAGTTCTAGGCCATGAAATTTTAAACCACCTCCTACGACACCTCGGTTTTCTTATCTCTCAGTTGGGTTTAATGAAAGGTAACCCAAAGATCAATGCAAGAAGACAGAGAGATGGTGTGTGTAAGCTCCCAACATGACATTCACGAAGTGACCCTTCTCCCTTGTCCGCAGGAGGGGCTCACAGATGAGGAGTGACCGTGCTGGGGCGGGGGGGAGGGGGGGGGCCTGTGGGAGGAAGGAGGCAGCTTTTGCCAATTTACCGTTCTTCTCAGGACCCATCATCTTAGCTTGTCACTCAGGGTCTACTCTTTGCCAGCCCTTCTTCTGTGCCTTTCTCTCCAAATACCCAGGGGAGGGGAGCCATGCCTGGAGCAGGGGGAACCCAAGGGGCCGCTCATTCTGTCCACAGGCCGAGGCCCAGCGAGGTAGGACTGTACCTGGCAGACCTCCTATGAGATAACTCCAGACTTGGGGAAGTCACAAGCCCCATCGCCCAGAGGTGGTCATGCTTAGGGCTGGGAAGACCTGTGTTTTAACAAACTTCCAGATGATTCTCACTTGCTGGAGACCCTAGAGTCTGAAGCTCTCTGATCAGGGGAAGCCCCAGGTCTCTCTCCCAGCACGGATGGTGGGTATCCCACCGGGCTCCCTGGATCTGCAGACCCGCCCACCTGCCCACATCCCTCCCTGGCACATGGCCGGCCGGGCAACTCCCAGGCCTCTGGTCTCGGCACTGCTGGTCTCTTCCATGATTTATGGCTGTGACTCCCACACGCACTCCAGGAACAAGAGAACCCGGCGCACCATTCACAAATTAAATTCAGCCCTCCTCTCCTCCCAGGTAATGGGCCCATCTGATGATGGAAGAGCTTATAAACAGCTATCGTCAAATTAATCTCGATGTCAGAGAAATAATAGCAGCTGTAAATAAGACTGAGTGTGCCTGGCTCGCCAGCTTGTTAGGGCACTTTATAAAGCAGGGCAGCACCATTAATACCACATGGTCTAATTCCCCCGCCATCTGCACGCTGAAGCTGAGCACCGGCCGAGGAGTCTCCCAGGAGTCAGGATCACCACCCAGGGTGGCAGGTGGAAACCCCAGCAGAACGGGGTTTGCTGGCCATCTCCTAGACCCACGGCTTCTTCCATCCCTGCCCAAACTGCCCTCATAAGCACAGCTGGGGTTCTCAGGGTTGGGGGGCTGCCAGCCATGCTCAGTCCTCCCCATACTCCTCACGGGGCCTCCTCCCACCTGGGTACCCTCCCCTGTCTCACCTTCTACTGACAGGGACCTTGGCCTTCAACCGCAGCCCGAGGCCCACCTCCCCCACAAAGCCCGCGAGGCCACATGGCATCCCAAAGGAGGTGCCATGTTTGCAGCATCCATCAGCGGGCGCTAGGGCAGAGACCACGAGTCAGCGGCCCCCCCCTCCGTAGCCCACACAGCCTCTGCCTCTCTTGGGCTGCAGTGAGAGTGATGGAAACAGCAGAGCTCTGAGGACGGTGGGAATGGGGGCCACCAGCTCTAGTGGGGCACGCGGCCATGGTCAGGCCTGGTGGCGTTACCCTGGCTAAAGTCTCTGGGAATATTAATTGTGTGAATTCAGTGATGGTGTCCAACTCATGGGGCTCAAGAGACCTGTCAATGGAAAGAACGGGAAGCAGACACTGAAGCTGTGTATCCAGAGAGAGCATGTGTGGGTATCACCGTGCTGCTGCGCGTACTCACGGGTGTGAGCAGCAAGTGGCTGTGTGCGCCTGTTGTCACCTATGTGTATGACTGTGTAACGTACTGTGTGTACAGATATTTATGTACAGATATTTACTCGTGTCGATGAGTGGACGTGCTGACGTCATGCGGGTGTGTGGCTGTGTGCGACTATGCAAATGTGCATGATTCGGGGACTGTGTACAGACAGGCGTGTGCTGGGCTGAGCATCCAGGTACACAATCATGTGCACGCCAAGGGCTAGACGGGTCGTGTGCAGTGTGTCTAACGTAGCTGTGGACTCATAGACGGCTAGGGAGAAAGCCCACCCCAAGGAACCTGGTGTGTATCTGTGCTGTGCTGAGTCACTTCGGTTGTGTCCGACTCTTTGTGACCCCATGGACTGTAGTCTATCAGGCTCCTCTGTCCATGGGATTCTCCAGGGAAGGATACTGGAGTGGGTTGCCATGCCCTCCTCCAGAGGATCTTCCCAACCCAGGAATCGAACACACATCTCCTGCGGCTCCTGCATCGCAGGCTGATTCTTTACTGCTGAGCCAACCGGGAAGCCAAGGAACCTGGGCAAAGTCATAAACATACAAAGCGGGAGAAAGTCCTAAGCAGACTGGGGCCTCAGCACAGCCCCTGGTTCATCCCGGACACACCAGAGCTGCGCATGGACAGTGTGCCCTTCGTTCCTGACAAAGGCCAGTCAGCCACTGGCCATGCTGATTAACAGGCAACGCTGCTGTGGCAACAGTCAGGAGTGACGAGGGCCCAGCTGCCCCACAGGACGTCTGCCTCTTCTCCCGTCCCCTCTGCAGTCCTCTGCTCCCCAGCCCACCCTGCACCCTGCAGCCCCTCTGCCTGCAACACTCTGCCCCTACCTCTGGTCCAATTCAACGCCATGCATCCTCTAAGACTGTGCCCAGCCCAAGCTCCCCCTGAAAGAGCACTCAGCCCACACCTTGAACCATACTTTCTTGTTTGTTCATGTGTCGGTTTCCCACGAGACTACTTTTCTTTAGGGCAGTTAAAGTGCTTGGGAGAATACCAGGCACAGAGCAAGTACAACGTGAGCATTTGCTGATGCTCGTGTTATTGTTATTATCCCCATGTCTCCAGTGCCTGGCAGAGTGCCTGATCCAACGCAGACACACATCTGTTAGGTCAGCTTAACAAATCCATGATCAGATCTGAGCTTCGTTATAATCAGTTGCAAGGGTTACTAGAATTGTTCCCATTTTATAGATGAGAACACTGAGACTCGGAAAGGTTTTTTTTTCCCCCTACCCTTTGTTTCATTTACCAAATTCAAAGTGCCTCCTAGAAGCAGTCAGGGGATCATGTACATGGCAACGACCTAGCAGATAGCCATGTATAACAATGAGTGTAGCCCCACGCTCTGTGCCAGGCATCATGGCGGGTATACTCCATCCGCCATCTCACCTGTCACAGCCTGGCAGGTAAGATTGAGTACCCAATTCAGCAGGGAGCAGAACCCATGCTTGAGAGGGTTTCCCACTTCAGAGGAGGTCACAAGCCCTCAGCTCCCTGCTGGCAGCCTCCCCACTCAGTGTGGCCCTCCCAGGTACGACACGTTGACCCATGGGAGCACTCAGGCAGTCCGGCTGGGCAGAGGGGCGGGAGGGGACAGAGGATTGCCAGGGAAATGGCTGGGGCTGGGGAACAGCAGGGAAGATGGGGACTGGCATGGGTAGGATGACAATGAAATGAGAGGGCCCGATGCTCCAGAAAAGAAAAAGAAAAATCAGGCAAGGTGACAGCCCTCGGACTCTGAACATTCACCTCTTGGATCAGCTCTGGGCCTCCATGGGAGGGGGCAGGGTGCAGACTGACCTGAGAGGTTCCCAGGCAGCAAGCTGCAGATCACTCCCTGCTCCAGGAACCAGCTCCAGTTCTGCCTCCTCCAAGAGGCCCTCCTGACTTTGCCAGGCCCCCGTGACTTCCCAGCTGAGGCACCAACTCTGGCCAGCGGCCTCCAGGCTGGGTCACACTTTCCGGCCAGCACGACTGTCAGCCTGGCCCTCGGTGTAGCCTAATCTGTGCAGTCTCCACCCAACTCCAGGGTCCTCAGGGGTCTCCGCAGCCAGGCTGCAGGCCAGACCCTATCTGTGCCTCAGATGCCCACAGCCCGGCGTAGATTCTCAGTAACTGCTTCTCCAAGAAAGCTGAGACATGCCCTTCCTTGCCTGTTCCCCGTGCACACTTTTTGGGCCCCTGAGACTGTTCCAGTGAGGGAGGAACCGAGAATGAACGTCTTTTTCTAAGCACTTCCCAGAGGTTCTCGTGTCATGTATCAAAATTTTCTTTCATCCTCACCTCCCCAGGACAATGGTATTGATAACAATTATCTCCAGTTTTTTCTAAGGAAGAGACTGGGGCTCAGAGAGGTCCAAAGTCACCTGCAGGATGGACTTAGCGAGTCCCCGAGAGCTGGGCGCTTCCTGCTGAGAAGCAGGGGACGGGGACAGAGGCAGGTGTCTGACCTCACCCACCCTCTTGTGCCTCTGGCTCCTCTTTCCTCCACCCCTCTCTTGGGGGTGGTGTGGGCTGGTGAGGGCCCTCGAGGGTGGGATGGGGATGGGCTGGGGAAAGGCCATCCCAGGTTCCTCTCTGGGCTCCTGGACCACCTTTGCCATCACACTGCCCGCTCACCTGCTCAGGTGAGGGCTGATGGCTGTAGCTCCCTTTACCCACCCCTCCCCACCCCCGCCCCCGTG
>SJYQ01096220.1:51543-136528 GCA_006410935.1 Redunca redunca
GGCGGGGCGCGGGGCGCGGGCGGCGGCGGGGCGGCGGCTGGCGGAGAGACAGATGGCCCATGGAAAGGCTCCCTTCCCGGCCCCTCTCGACATTCAAAGGCGCTGGGGCCGCAGCTGCCGCCACACAAAGGCGCGCCCAGCCAATGGGAACGGAGCGCAGCGCGGCGCGGCCTCGCCGAAACCGCGGGGGACAGCGGGGACCTCGGGCGCGCGGGTGGCTGGGGGGGTGGGGGTTGCAGGGAGGGAGGGGTGATGGCTGAGAAGCAGCGGGCGGCCAATCGCCGTAGCCCGCGGCCGGGCGCGGGAAGGGGGTCAGCCCCGCGGGGCTCCTGCAGCCTCGCGTGGGTCCCTGATCGCCCACGGGCCGGAACGCGCGCGCGTGGAGCGCCCTGCACCCAGACACGCGCGGCGTGCACACGGAACGTGCACATACCGAGAGCGACGTGCACCCAGACATGTGAAGGTGCCTTCGTGCGTGCAGAGAGACAGGCTCGAGCGGTTCCAGTGCACACGACCCAGAGGTCTTTGCACAACGCGCCCGGGTCACTCGGGGACGTGTGCATGGAGGCAGGCGCACGTGCAGAGCCCGACTGCGGGCACAAGTGGAGCTGGAAAGCGAGCAAGCCCGGCACACCGGACCCAGGCACTGTCACACGGGCATGCACACACCGAAAGCCTTGTTAACCGAACACGTGCCAAGAACGCATTCCCAAAGACACACAGAGAGGACACACAATGCAGATATGCACACTTGCAGGCTCTCTGCCTGTCACACCGCTTTTTTGCTTCTGCAGAGCACAAAGCTTACAATATGTATTTGCAGAATGGAAAACCCTGTTCCTAGCCTGAGGTGTGTGCACACGTTCCATACAGAGACATGCTCACCCCAGAAAACTGTTCGACCACCATTCTCTGCACTCTGACAGAGGTGCAACCAGCCATGTGCACAGACACGCCCGCTTCCACTGCTGACAGGCACATATGTGACATCAGGGTTAGGAGGCTCCTCAGAGTCACATGTGGCCGCCCAGCCACAGGGTCTCATGGGTCCTGTGGCTGGTCTGCCAGGTACAAGCAAGACAGAAGCAAACAGCCTTCACCCAGCAGCCCAGTTGTCAGGTGGACTGCTAAGACCCGGTTCCTACACTCAGCCCACCTGCTATAGCAACTCCCCGCAGAGCCCTCAGACCAGGCTCACAGTCCAAAGTCCAAGGCAAGACCAGAGTCCGCTTGGCATCCACAAGGCAGAGGATGCCACAGGCAAGTTCCTCCATCTCCACCTGTCTTTAGTGGCTCCTTTATCTCATGAGTCTGGGAAAATTAGATGGGAAAATTGCAGTAGGTGGAACTGGAAAAAAAAATCTACTCAACCAACCCTGCTTCCATTTTTGAGATAAGAAAAAGGAGGCGCATTTACTGAACACACTTTGTGTTGTGTCAGGGCCTAAGGAGGTGATCCAAATCCTATGGAGGCCCCAGTGCTTGCAGCCCAGAGGGGCTTCAGAAATGGGAGAGATGGGGGTCAGCACAGGGCGCTGGGGAAGGGACACCTAGAGGAGCACCTAGCAGAGTGGGTGGGAGGTGGGGAGAGCTGACGGGCTTGACTCCAGAAAATTGACTTCTAAGTGTGACTTGAAGAAAGAACGGGAGAAGTGAGGTCAGGCGAAGAACACAGCAAAGGGAACACCGCAGGCAGGCTTTGCCAAGACACCCACCGTATGCCCGGTGGCCACAGCTGGGCACGAGCCCAGTGCGTACATATCCCTCAGACCTCTCCCCACCCTGAACACCTCCACTGCCGTCAGAGAACTCGGGGATGAAGGCAGTCAGAAGAGTACACCAACAGTTCCGAGCCCCACTCTTGACAATCATTCCAACCCACTCCTGCCCCCAGCTCTTTCCTTTGTTCATTACCGATCAAATAAACATAATACCACCACTAATAAAATTGTAAATGAAAAGAACTTAAGAAAACCTAACTACTCAAATTTTTACCTTTTCTGTTTCAGCCTTTGCCAGTATAATTATATAATATAGGTTTTGTCATCAGAATCTACATATTTTTTACCTTGCTTTTTAAACTCAACGTTTTAGAGACTTCCTTGGTGGTCCAGTGGTTAAGAAGCAGCCTTCCGATACAGGGGATGTGGGTTCAGTCCCTGGTCAGGGAACTAAAGTCCCACATGCCTGGGGGCAGCTAAGCCCACATGCCAAAACTTTTTAAGCTTCTGTGCTGCAGAGAAGTCTGCCCACTGCAACGAAGAACCAGAGCACCTCAGTGAAGACCCAGGACAGCCAAGTATTTAAGGAAATAAATAAATAATAAAAATAGTAATAGGGTGGTGGTGGTCCAGTGGTTAAAAATCTACTCAGTGCAGGAGACATGGGTTCAAGCCCTCATCTGGGAACTAAGATCCCACATTCTAAGGGGCAACTAAGCCCATGCGCCCCAACTACTGAAGCCCGAGTGCCTAGAGCTTGTGCTCTGCAACAAGAGAGGCCACCGCCAGGAGAAGCGTTGGCAATGCAATGAGAGTAGCCCCGGTCCACGGCCGTCCCAGCCTGAACACACCTGATCACATCTGGTCCCGGAAGCTAAGCCGGGTCGGGCCTGGTTAGAACTTGGATGGGAGGGTAGCCTCCACTCATCACAACTAGAGAAAGCCTGTACACAGCAGCAAACACCCAGCATAGCAATAAATAAGTAGATACATAAATGTTTAAAATAATAATAATAAACTTAAAGTTTTATCAGAAACATTTTCCCATAATTATCTTCCTAATTTTCATTTTCGATGTTTTCATTGTATTCCAACAAGTGAATGTACTGTGAAATTACTTAATCATCCTCTATTCTTGGGCACTTAATTTGCTCTCAGTTTTTCATTACTGCAAATTATACAAGGAACTTTTACATTCCTGTAGCTGGTAGCTTTTGTTGAGCTGTAACTTCGAATAAACTTTGAGGATTGGCTGGCATTCTTAAGTAAATATAGAAAACTTTATGTTGCCTGCCATACATTTTAAAAGCTTTATAAAAAGATTAAGCTCATTGCCAATGCTACCAGCAATATGCATGCACGTGTGCTAAGTCTTCAGTCCTGTCTGACTCTTTGCGACCCCATGGACTGCAGCCCACCAGGCACCTCTGTCCATGGGATTCTCCAGGCAAGAATACTGGAGTGAATTGCCATGCCCTCCTCCAGGGGATCTTCCCAACCCAGGGACCAAACCTGCGTCTCCAGCAGATCCTGCATTGCAGGCTGATTTTTTTTCTTTTTTTTTTCAGGCTGATTCTTTATAGTGTGCCAGTTCCTTTGCAACCTGGCTAGCTTTGGGTGAGCATTCTTTATCTTACTTTATACTAGAGCAGCTCACAAAGGCTATGACTGCCCAGCCTGACCTTGTCACCAGAGCAATTTGGATACACACTCCGAAGTCAGATTGCCGGGCTTCACATTCTGCCTCTGCCACTTATTAGCTTGGACAAGTTATTTTAACTTCTCTGGGCCTTGGTTTCAATAGCTGTAAAATGAGCATGATTATAGCAACCTTCCCCAAAGGACTGAGGTGAGGACCAAGTAAGTTAATACTTGTCGAGGACATAGAATAGTGCCTGGCTCTGCATCCCTTAGTTCTTTCCCCTTGTCCACCTCTCCTCGTCCACTACCTCTTGTTCTCCTGTTGTTATTTATGACTGCCTAGTTAATGTATTTACGGGACATTACACCATAACGTGGAACATCCATTAAACAAAAGCAATCACCAAGGAACAGACCAGCACTATAGCTAGGGAAATCCATCTACTAACCATACCCTTCCTGCCGTCATATACTTCGGAGAAACATAGCAGCATTCCCACACTGGCCTGCACCTCCTGCTAAGAAAGACTGTGGGTCAGGAGAACAAGCTTCTTGTGTAATAAAACCTACCATCCCTCAGCCTCAGTGCTTAGTGTATTAGCCTCTCTGTCTAATACAGGTAATAATAACCTGCATTAAAGGTTTACTGTGAGGATCAAATGAGAGGATATTTACAGAGTCTATAAATAATACAGAGAATTCTAGAAGCATACAATGAAACTTGGTCTCAAGTTTCTCTCCAAAAATGAAACTTGATTACTGTCTTGCCCACCTCCCTGTTTTGCTGATGAGGAAACTGAGGCTCACGAACAAGATCAGAACCGTTCAAGGCTGGGTTACAGCTAGATCCATTTTCCCCAGCATACAGCCTAGGATTGCTCTACCTCCCGTTTTCTTCCCATTATGCTGGTGAGGACTGTTTTCACTCCCCTTCCCATTACGTAAAGTTCACAGAAGTTCATTCATCCCGGTTCTTTCTTTGTATATTCTTCTTGCCCACTGCCAAAATCAGTATCTAGAGCATGTTTGCAGGCTTAGCATGTAAGACTCAGGAGGAAATACTGAAAATGCAAGGTGAAGGTCTATCCATAATTCCTGATCCCAAATGGAGAAACGTGGCTCTATAATGCAGAAATAGCACTGTCATTTGGAACCTTGACCCACGCTTTGATTCCTCACTCTCTTTCGTTTCCACTCTGGCCACCTGCAGAAAGGATTCTATAGAGCATCGTGTTTCTAGGACCCAGAAGCAACTGTTTCAAGAATTGCTTACTCCTTTGGAGCCCAGTATCAGATCTGGGTTATGACTACCATTGCCCTTTAGTCCACAAATGAAAACAAATCCACCTCACTAGTCATGTAGACCTCAAACAATTTCCAAGCCTGATGACCAAATTCCTGCTCTTCTCCAGGTTGTGTTGGCATCAGGTGGACATTGCTTTCAAAATCGCTGCAAAACAGCAGTGCCCCAACCACTGCACCCCCGAAGACTGGTGTCACAACAGCTCCTGTGCTGAACAAGGCAGGAGGTCCAGATGCAGCCTGCTGGGGGCGGAAGCATGGCCCCAGGCCCTGACAATCACTGGGAGGTCTGGGCATAAACACAAGAAAAGAAAAGGATCCAAGAGAGGCTTAACCAAACTTGATGGAAGTCAGATGGAAGTCAGGGTGGACTTGAGTCCTCAGGGACTCCTTCAGGATAGGCCAAGGGTAGCAGAGGACCCTAAAGCCTGGGTCCTTTTCCAACAGACTGAGAAAGTAGGCGGAGGCATCTACTCAAGGAGGCAAAACAGGAACAAAGGCCCAGAAGTAAATGCAGAAGGAGATGGAGGTGGGGAAGGGAAGGGAAGGGAAAGAGCAGCAGAGAGGAAGGAAGAGGAGAGGGAGGGAAGAAGAGGAAGTGGAAGGAAAGGGAAAGGAACAGTAGCAGCAGCTGCTCCAAGGATGGGAGCCGGGGGGACTGAACCGGTCACTCCTGTGCAACATACTTACTCACTGAGCCCCAAGAGCCTGTCTCAGCCCTCAAGCAGGTGGGGCCAGCAGGAAACACAGCAGGTACCCAGGGTCCATGAACCACTTCTCCACTGTGCTAGGGAAATCGTCTTGAATACCTTGCTGCCCAGGTTAAATGCTGAAGATCCCAGATACCCTGGCAGGGAGGTGGGGTCCTGTGACTCTCTGCTTGTCCTAGGGAAAGAGATGGAAGCAGGGATGGTGTGGGATGGCTTTCTTAGAAAAGAGCTGATTAGGAAGATGCTAAGAAGCTATTTAAAAAAAAATAGCTGATAAACAGAATCAAGCATCTAGCTTCCTTTCCTTCTATGAACTCCATTTCAGGATAATGAAATACTAGATGAGGGGAAGTTTCTCTTTATAGAAGAATTGACTAATAAATGAAAAAGAAGTGACATAATGAGAACACCATCTTAATGAAACAATATTCCTAAGCACAACAATGATCATCATTGTTCAGTCACCCTGTTGTGTCTGAGTCTTTGTGATCCCATGGACTGTAGCACACCAGGCTCCTCTGTCTCCCAGAGTTTGCTCCAATTCATGTCCACTGAGTCAGTGATGCTGGGAAAGATTGAAGGCCAGAGGAGAAGGGAGCAGCAGAGGATGAGATGGTTAGATAATAGCATCACTGACTCAGTGACCATCGACAGCAGATAAAATCAGCAAGAAAGAGACATATAGGACATGATTTGCTCCCTATATGATGAAAAAAGAGACCACCACTCATGAAATAGTCTTTCCAGAAAATGGAACATGTGCCTAATCAAACCTCTAGGTCTAATTTCCAATTGATATGAAGCACAGGAAACAGAGAAACATATTAAAAGAATACTTTATCACTTTGCTGACAAAGGTCCATCTAGTCAAAATGATGGTTTTTCCAGCAGTCATGTATGGATGTGAAAGTTGGACCATAAAGAAGGCTGAGCACTGAAGAACTGACGCTTTCGAACTGTGGTGTTGGAGAAGACTCTTGAGAGTCCCTTGGACAGCAAGGAGATCCAATCAGTCCATCCTAAAGGAAATCAGTCCTGAATATTCATTGGAAGGACTGATGCTGAAGCTGAAACTCCAATACTTTGGCCACCTGATGCAAAGTACTGACTCATTGGAAAAGCCCCTGATGCTGGGAAAGATTGAAGGCAGAAAGAGAAGAGTATGACAGAGGATGAGATGGTTGGATGGCATCACTGATTCAATGGACATGAGTTTGAGCAAACTCTGGGAGATAGTAAAGGACAGGGAAGCCTGGCGTGCTGCAGTCCATGGGGTCACAAAGAGTCAGACACAACTCAGCAACTGAACAACATACATGTGTACTTAGCAAAATCCAGATCATGTAATCTTTATGGGGCAAAAATGTTTTTCCTAAAACAAATTATCAATTGAGTTCAGTTCAGTTCAGTCGCTCAGTCGTGTCTGACTCTTTGCGACCCCATGAATTGCAGCATGCCAGGCCTCCCTGTCCATCACCAACTCCCAGAGTTCACCCAAGCTCATGTCCATCGAGTCGGTGATACCATCCAGCCATCTCATCCTCGGTTGTCCCCTTCTCCTCCTGCCCCCAATCCCTCCCAGCATCAGAGTCTTTTCCAATGAGTCAACTCTTCGCATGAGGTGGCCAAAGTCCTGGAGTTTCAAGGGGGACAAAATGAGATGGAGGGGCTCCCTGTAGAGGCATAAGGAATATATCAACCAAGTGCAGCATTCAGACTTTTGTGAGATGTGATGAACAAATAAACTATAAAAATAACTGGGGAAATGCAAGTTGACTAGATACTAATGCTATTAGTTGGGTTTTCAGATAGAATAATCATATTGTGGTTGTATTTCCACAACAAATCCTTATTTTCAGTTGCTTTACAGATGTACTAAATGATAAACCCAGAAAGAAGGATATGGATGAAACTAGATCAACACTGAGTTGATAACTGTTGGAATTAAATGAAGGAAACATGAGGGTTCATCATATTATTCTCTGCTTTTGTTTATGTGATGGTTGATTTTATGTGACATCTTGATTTGGCTGAAGGATACCCAGATAAAAGGTAAAATATTATTTCTGGATGTGTCTGTGAGGGCGTCTCTGGAAGAGACGAGCATTTGAATGGGTACACTGGGTAAAGACCACCCTCGTCAATGTGGGTGAGCGTCCCCCAACCCACACAGGGCCCCACCTGAACAAGAAGGCAAATCAAGGGTGGAGTTGCTCCCTGTTTAGCTGGGACATACACTGTCTCCCGCCCTGGGACATCAGACATTGTGTTTCCGGTTCTCTGACCTGTGGACCGGGGCTAGGACCCACGTCACTGGCTCTCCTGGTCCTCAGGCCTCGGGGTTTTGCTTGGAGCTACATCCCCTGGCTTTTCCGGGCCTCCAGCTTGCAGGTGGCTCACTGTGGTGCATTTCAGTCTCTGTGAGCATGGGAGTCAATCTCTTATTGAAAAATCTCCTTCCATATAGCTATATCCTATTTGTTCCATTTTTCTGGAAAACTCTGATGAATGCAGTTTATATTGGTTTTTTTAAAGTAAGAAACACACAAAAAGACAGCAGGCACACATGCTTTGCTCTGTGGGTACATGAGAAGATGTCTCTTCTGGTTGGGCAAAGTGGAAAGCGATGCGCCTTCTTCCTATTCCTCTCAGACCCAGGCCAGGAGCTGGGGCTGAATTTCAGTTCACATACCCATGGCAGTTATGGACAGTCCACCCGCTTCACAACTACCGTATGAGAGAGAAATAAATTCCTATCTGGTTTAAACCACTGCTTCTTTGGTTGTGTTCACATCCAAACCTAATTCTCACTGAAGGTAGAAGTGTTGCTATTGGTCACCAAGTCACGCTTGACCCTTTTGCGACCCCATGGACTGGATTATAGCCTCCAGGTTCCTCTGTCCATAGGATTTCCCATGCAAAAATACTGGAGTGGGTTGTTATTTCCTTCTCCAGGAGACCTTCTCAACTCAGGGATCGAACCCGTGTCTCTTGTATCGGCAGGTAGATTCTTTTCCACTGAACTGCCAGGGAAGGTAGAAGTGATTCGCACTCTGAAAGAGGCACTGAAAATACTGCATGGGTTCAGGTGAGGAGAGAGGTAGCTAGCCAGGTGGGTCGGCTTGCTATCGCTGCAAAAACATTGCATAATAAGTCCTTAAAAGTCGCGGTGGCAGACAACAATAAGCATTTATTCCCACAGATGTGCGGGCTGGCTGGGGATCAGCTGCTCTGGCCAGCTCTGCCTCTGCGCTGAAGCCACCGTGGCGATGCTGCTGTCTGTGGGTTGCTGGGCAGCTCTGCTCCACGGAGACACGGGTCTCATCCTGTTTGAGCCAGCCAGGACCTGGTCCTCTCAGGCAGTGGCAGATGGAAACGTAAAGCCTCTTAAGGTATGCCAGCTGTGATAGCAGCTTTCATCGGGTGAGCTGAGGGAACAGCCAGAGGTTTTACTCAGTGGGAATAGTGTGTGTGTGTGTGTGTGTGTGTGTGTGCACGCGCACACACACACACACCTATATGCCTGGTGAAGAAATTAAGAGTTTATTTGGTAGGCAATGGGACGCACTGGAGGTTTCCGAGCTGATCAGGAAGAGTGATCTATTTGTGCATAAAATGAGTGGGAAGGTAGAGTCTAAGAGTCAAGAAATCTGTCAGGGGAGTCGAAAAGCCAGACTTTGGAATGGCACACTAATCCAGAAGTGTAAAGGAGGAACAGCGGACCCGCCTCACATCTTTAAACAAGAAAGAGCACATCGTACAGGCAGTGCCTCCTTCGCGAGGAGAGATCACAAAGGTGGCTCCCAAGCCTGGCTGTTTCTAAGTCCAAAGTGCTGTCATTCTAGGAACCTCATGTTTTCGTCCCTGAAAAGTTATACTTTTCTCTCAATCCCTTTGTAATGATCTGATTCTCTTACTGTTTCACATTTTCTCCAATTTTGCTTTTATTTGACATGAGGCAGTCATATATATTCATGCATGCTAAGTCACTTCAGTCGTGTCTGACTCTTTGCGACCTTATGAACGGTAACTTCCCAGGCTCTTCTGTCCATGGGATTCTCCAGGCAAGAATACTGGACTGGGTGACATGCCCTCCTCTAGAGATCTTCCCCACCCAGGGATCGAACCCAAGTCTCATGTCTTTTGCATTGGCAAGCAGGTTCTTTACCATTAGTGCTACCTGGGAAGCCCCCATGTATATTCATACGTCAACTCAAATGTTGACGTATGAATATGACCACAGCAAACACATCTCAGGTTGAAGAAGACTACAATGGTGCTGCCATGTGCTGCTGCTAAGTCGCTTCAGTCATGTCTGACTCTGTGTGACCCCATAGACGGCAGCCCACCAGGCTCCCCCGTCCCTGGGATTCTCCAGGCAAGAACCCTGGAGTGGGTTGCCATTTCCTTCTCCATGCATGAAAGTGAAAAGTGAAAGTGAAGTCGCTCAGTCGTGCCCGACTCTTAGTGACCCCATGGACTGCAGTTTACCAGGCTCCTCCATCCCTGGAATTTTCCAGGCAAGAGTACTGGAGTGGGGTGCCATTGCCTTCTCCGGCTGCCATGTGCTAAGTGCCCCCATTGTCAGTGTGACTAAGTTCTGACAAGTGACATATAAGCAGAAGTTAGTGTATGACTCCCAGAAGGTATTCTTTAAGGCAAGGAGATGTGCTTTTCCTCTCCCCTTTACCATTCATACTAACTGGAGGAAGATGGGTGTAAGGGCGGGAGCTTGTGCAGCCATATCAGACCATAAAGTGGAAATTACATAGTGAAACTCATGCAGATGGTGGAGAAGCCAGTTTGAAAGAGCCTCGACACTAGATGCTTCCATAAAACCACTTTACCAGCCCTAGATGGCTTCTCTGTGACTTCTTTAAAGTAGGAAAGAATTAAATTTCTGTCTCATTAAAACCATTGTTATTTGGCAACTTTCCCTCACTTTCTCCCACATGCTGCCAGATGTAAAATCACCACATGACCAGTGATTCCTGCTTAGTGGGTACAGAGGTGAGATGTTCCACCTGGGATGCAAGGATCTGTTCAGACTTGCGAAATGTGTAGGCTCTGAGTTCCTAAGTAGAGGCACTACTTCCATGCACATCAAGAGGCAAAGAGGAAGGAATGAAATGTTCAATGTAGTCAACAAACATCAGGGCCCATGGAACAGACTGGGTGTGGGAGGATGAAAGGGTCAGGCTGGCCTTGAAGCAAGGAGGGCAGAGGGCGTTTCTTAGCTCCTTGGTTCCCCCATTCTCACTCTGCCTTGGTGTCTGCCTTGGTTTGGGGGTAGGTGAGAGATGGAAATCCACGGAGCAGGCAGAGGCCAGTCCCTAGAGTCATCATCCTTAAGGACTGCGTCTTACATGTCAGTGTGCATAAGAACCATGTGGAGACATCTAAAAGGTGGATCCCCGAGGCCCCAGGACTGGGCCTAGGAACCTGCGTTTTAGCAAGCCCCACAACTTCCCTGGTGAATCTGCTCCAGCAGGCCTCCTGAAGAGGCATTCGGGAAAAACCCAGCTGTTAGATTTTGACCACCCACACCAAGGGCTGGTCTGTTCTGCTCTCTGCCACGTGCCCAGCACCCAGGGCTCAGTTAGCACCAGGGGCTGCTCCGTGCTATTGACAATCAGAAGCCTCTAAGCGATCTTGGGCAAGAGAGTGACTTTAAAATCACTTCCACTTCTGGCTCTGCTGCTCTGAGCCTGCTGCGGGAGAACAAAAGAAATTTCTAATCCAACAGGAATTGAGGATTTTCTTTTTTTAAAAACCTCAGACTCTCAGGCCAGAATTTTGATCTTCAACCTACTTTCTGACTGCAGTCTCTGATCGGCCCACAAGGAACTCTGGTTAGAATTAGGCGATTCTGCCTGTAGAAGCCGGAAGCAGTGCTGAGGAGGTGAGGTGGAGCCTGGGGCCTGAGGCCTTCCACTTACAGAGCCTGCCTTCTATGTCCTCACACCTTCTCACATGTGCTCCTTGTCCTTCCTGCAAAGGATGGGGTGGCTCAGCTCGTCCTTGTTTCACAGGTGAAGAAAATGAGGCTCCCAGAAGCCAGATCGATTTATCCAGATCAAGGGCATAAGAGTCACATCCAGGTGTGCCACCTAGCCCTGGCTCCCCCCACCTGCCTGCTATGGGGACTCTGTTCTTCTTAGCATCATGTCACTCTTGGTCCCAAAACCAAGAAGCCAGACTGACTCCCCCCCCTCATTGGAGGTATTGGCCTCAGTTTTCAGAGGGACTGGAGGAGCCTCAAATCCCCAACCTTGCCCTCAGCATCTCTCCCTAAATCAAGCACAGTCAGAACATGCCGCCATCCCTCACTGTTTTGGCTTAAGGCATTGCTCCTGCTGAAAACCTCTCCTGCCTTGGACAAAAAGCAGTAAATGTTCCAGTAAACAGGTGCACCGGCCCCCTCTGACCTGCCAGCCTTCTAGGAGCTGAGTCTTCCCACAGCCCAGGAAGCACTGCTCAGCACTCCTAGCTTATCCACCACGTGCGCCGAATTTTCCCCTAGAGCCCACCTCCCTGTCCCTCTCCCTGGCTTCTGTCCCTGCCTCTCTGGTAATCAAAGCCTCAGATTCCAGAGGTTGACTTTCCTTTTGGGCCAGGCAGAGGGGTGGATTTGAGCCTTGGAAGCTGATCCTGAGGGTGTAGAAGGGGGAGTCGAAGATTTAGGGCAGGGGGCCAGCCTCTACCGCCTAACAGGACCTGGAGGGTGTTGGGAAGAGGTCAGAGGTCAGCCTGACCTCCTGGGACTGTCCCTCTGCAAGGCAGATGTGGTCCAGGCTTTGCCCCACAAGTGTTCAGGTTGCATCATTAGAGCTGAATTGATGGTTGATTACCAGTAATAACTGCTCCAAAGCAAAGCCAGATGGGAAGAGTTCAAGTTGAATGAAGAAGGAAATGAGCTGCCATCCACAGGGAGAAGGGCTTTGTGGGGGGCCTGGGATCAGGGACTTGCAGAACCAGGAGGGATGGTTCACAAAATCCAATCCATCTGCCAACTCAGAAAGAAAATCCTCATTGTAGCATCACCCACAAGCGGTCGCTCAGCCTTTGCAAGAATGCTTCTAGTGACAAGGGGCTCCCATTTCACGTTTTTGTCCCTCTGGGTCACATCTACCCTGAGAGGTTCACTCAGATGCTCCGCAGAGTCCCTGCCCTCTCCAGCACTCTCTGGCCCTCGGATTCTTTAACCCCTTTCGGGTTTCTGACCCAGAGGGCTTGCTTTTATGCCAGCTGACGGTGGTCCTGCTGAAGGGAGAGTCTGCATGTGGAGCCAGCGTCTGTAGCGTGTTCATCCCAGGTACTTCCGAGTGACCGTGACACATGGACACATGTAACAGCACCGGGGACCCTTGCCCATTTCCTGGCAGGTCACAGTCTGGCAGCCCCATGATGTTCAGGGCAGCAGAGGTGGGGGCTTTGGTGGGTGATTTTTGAGCCAGCAGTGCCCTGGTTGTGTTTGGTTTTTATTGCTAAGCCCCTCAGTCCACCACATAACTCTACTCCCTGTGGTCTCACTTCCTACCCAGCCTCACTTGTCTCATTTCATTACCCGCCCACCCTGAAGGCCCTGATCCATCTCTGCCAAAACACCCTCCTGGGTGAATACCTCCCACAACTGGCCCTCCCCTGCCCCCAGCATGAGGCTAAGCCTGCCTTGGGTTATTATGTGTTCTTAAATGCTTTCACCCGCTTCGTCTAGGTCCAGGTCTGTCTGTATCATTTTTGTTTCTCTACCTAAGTCAGTGCCTGGCACAGAGTAGGCACTCAGATATTGAATGAATAAATTGCTGGTTTACCAATTACCATGAAGCATGGTAATTGCTTCAATTACCAGCAATTACCATGAAGCTTTGGTTACAAACTAACAGTTTGTGTCTCCCTAAAATTCATATGTTGAAACCCACACCCCACCCCCTCACCCCATGTCATGGTATTAGGAGGTGGATCCTTTGAAATGCAATTAGGGTTAGATGAGGTCATGATAGTGAGGCCCTCTTGAACGGAATTTGCGCCCTTTAGAAGAGTCACTAAAGAGCTCACTTCCCTTCTCTGCTATCTGCCACAGTGAGGACACAAGGTGACAGTCTGCAACCTGGAAGAAGGCCCTCACCAGAACCTGATTACGCCAGCACCCCGATCACAGACTTCCAGCCTGCAGGACTCTGAGAAACAGATTTCTGTTGATCACAAGCCACCTGTCTATGGCACTTTGTTATAGCAGCCCAAACTAAGTATTCTCCCAGGCACCAGAAGACTCTAAAACCAGAAACATGGTCTGTGAGTGTTATTAGTCAGGCTGCCTTTAACTGTAATGAGCAGAAAACCTTATTAATGGAGACAAGCCGCAAGTTCATTTTCTGTTGACTCAGCAATTCCATGGTGAGAATAAATGTGGCATCAAGATGGGTTCAGAGGCTCAACCTTGTAATCGAGGCCCCACACTCTTTCTTGCTTTGACTCCACTAAGTAAGTAAGACCTTTACTTTTCTGGCTTTATTGTCTCATGGTTATAAATTGACTCCTATCTCAGACATCATATCCTCACATGATAGAATCCAAAACAGGAAGGAAAGGCAAGGGAGGAAGGTTTTGACTCTAGGCAGCTCTCTTTCACCGAAAAGAAAATTTGCTCCAAGAAATTACAGCACACACTTCACCATCCCTAGGCTAACCCAGACACATATCTCGTTGGCCAGAACTTGGCGGCACATCCATCCCTGGAAGTCACGGCACAGGAAAATGGGATTGTCCTGACTAACACTGACCACTCATGGTCCACCCTGGGTTCGGCCTGACACCAGCCATACCAGTCAATATTCTCTTAGGCAAGAAGAGAGGCCATGCCTCTTGGGTGGGCACCAACAGCGTCCCATGAATTACACTGCAGACTCCAGAGCAAGAGCTGCCAGCATATGGGAGGATGTCACCACCAGGAAGGAGTTAACCTAACAAGCAAGAGTCAGCCCAGTTCTAAACAGAAGGAGCCTGGGCCCCTAAAATGATCGGGGGCCAGGAGACAAGCCTCTGAATGAAGACCAGAAGGGGCAATGTTAGTATCTTTCCAGTGTGTGGTCCATCCTCCCTGCCACCCACGGCAGCCAGCCACATAGACCCGAAGGCAAGTGTGCTGCCCAGCCAGGCTATTGGACTGGGCTGTCTGTGACCACGCCTGGCTGGATTCCATCCCCTCTCACCAAAGTAGTCGCCACTGGCCGGGCCTCCCTCCCAGCTCCCTGTGAAAGAGGTGCAGGCCTCTGGGCTCTGAGAGGCCTGGACTGGGTGAGACTCTGTCCCTAGGGAATCTGTCTCCACCTCCCAGCTGCAGCAATTTGAGAAGCAGCCCATGGGAGCCTGGCCTAACTGCCAGGTGACAGACAGATGAAGTCAGCAGGACTGAAGCCTGTAAAAGGATCTGATCACTTGGTAGGATAATTAGAGCACCATGAGAGAGAAGGCAAAAAGAAAAGCAAATTGAACACACACGCCAAAAGTTGCTCCCTTCCAAAATTCATTAAGACTAATAAAAAAGATTTGTTTAAAGACAAAAACCTTTAAAGGACAGGGAAGACAGAAAAAAGATTTCAGCAACAACTTTGAGAGGCTGGAAAGCAGATGGACAAATGGTAACTGGAAATGGGCAGGCCTACGGGTGCTAAATCCTAATCAAATGGGGGGAAGTATTGAGAAAGGATCTGATTCCACTGCAGAAATCTCAAAGGGCTCAAGAGCTGACTGCAGTGGTACCCTAGGAATTGGGAGTAAGGGGGCTGACAAAAATTAGATGGTTTGACAGGCAGCCAGATCCCTTGGGTCCCCTTCCTCACTCCACAGTGCTGGGCATCCGCCCCCTTCTCCAGCAGGACAGGGGCTCTGGATGTTTATTCTCTGAAGAAGATAAAGCAGAGTCTTTATCTCTGCTTTAGGGAAATTAACTCATGTTCCCCACCACCTCTTCCTCGAATTCTCCTCCCCAGCTCAGCTTCCACAACACTGGCAGCAAAACTTTGCCCTCCAGACAGCAGATTAGAAGACAACTCTCCAGGCATCCAAGAGGAAAGATCTCCCCCCAGCAAAGGGTCCACCAGGATCTGCCTACAGTGAAGCTCGAAGTCAAAGAGTCCCATCCACCACAGAGTTTCCCGTCAGCATGTTGGCCTCCCTGCCCACCGCTACTCTAAATCACAAGCAGACAACCGAAGGTTACCAAACTTCCTATGAAAACCTCCGGTAAGGAATACAGAGACCAAACAAGCCAGAGGTGGCAGAGACTATGCAGGAAGAAAGAAAAACGACTTTTAAAAATCATTACTATCCCCAGAGAAATAAGAAAAGATGCTGAATACCAACAAAACAACAGAATGTTATTTTTAAAAGAATATTTAGAGAACATGAAACGAGTTCCTGGAAATCAAAAACACGAGGGCAGATGTGAAACTCGATAAAAAGGTTAGAAGATCAACCTAAGGAAATTTTCCAGAAAGGAGAACAGAGACACAGAAAACCCAGGAACACCAGTATCATAATAATAAGGGAGGGAGAGAGAGAAAAAGAGACAATGGAGATAATGAAATCCTTCTCAAAACAATTCAAGAGTATTTCCCCATCAAGAAGAATATGAGTTACAGAGCTGTTGTAAACATGGTCCTTCTGGGTCTTCACCTCTGACTTGCATGAGGGTTCAAGGAGAAGCCCACAGCATTTCTCAGTGAATGGTAAGGAACAGTCTTTACTGGAGAAGAGAAAACCACAAGGCCATGGTGTGTAAGAAGAGACAGGAAGACAACGCGTGGCAATCCTGGAATCTCCCATTATTTCACAGGGAGGTGTGTTAGGGCCACGGTGTTGCTGGGATGGAAAGTGTGTCTGATTCCAGTGGAGGGAGCCCATCCTCAGGGTGGGTCTTCCTTTCACAGGCAACTGTAGGAAAGTAGTCTTGTTGAGTGATAATTAATAGGCTTCTGACAACGGGCAGTCTGCATTCAGGGTATCTAAAGTTTGCAGGTGTTGGGCAATGCCAGTTGCCTAGCATCTGATGGCCTTGGCTGTGGGAGTTTGTAAGTGTACCCCTAAACGCCCGTGCCAATCAATATTCACTGGAAGGACGGATGCTGAAGCTGAAACTCCAATACTTTGGCCACCTGATGTGAAGAACTGACTCATTGGAAAAGACTCTGATGCTGGGAGAAATTGAGGGCAGGAAGAGAAGGAGGCAACAGAGGGTGAGATGATTGGATGGAATCATTGACTCAATGGACACAAGTTTGCGCAAACTGCAGGAGACAGGGAAGCCAGGCGTGCTGCAATCCATAGGGTCGCGAAGAGTCAGACATTGTTGGGACCTGACCTGAGCCATGACAGGCTCAACAGGCCACACCAGGCCTAAGCCTCAGGTTCTTGTAAGCATGAGTCATAATTCTAGGAAGCCCCACCAAGGTCCCCGATGACACCAAGGTCCCTGACGACCCAAGGTTGAGTCAATCAAGGTTATGTCAATCACCATGATGACCCAAGGTTGAGTCAATCATCACACACTATTGCTCAGACAAAAGACCACCTGTATATAAGCAGCTGTAATTCAGAGCTCGGGGCTCTCGTCAAGACTCCACTGCGCTGGATGAGACGGGAGCCCTAGCTCGGGCTAGTAATAAAACCCCTTTATGTTTTTACATTGCTGTGGACGTCTTATTCTCTCAGTTTTGGAGACTCGGACTCTGGGCAGAACAACATAACTTAGCAACTGAACAGCAACAAAACCCCTGCTGGAGGAGGGCAGGAGAGAGGAAGCTGCTGGTGCAAAAGCAAGCTTTGTTACCAACACACTTGGGTCCATGCAGCAGCATGCAGGAAAGCCAGTCCACTGACGCCAGGCCATGGTAAGGAAAGTGCAGCGTTTACCGCAGGACACAAGCAAGGAGGCCAGGCAGCTAGTGGGTCAAAAGACCCAAACATTTAGGGAAAGGTGTTTAACGACAGAATGATGGAGAGGGTTGTGGGATGTGACCGGTTTGTGGGTATTCTTCTAATTGATTGGTAGTCAGGTAACCAGGAGTCAGCATCATTAACCTTCTGGTTCCAACCAACCTGGGATCTAAGAGCTTATGGTTAGCAACTTCTTTCACCTGGTAGGGGTTTCAGTATCTGCAAAACAGCTCAAAGGACATGATTCAGAATATTATCTTTAGCCTTTGAGGAGGAGATGAAAGTCCCTGACTTAGCCTAATGGCTAAACTATTATGATTTTGTCTTGCTTGACTTTTCCTTTGCTTCTGCCTTTTCTCACTTCTCTGATTAACTTTATTCTTTGGAACTTGGGAAAGGCCTAGGATGCTAAAGTTTTTCTACAGACAAGAAGTAGGCAGAAGACATGGGGCTGAGGGGTGGGTCTCTGTCCTGGAGAGGCCCCTAGGGTTCTGCTCCTTTACAGCTGTGCTCAGGTATATCTCCTAAGGAGGAGGAGACCCCGGAGCCAAGCCAACTTATGTCTAGGCAACCCAGAGTAGGCTCCAGGGTATTTTTCATGTGGACTTGTTTTTTACTATTAATTTTTGTTGAGGATAGCTGCTTCACTATGTTGTGTTGTTTCTGCTGTACAGCCAGATGAGTCAGCCACAGATGCCCTCTTCCCGGATTTTCTTACCATTTAGGTCACCACAGATCACCAAGTAGAGTTCCCCGTGCTCACAGTCTGTTCTCATTAGTTACCTATTTTATACATACTATATACATATCCCAATCCATCCCACCCCCACTTCCCCTCAGTCTTTTAAATAATTCTGCACCATGAGACCAAATAGCCCACTGGACTTCCAGCATAGTAACTGAAAAAAAAAAAAAAATCTCATTCTAATGCATGACCATAGGAATTTTCAAGACACTAAGGATAAGGAAAAAGTGCTACAAACTTCCAGGAAGAAAAGCATTGGACACACATGTGGGGCAGTTATCGCAATGCATTTGAACCTCTCAGTGTCTGCAGAGAACCTCTGCAGAGAAGACAATGAAGCAAGCCCCTCAGCATTCTGAAGGAGCATGAGTTCCACCCCAGAATTCTATATCCAGACCAATTCTTAAGCAGGTGTGAAAACGGTGTTTTTCAGCCATGTAGTCTCCGGAAATCACTACTCCAAACTTTATCTCAGGGAGCTAACAGAAGTTATTCACCACTAAAACCAAGAGGGACACAGGAAACATGAGATCCAGTTGAAAGCCAAAAGAATTTCCTGGAGGATAATGATAGAGGAAGACCACAAAGGACAGCCAGGCCAGACTGGAGCAGTAGGTACCATGCCCTTAATTGCTTTATCACATAGCTCCCCCAGTGATGTGCTTTAAGAAAGCCAGGGAGTAAACCAAAGAAGAGAAAGTCATGAGATGCAGGACACATAGACTCCCCCTCAACTCAAGAGAAAACAAAGGAAATTGAAGGATGGCAGCACCTGCCAGGTGAATGACCCACAAACTGGAGAACAATAATACCAAATGTCTCCCACTGTTGTGAAGGTTCCGAGCCCCTCGTCAGTGTTCCCAGCCTGAGGAGCCAGCAAAGGGACTGGGAATCCCCAGGGGATTGGACTTTGAAGGCCAGTGGGATTTGATTACAAGACTTCCACAGGATTGGGGAAAACAGAGACTCCACTCTTAGAGATAGCTTAGTTGGTAAAGAATCCACCTGCAATGCAGGAGATCCCAGTTCGATTCCTGAGTCAAGAAGATCCACTGGAGAAGGGATAGGCTACCCACTCCAGTACTCTGGCCTGGAAAATTCCCTGGATTGTATAGTCCATGGGGTCACAAAGAGTCGGACACAACTGAGCAACTTTCACTCACTTCACCACCCTTAGAGGCACAAACAAAATCTTACATGGACCAAGACCCAGGAGAAAGGAGCAGTGGCCACACAGAAGACTGAAGCAGACCTGGGGCTGGAGGGTCTCTGTGGAGGTGTGGGTGGGCAGTGGCCCCCTGAGAGGACAGGGGCGCTGGCAGCCGCAGTCCTGGAAGGGGCCCCTTGGTGTATGTCATGTTGGAGGTCACCACTAACCCTGCCATTGAGCCTACAGACCCCAGGGCCAGGTCGCCTCGGGGCAAAAACTAACCGAGAGGAAGCACAACCCCACCCATCTTCAGATAATTGGATTAAAGCTTTACTGAGCACAGCCCTGACCACCAGAGCAAGACCCAGTTCTTCCAACCACTAGTCCCTCCCATCAGGAAGCTTACACAAAGAATCCTCCTAGCCTCATCCATCAGAGGGCAGGCAGAAGGAGCGAGAAGAATCACAATTCCACAGCAGCTAGAACAAAAACCATACTACAGAAAGTTCAGTTCAGTTCATTTCAGTCACTCAGTCGTGTCCCACTCTTTGCGACCCCATGGACGGCAGCACGCCAAGCTTCCCTGTCCATCACCAACTCCCGGAGCTTGCTCAAACTCATGTCCATCCAACCATCTCATCCTCTGTCGTCCCCTTCTCCTTCCACTTTCAATCTTTCCCAGCATCAGGGTCTTTTCAAATGAATCAATTCTTCACATCAGACAGCCAAAGTATTGGAGTTTCAGCTTCAGCATCAGTCCTGCCAATGAATATTCAGGACTGATTTCCTTTAGGATGGACTGGTTGGATCTCCTTGCAGTCCAAGGGACTCTCAAGAGTCTTTTCCAACACCACAGTTCAAAAGCATCAATTCTTCAGTGCTCAGCTTTCTTTACGGTCCAACTCTCACATCCATACATGACTATTGGACCTTTGATTAGATGGAACTTTGTTGGCAAAGTAATGTCTCTGCTTTTTAATACGCTGTCTAGGTTGGTAATAACTTTTCTTTCACCTTTTCTTCTTTAATTGCATGGCTGCAGTCATCATCTGCAGTGATTTTAGAGCCCCCCAAAATAAAGCCTGTCACTGTTTCCACTGTTTCCCCATCTATTTGCCATGAAGTGATGGGACCAGATGCCATGATCTTAGTTCTCTAAATGTTGAGTTTTAAGCCAACTTTTTCACTCTCCTCTTTCACTTTCATCAAGAGGCTCTTTAATTCTTCATCAATTTCTGCCATAAGGGTGGTGTCATCTGCATATCTGAAGTTATTGATACTTTTCCCAGCAACCTTGATTCCAACTTGTGCTTCATCCAGCCCAGTGTTTCTCATGATGTACTCTGCATATAAGTTAAATAAGCAGGGTGACAGTATACAGTCTTGACATACCCCTTTCCCTATTTGGAACCAGTCTGTTGTTCCATGTCCAGTTCTAACTGTCGCTTCCTGACCTGCACACAGATTTCTCAAGAGGGAGGTCAGGTGGTCTGGTATTCCCATCTCTTTAAGAACTTTCCACAGTTTGTTGTGGTCCACACAGTCAAAGGCTTGTAACTATTATTTGCTTAATACCGTTGTATTATGATTGGTCAACAGAATATAATAGAATTCTATATCACCAAACCTACTATTTAATAGGAAAACCTGTAATCACTTTTTAAAATCCAAATGCATACCAGAATTATCTTGGAATTTTTTGAAAAATACAGATGCCCAGATATTGCTTTTTTTCTCTAAAGCTTCAGATGCATTTCTAATGAGCAGTCATATTTAAGAACACCTGGCCTATGTGAGGAGAAGGCAATGGCACCCCACTCCAGTACTATGTGATGCTCTTTTGTTTTTATATCTAGTTTTTTTCACTTTTTCAATTTCATGTTCAGTGCCCCCATTTCATTTAGTTTATGTTTTCCAATTTCTCTCTCTTTTTTTTTTTGATGTTCTTTCTCAAGCCTTTATCAATTATAGTAGAAAAGCTATTGTATACATATATAAAACTAGTATGTATAATATATATATTATAGAAAACTTTTGAATTTTTGCTTAGCTAAAAGATTTATGACATTTTAATTCTACTTTTTGGACCTAGTATGAATAGAATGCTAGATTTCTAATTTATATTCATTCAAAACTTTGATATAGTTCCATCTATTTTGGCATCTAGTATCACTGTTGAATGTCTACAAAGTTTATTATCTTAGTGATTTAAAAAAAATTGAATGAGGCTTGAAACTTCTAATCCAATTCTGAGAATATAAAGAAATACTATGTGACACATAGTAAAGAAATTAACCTGTGATACAGTATTATCAACTGAAGTACAGATTTTGTTCAAATTTCACAAAATTTAGTGTCCATTGTTTCCATACCTTATTCAAGACTCCACATTGTATTTAAATGCATTGAGCAGCTTCAGCTGCATGCAACAAATTCTGATAAATTTTCTTTTCATTTTTATTCTATTACAAATATTTTCTAATTTTCCTTGTATGGCTTCTTAGATACACCCATCATTTAAAAGTGGACATTTAGGTTCCAAATACATGAGATTTCTACAGTATCTTTGAAAAAAAAGAATATGCCTCAAAGTCATATCAGATGAGGAAAGGGAGAGTCGGGATGTTTATTCACCGACTTTCCATCTGTCATCAGTTGAGAGCTGCTTCCAGGGGCATGAGCTCTTCAGCACGTTTCTTTTCTTTTGGCTCCTCTGGGTCTTCACTGCGGTGCGTAGACGTCTCCAGCTGCAGCACGCATGCTCAGCAGTTGTGGCACTTGGACTTAGTCACAGTATATGCACCGGGAGCGCAGAATCCTATCCACTGGACCACCAGGGAAGTCCCTCTCCAGCACTTGTTTACCCTGCAAACAAGCGAGCGAGCGCCCTGTAGCCAGAGACCTGCCCACTGTCTCAGTGTGCAGTCTTCAGTGTTTGGGGTCTGGGCAGGGCACTGACAAAGCTTGCTACAATGTTTAAGCCAGCATGGCTTTCAGAAACATCTTTTCTGTTTGATCAGCTAGAGTCAGTGCCATTTGCTTGCATCCTGGAGCCCTGACTAATAAATGTGTCTCTAATCCAGTCCTTCCTGCTGCCAGCTGACCTAGAGCCTTTCTATTCCACAGTCCAAATCCTGAAGCAACCAAGTGGATTGACTCTGCACACCTCCATCACCCCTAACGAGCAGCGCTCTTCCCTCCAGCTGGTCACCAAGTGGTTTGCCGGTGGGCTGCCTGCAATCCGGGGCCTGCCTGGACCAGTCGGGGCTCAGCTATTCCCTTGAGTAGGGCCACTGAGTGTGTGCAGGTACCATGACTGCCCTGCTCCAACCAGGTGGGAGAGGCATTTGTGTCTGAGTCTGGCCCCTGCCCACTCTCACTGCTGGAACTTGGCCCATTGTTTCCTGCCTCAGAATCTCTGGGGCATGGAGCCCTCTGTCCACTGTGGGGGAGAAGCAAGGAGTTCCTAGTACCCAAAATACTCACCGCATTCCCCCGTCTCCCTAAGGTGTCTCCAGCCCTCTGATGCTACCTAGAAGGGGGAGGCACGCTTGTATTCCAAACTGGAAAATAAAATGCATTTTCTCACAGAAACCACACTGTAAATGGGGACCAAGTGCAGTTAACATTGCTCTGTTAGTGACACACTTCAGGAACATTACGAGTTAAATAGAGATTTGTGGACTGGCCTGAAAAATCAACCATCATTTATAACTCGGTTTCTATGGGAAAATGCATTCTGAGTTCCAAACAACTGGCTCACACAGAGATTTCTGGAACACAGACAGCCTGGCCACAATGTTGGGAACTGTAGGTGGCTTCCCAGTATACCCAGTTAACATGGCCACAGTGGGGAGTTGACAGTGGGCTGTTGCTTCAGGTTCGGAAAGCCCTGAAGAAAGGCATGGGATAGTCTGGGCAACCTTGTGGGACAGCTCATCTCTTCCTTCTGGAAGCTGATGGGGACCACAGAACTGATGGGGACAGCACAAGACAGCTAGCCCTGCCTGCTCCCCAGGATAACACTCCTGACAGCCTCAGCTTATATACTCCCAAGAGCAAGGAGCTCACTGCTTCATAGAGGTTTTATAGGGCCAACTCTCACCATTCTGCAATTCTTTCCTATATTGAGCTGAAATCTGCCCTGCATTTCTTCCCACCCTGATTCCACTCATCCTTCAAACCTTGCTTGAGCTTTAACTTCTCTGTGAAACCTTCCCTAACCCCATCTCTTCCACATTAGACTAATACTAGCCGTTGTAACAAACCTCAAATGTATCAGAATACATCTCTCCTTATCAAAAATGAGTATCTTAGATCAGGCTGCTATAACAAAATACCATAGATTGGCAGCTTGAACAACAAACATTTATCTCTTCGTGCTAGAAGCGAGTTCTTGGAAGTCCAGAGATCTAGCGCTGGCAGATTTGGTGCCTGCTGAGAACCTGCTTCCTGGTCCATAGACAGCTGTTTTCTCACTGTGTGCTCATATGGCAGAGAGACGTCCTCTCTTACATCTCTTCTAATAAGGGCACTAATCCCATTTATGAGGGCCCCACTCTCATGACTTAATTAACTCCCAAAGGCCCTATCTTCAAATACTATCACATTGGTGATTGGGGTTTCAACATAGGAACTGGGGTGGGGTGGGAGCATAGACATTCAGTCCATGGCAGTGGGTGTTCCTGACTGGCAGGCAAGTAAAATTTCCCATCTGGTGATTTAGGGTCCCAGCTTCCTATTAATTTGCCAAGTTCCCCTTGGCAGGTGGGGAGGAAAGCAGGGAGAAGGCACACCGGCTTTTTAACTTCACTTCTTGTCTTGGAAGTGAGCCATCATCTTGCCGCTGTGCCTTTGACAGGAACTCATCACATGGCTCCACCTGGGTGAAAGCAGACGAGAGGCCTGGAAACGCCTTCCGTAGCCAGATAGGCACGTCTAGTGACGATTGAAGACCAAGGAAACAGAAGCACGAGGTTTAGATGTCCAATTGCCTCTTAGACACACACACATACAGTCTAAGCTGGCTCTCAGCAGGTAGATTCCTGGCCAATCTGCATGCATTAAACTGTACACTGAATTTAGTCTTAGGGAGGCAAAAGTCCAATCCCTGCTCTAAACTGATCCCTGTTCTCCAAGGGACACAGGATACCAGGAGGGAAAAAAGTTGATCCTCCAGGAAACCGCTCCTCTAGTTGAAGACACAAAGGAAACGGAAGACTAGGGCTGCATCTACCTGCAAATGTACAAGCTTGAGAGAGGCCCTGAGAACTCCTTGTCCCTAAAATGCTCCCTGTTGGAAGAGCATCAGCAATCCCACCATTAGAATAGTCAAACTGAGGCCTAAGGCACTGCATGTGGATGACGGGCAAATCGTAGTAAGCTCTCCCCTTTACTATTGTTCCGAGAACTTGACACTGCTGTCTTAGTTAACCCTCCTCCGCTTCTATGACTGAGTTCTGTTATGCTGCATATTGCAGAGAGGGACTTGGAGGCACTGAGGTTAAGCCACGTGCCCAAGGTCACAGAACCAGGATGTGGTATAGAGCAAAGCTACATCCCAAACTCTGGGGCAGAGGCAGGAGTTAATCACTAGGCCATACCACCCAGCTCGACAGCAGGAGGCTCTCAGTCCTTGACCCTTCTTTCTTTGTAAGCCCATCCCAGTTGCTTCTGTCTGAGGGAAAGGAATATGAAGATTGGAGCTCCAGACTCCGCCTGGGTGTCCCTCTTCTGGGGGAGAGAGCGGCATTCACGTGGATCAGAGGCTCTGAGCTCTCCTCACCCCAGCCCTCTACCCCGGCTCCTCAGTTGGCAACCTGTCCCCTGAGCATCGCTGAGCAGCTGTGCCTGAGGACCCCTCCGGCCCCTCACAGTGAAGAGGTCCTCAGGCAGGGGAGAGGAGGCCAACCTGCCCTGTTGGGCTTTTCTGCTGGGCTTGCAGCAAGTCCTCCAGCCCAAGTTCACCAGAAGGTCAAGAGGTTCTCCTTCTACCCCACTCCCCCATCCCTCACTCCCACAGCCTGGTCAGAACTGCTCAGCCAGAGGCTCCTCACTGGACCACAAGGATCCCCCTTCTCCCCGCTTCATGGCTCCGACGGCTGAGAGATCAGAGGAGTATAGGTCCCACTATCCCAGGATGGGGGGGTACCCCAAGTCACGGCCTGAGGATCAGAGGTGGAGACCCCCAGGGAAGCTGCCTCTCAGAACGGACTCATCACACAGGTGGTGGTGGAGCTCAGAACGGACTCATCACACAGGTGGTGGTGGAGCTCAGAACACTTGGGTTACAATTCCTCTGTTAATGACTGGAAAACAGCTTAGAAGGCACATCACCATTTGTGCCTCATTTTCCCATCTACCAAATGGGCTTACTTCTTTCAGTCAGTCTCCTGGAGCTTTGCACAATGTCAGATTCTTTCTAATCTTGTGTCCCCACCACACCCACTGTTAAAACCCTTTATCACTGTAGCAAAAGAGCAAACATTTTTGTCTTTTGGATATTCTGCAGCCAAGAAAATAAATGTCAGAGAAAAATACTTCAATACTCTTATCAGACAAAATAGACTTTTGAAATAAAGACTGTTACAAGAGACAAAGAAGCATATTACATAATGATTAAGGGACCAATCCAAGAAGACAGAACAGTTGTGGACATTCTGCACCCACCATAGGAGCACCTCAATATATACGGCGAATGCTAAGAGCCATAAAAGGAGAAATTAGCAGTAATAGAATAATAATGGGGGACTTTAGCCACTTACACCAATGGGTAATCACCCAGACAGAAAATTAGTGGGGAAACACAGGCCTTAAGTGACACATTAGACCAGATATTTGTAGGACATTCCATCCAAAAGCAGCAGATACACTGTCTTCTCAATCACACACAGAATATTCTCCAGGATAGAACACATCCTGCATCACAAATCAAGCCTTGGTAAACTTAAGAAACTTGCGATCATATCAAGCATCTTTTCCAACCACAACACTGTAAGATTAGAATTCAGTCACAGCAAAAAAAAAGTAAAAAACCTGAACACATGGAGGCTAAACAGTATGTTGCTAAATAATGAATGGACCACTAAATAAATCAAAGAGGAAATTTTAAACTTACCTAAAGACAGACGACAATGAAAACAGGATGATCCAAAACCTATGGGATGCAGCAAAAGCAATTTTAAGAGAATTTTATAGCGATACAATCTTACCTCAAGAAACAAGAAAAATCTCTAATAAACAACCTAATCTTACTCCTAAAGCAACTAGAGAAAGAAGAACAACCAAAACACAAAGTTAGTAGAAGGAAAGAAATGGTAAAGATCAGAGCAGAAATAAATGATAGAAACAAAGAAAACAATAGCAAAGATTGAGGAAACTAAAAGTTGGCAGCGTGTGAAGATAAACAAAATTAATAAACCTCTAGCCAGGCTCAAGAAAAAAGGGAGAGGATTCAAATCAATAAAATTAAAAATGAAAAAGGAAAAGTCACAGTGGACACCACAGAATTACACCGAGTAAGAGACTGCTAGAAACACCTCTGTGCCAATAAAATGGACAACATGGAAGAGATGGACCAATTCTTAGAAAGATGCAATCCTCCAGGACTGAACCAGGAAGACATAGAAACTATGAACAGACCAATCACAAGTAATGAAATTGAGATTTGTGATTTGTGTTAAACCCTGTGATGAGAAATCTTCCAACAGAGGCTTCTCTGGTGGCTCAGCGGTAAAGGACTCACCTGCCAGTGCAGAAGACACAGGCCCAACCGCTGGTCCAGGAGGACCCCGCTTGCCTCAGAACAACTAAGCCCGCGAGCCACGACTACTGAGCCTGTGCTCTAGCGCCCAGGAGCCGCAGCTACCGAGCCCACAGGCCCTAGAGCCTGTGCTGCCCAGCAGGGGAAGCCGCTGCAGTGAGGAGTCCACACACCCCAGCTGGAGAGCGGCCCCCCGCTCGCCACAACCAGAGGAGAGCCTGCACAGAAACAAAGGGCCCGCACAGCCTGAAATAAATAGACTTTTAAAGAATCTGCCAAGAAACACTAAACTCAGGACTAGATGACTTCACAGGCAAATTCTGTCAAGCATTTAGAGAAGACTAGCATCTAGTCTTCTCAAACTCTTCCAAAAATTGCAGAGGAAGGAATATTCCCGAGCTCATTCTACAAGGCCACCATCACCCTGATACCGAAACTAGAAAAACATATCACAAAAAAAGAAAACTACAGTCAATATCACTGATGAACATAGATGCAAAAAAATCCTCAACAAAATGCTGGCACGCTGAATCCAGCAGCACATCGAATGGAGCATACACCGTGATCAAGTGGGATTTATCCCAGGCAGGCAAGGACTCCTCAGTATACACTAATCAATCAACGTGATATACCATATTAACAAATTGAAGAATAAAACCATATGATCATCTCAAGAGATGCAGAAAAAGCTTTTGACAAAATTCAACACTCATTTATGATTAAAAAAAAAAAACTCCAGAAAGTGGGCATGGGCATAGAAGAAATTTACCTCAACATAATAAAGGTCATAATATGACAAATCCACAGCGAATATCATTCTCAATGTTAAAAAGCTGAGAACATTTCTTCGAAGATCAGGAACAAGACAAAGATGTCCACTCTCACCACTACTATGCAACAGAGTTCTGAAATTCCTAGCCACGGCAGTCGAAGAAGAAAAAGAAATGACCATCTGCAGTGATTTTGGAGCCCAAGAAGAGGAAACCTGTTACTGCTTCCACCTTTTCCGATTCTATTTGCCATGAAGGGGTGAGGCTTAACCATATACAAAAATAAACTCAAAAGGGATTAAAGATCTAAATGTAAAGCGGGACACTATAAAACTCTTAGAGGAAAACATAGGCAAAACACTCGACACACATTCCAGCAAGATCTTTTTTGGTATATCTGTTAAAGTAATGAAAATGAAAACAAAAATAAATAAATGGGATCTAATTAAACTTAAGACTTTGCACAGCAAAGGAAACCATAAACAAAACAAAAAGACAACCCTCATCAGTTCAGTTCAGTTCAGTAGCTCAGTCGTGTCCAACTCTTTGCGACCCATGAATCACAGCACGCCAGGCCTCCCTGTCCATCACCAACTCCCGGAGTTCACTCAGACTCACGTTCATCAAGTCAGTGATGCCATCCAGCCATCTCATCCTCTGTCGTCCCCTTCTCCTCCTGCCCCCAATCCCTCCCAGCATCAGAGTCTTTTCCAATGAGTCAACTCTTCGCATGAGGTGGCCAAAGTACTGGAGTTTCAGCTTTAGCATCATTCCCTCCAAAGAAATCCCAGGGCTGATCTCCTTCAGAATGGACTGGTTGGATCTCCTTGCAGTCCAAGGGACTCTCAAGAGTCTTCTCCAACACCACAGTGCAAAAGCATCAATTCTTCGGTGCTCAGCTTTCTTCACAGTCCTCATAATGGGAGACAATATTTATAAACAAAGCAACTGACAAGGGATTAATCTCTAAAATGTATAAACAGCTCATCCAGCTCAATATTAAAAAAAAAAAAACAACCAACAAACTCAATCAATAAATGAGTGGAAGATTTAAATAGACTTTTCTCCAACGAAGACATACAAATGACCCAAAAGCACATGAAAAGATGCTCAGCATCACTAATTATTAGAGACATGCATATCAAAACTACAATGAGGTATCACCTAATACCAGTTGGAATTGCCATCAGTCAAAAAATGCTGGAGTGAGTATAGAGAAAGGGAAACCTCCTGTACTACTGGTGGGAATATAAATTGGTACAGCCGCTATGGAAAACAGTATGTGAAGTGAAGTCGCTCAGTTGTGTCTGACTCTTTGAGACCCCATGGACTGTAGCCTACCAGGCTCCTCTGTCCATGGGATTTTCCAGGCAATAGTACTGGAGTGGATTGCCATTTCCTCCTCCAGGGGATCTTCCCAACCCAGGGATTGAACCCGGGTCTCCCACATTGTCCTGCTTTACCATCTGAGCCACCAGGAAAGTGGAAAACAGTCTGGAGGTTCCTAAAAAAATAGGACTACCATATGTCTCAGCAATCCCACTCCTAGGCACACACCCAGAGAACACTATAGTTTAAGAAGATATATGCACCCCAGTGTTCACTGCAGCACTGTTCACATTAGCTAGGACATGGAAGCAGCCTAGATATCCATTAACAGAGAAATGGATAAAGAAGATGTGTTACGTGTATACAATGGAATATTACTCAGCCATAAAAAAGGACAGAATAATGCCATTGGCAGAAACATGGATGGACCTAGAAATCTTCATACTGAGTGAAGTAAGTCAGACACAGAAAGACAAATGTCATATAATATCATTTATATGTGGAACATAAAAAGGATACAAATGAACTTAGTTACAAAACAGAAGTAGAGTCACAGATGTAGAAAACAAACTTACTGTTCCCAGGGGATAAGGAGGGAGAGGAATGAATTGGGAGGTTGGAACTGACATATATACACTACTATATATAAAATAGATAACTAATAAAGATCTGCTATATAGCAGAGGGAAGACTACTTAATACTCTGCAATGGCCTACATGGGAAAATAATTTTTAAAATGAGTGTCCTTCACTATCTCCCAGAGTTTGCTCAAACTCATGTCCATTGAGTTGGTGATGCCATCCAACCATCTCATCCTCTGTCACCCCCTTCTCCTCCTGCCCTCAATCTTTCCCAGCATCGGGGTCTTTTCCAATGAATTGGTTCTTTGAATCAGCTGGCTGAAGTGTTGGAGCTTCAGCTTCAGCCTCAGTCCTTCCAATGAACATTCAGGGTTGGTTTCCTTTAGGATTGACTGGTTTGATCTCCTTGCAGTCCAAGGGACTCTCAAAAGTCTTCTCCAGTATCACAGTTTGAAAACTTCAATTCTTCGGCACTCAGCTTTCTTTATGGTCCAACTCTCACATTCATTCATGACTACTGGAGAAACCATACATTTTACAATACGGACCTTTGTCAACAAAGTGATGTCTCTGCCTTTAATATGCTATCTAGGTTTGTCATAGCTTTTCTTCCAGGCAGCAAGCATCCTCTAATTTCGTGGCTGCAATCACTGTTTGCAGTGATTTTGGAGCCCAAGAATATAAAGTATGCCCCTGTTTCCATTTTTTCCCCTTCTATTTGCCATGAAGTGACTGTACTAGTTGCCAAGATCTTAGTTTTTTGAATGTTGGGTTTAAGCCAGCTTTTTCACTCTCTTATTTCACCCTCATCAAGAAGCTCTTTAGTTACTCTTCGCTTTCTGCCATTAGGGTGGTGTCATCTGCATAGCTGAGGTTGTTGATATTTCTCCTGGCAATTTTTTTTTTTTTTACTTTAATTGGAGGCTATTTACTTTACAATATTGTGGTGGTTTTTGCCATACAATGGTATGAATCAGCCATGGGTATACATGTGTTCCCCTATCCAAAACCCCCATCCCATCCCTCTGGGTTGTCCCAGTGCACTGGCTTTGAGTGCCCTGTTTCATGTATCAAACTAAGACTGGTGATCTATTTCACATATGGTAATATACAGTTTCAGTGCTATTCTTTCAAATCATCCCACCCTCGCCTTCTCCCACAGAGTCCAAAAGTCTGTTCTTTACATCTGTGTCTCTTTCACTGTCTTGCATATAGGGTTGTCATTCAGTTCAGTTCAGTTCAGTTCATTTCAGTCGCTCAGTCATGTCCGACTCTTTGCGACCCCATGAGTCACAGCACACCAGGCCTCCCTGTCCATCACCAACTCCCGGAGTTCACTCAGATTCACGTCCATCAAGTCAGTGATGCCATCCAGCCATCTCATCCTCTGTCGTCCCCTTCTCCTCCTGCCCCCAATCCCTCCCAGCATCAGAGTCTTTTCCAATGAGTCAACTCTTCGCATGAGGTGGCCAAAGTACTGGAGTTTCAGCTTTAGCATCATTCTTTCCAAAGAAATCCCAGGGCTGATCTTCAGAATGGACTGGTTGGATCTCCTTGTAGTCCAAGGGACTCACAAGAGTCTTCTCCAACACCGCAGTTCAAAAGCATCAATTCTTCGGTGCTCAGCCTTCTTCACAGTTCAACTCTCACATCCATACATGACTACTGGAAAAACCATAGCCTTGACTAGATGGACCTTAGTCAGCAAAGTAATGTCTCTGCTTTTGAATATNTTTTCTTTTTTGTGCTTTTCCTTTTTTAAAATACATTTTCTACAAGTTATTTGTTACCAGATTAATAAAAAATTTCAGGTACCTAAAGCTTTTTCAGGTACCTAAAAATTTTACTACTCCTCCAAACACCAAAGACTCCTCGGAGCCCACATAATTAAGTTAGTGAGAGACCTGTCTTGCTGGAAGCATCTGGGCAGTGATTTTTAACTCTTTGGGAGCTGCCCACCTCTTAGAGAGTCTGATTAAAGTTGTGGGCCTCTATCCAGAAAAATACACATAGGTGCAGTTACAAATCTTATGTGATTTGGTAGGAGGTTCTTGGACTCCATGAAATCTGTCTAGGAAGTTCAGGTTAAAAGTTTCTGATCCAATTAAATTCCAACCCAGGAGAGAGAAAGCAACGTAGTGAAGGTAGCCAGCAGGCTAGCGGCACTCAGGGTCCTTAAAAGCTGTCCACAGTCTGGCCCCCACCAACCGTCCCAGCTTTACCTCCCATTACTGGTCTCCACTTAGTGCATTTGGCCTTCTCCAGGCTTTTCTCAGGCATGCTCTCCACCCTTCTGTCCAGTGCCCTTTCTGCCCTCTACCTTCCAATCCTTTTCATCAGTATCAAGGTTGGCTTTAGCTGCATATAAGTGACCCCTCATACTCCCCTAATAAAAATGGCTCAAATACCCAAGGGTATATTCCATTTGGGTAAAGTCTGAAGGTGAGTGATCCAGGGTTGGTCTGGTAATTCCATAAGTTGCCAGGAACTCAGGCTTCTTTTGCCTTTTTCGCTCTGCCATCCTCAATGTGCATGGCCAATACACAAGGTTGCCTCAGGGACAACAACATCTACCCAAAAGCAGAAAGAAGGGAGGTGGGAGGAGAAATAAAGGCACACCTCCCCCAAGTCTCCCTTCAGGAGCTTTTTCAGGAGTCCCAGGTACCACCGAGAGAAGCAAAGCTCCTAGACACACCTAACCTCAAGGGAGGCTGGGAAATGTAGTCTTCCCCACTGGGCACTGTCACTAAGGAAGGAGGGTGTAGACCCACTTCATTTGTGCAACCTTGCCCACCCACTCCAGCTGCCATGGGTGTCAGGTTCCCGTGCAACCTTCTAGTCTGTGTCTGAGCCTTTTATTTTCCAATTTCCATCTCCATCTACTATTTCATATTTTATTGCTATCAAATTTGGGGGACTTGATACATTGTAAACATTTAATTTGTAACATTAATGCAACTCTTTTTCTTTTATAACCTAAAATCTATGTTCCAATTTTGTCAATTGCCCCAATGTTCTTTCAGTTCAGTTCAGTTCAGTCGCTCAGTCATGTCCAACTCTTTGCGACCTCATGAATTGCAGCACGCCAGGCCTCCCTGTCCATCACCATCTCCCGGAGTTTCCTCAGACTCACGTCCATCGAGTCCGTGATGCCATCCAGCCATCTCATCCTGGGTCGTCCCCTTCTCCTCCTGCCCCCAGTCCCTCCCAGCATCAGAGTCTTTTCCAATGAGTCAACACTTCGCATGAGGTGGCCAATGTACTGGAGTTTCAGCTTCAGCATCATTCTCTCCAAAGAAATCCCAGGGCTGATCTCCTTCAGAATGGACTGGTTGGATCTCCTTGCAGTCCAAGGGACTCTCAAGAGTCTTCTCCAACACCACAGTTCAAAAGCATCAATTCTTCGGCGCTCAGCCTTCTTCACAGTCCAACTCTCACATCCATACATGACCACAGGAAAAACCATAGCCTTGACTAGACGGACCTTACCACTACAAAAAGCAAGTTTAGTAAGAGATAAGCCATTTCTGGTTCTTTTTGTCTGTAGATTCAGGGACAAAGCACTGTGTTCAAAAATTACATGGATTACTTTTTTTCTTTCAGTGTGTTTATTACATTTATTTCACATATGGTCAGATCCATTTATTTTCATTTGAACTCAGTTTTACAGCTCCTATCTGGTTGATTTCATACTATATATTTTTTAATGTATAGAATATTAACATAATTTCCAAAGTCAACCTACATAAAAGGTACACTCAGAGAAGCACCACTCTCCTAAACTCCCCTCTGACCTCCCTCTCCCACCATCCCTTTTGTAGATAGCAAATTTCAGTAGTTTCTGGTTTATCCTTCCTGTGTGTCTTTTGAAAAAAATAAGCAGATACCATCATGTTTTCTTTCCCTTCTTTCTTACATGCGATATGCTCTCTTTTGCATTTTGCTTTCATCACTTAACAGTATATCCCGAAAATCACTTCGTATCAGTTCAAAGAGATCTTCCTCACTCATTTCACAGCTGTGCCAATGTGGATCCATTGAATGGATGTTCAACTAATCTCTTAAGGGCCTTGACATTTAGGTGATTTCCTATAGCTTGCAATCACAAATCATGCTGCCATGAAGCATGTGTATTTAACTCATTTCCATGTTGTTGACCTGTATCTTCAGGGTAAGGGCTTCCCAGGTGGTGCAGCGGTAAAGAATCCACCTGCCAACCCAGGAGGCACAAGATACTTTGACCCCTGGGTTGAGAAGATCCCCTGGAGGAGGAAATGGCAACTCACTCCAGTATTCTTGCCTGGAAAATTCCATGGACAGAGCAGCCTGGTCCACGTGGTTGCAGAGCCAGGCGTGGCTGAGAGACGGAGCACTCAGGCACCTCTTCCGTGTGAGTTTCTGCAGCTCAGCTACTCAGTGGAGGGCAAACCTGTATGTAGTTTTCTTTCTTTTTTTCTTTAAATCCTGGGAGCCCGTGTGCATTTTTCCCCTTTGAAATAGTCTCCCACTTTATTGCTTACATTTGAGAAATTCTGTTCTGTTTATTTATTTGGCTGGGATCTTTCTCAGTGTGGTTCAGGGAGTCTTCAGTTGCAGGGCATGGGCTTAGTTGCATGATGGATTCTAGCTCCCCAGCCAAGGATCAAACCTGCAACCTCTGCACTGCAAGGTGGATTCTTAACCACCAGACCACCAGGGAAGTCCCTGTATGCAGTTTTCTTAGGTGTTCACAAATTCTCCGTTGTGGAGCCTTGGGTCCCGCAATCCCACCAGCAACGTCTAAGACAGCCTGTTTCCCCACTGCCTCACCAACAGAGTAGATGATCAAAAGTCTGAAGTTTTGCCAATGTGATGAATGAGAAATGTCTCAGTGCAGTTTTAATTAGCACTTCTCTTAATATTTTCACTTGTTTAGGGTTATTGTTATATCATTTTGCATGTGTGAGTTTTCTGTTAGATCTTTGGCACATGCTTCTAAAGAGAGATATCTTTAAAACTTCTTTTAAGATTAAAAAAAAGTTAGGGAGTTCCCTGGCAGTTCAGTGGTAAGGAAGCTGCTCTTCCACTGCAGAGAACCCAGGTTTGAGCCCTGGTCTGGGAACTAAGATCCAACATGCCCCTCAGCACAGCCAGAAGCAAAAAAAATTCATCTTTTTTTCCTTTCAGTCTTTATTATTTATGGAGAAGGAAATGGCAACCCACTCCAGTACTCTTGCCTGGAAAATTCCATGGACCTAGAGTATGGTAGACTACAGTCCATGGGGTTGCAAAGTCGGACACGACTGAGCAACTTCATTTTCTTTCTTTCTTTTATTATTTACATGTTAGAGATATCTCATTTTATTACTGCCATGTAGTATCTACCTCCTCTATGCCAGGCACCATGCTGGGGACTAGGAATCTTACACCTGGGTGGGCATAGTTTAGAAGGAGAGAAGCATTTGACACAGTGTCCTGAGAGTTATAACGTTGTTGTTGCTGTTTAGCTGCTAAGTCATGTCTGACTCTTTGTGATCCCACGGACTGTAACCCATCAGGCTCCTCTGTCCTTGGGGTTTGAGACATGAAACTTAGGAGGAACTTCTGCGCCTGATGGAATCTAGGAAGCCTCCACAGAGGTGAACTGACCTATCAAAACTCCAAAACACAGACAGGTGAATACACACAGGTGGGAAAAGTCCTGGGGAGAGGAAGGCATGGCCGGGGTTCCAGGGCCCTTTCCAGCACTTTCTGCCTGACCCTGGGGCTTGGAGGCTGAGCTCAGCCCCTCCATCCCAGCACTCTCCCTGGGCCTCCCCTGTGCCCTCCCATGAGACAGAGTGCCACCAGCTGCCACGGCTACTCTCACTTACCAAGTCGGTTACACTAGCTGGGGTTGGGGGTGCCTTCTGTTCTTCACTACTTTAGACCCAACTGCTCAGCTGTTTCAGGCAGAGTTGGCCTTACTGCCTTGACTGTGGGCCTGTGTGTGTGTGTGTGTGTGGAGGCAGGGTGTTGGGTGGTGGGGGGGCACATGTCCAGGAACACCCACAAGAAGTGCAATCCATTACTGAGAACTCATGTTTCTCTCACATGCCTACAACCTGTGGGTTTGCAGTTAACATTAGGCCTCACCTCTCCCCTGCCACCTGAGACTCCCACCATCCCAAGCTGGGGAGGGCTCTAGTCCTGTCCCCTGCCACCCCGGAGAGGGAGGGGACTCGTGGATTCGCTGGGTTAGGTCTGAAGTGGTCTGGTCTGAAGTGGTCAGGGAGGGCTTGCCGGCAGCTGTGGGGTCTGCACTAGTCTGGGAAAGCTGGGTGGGATTTAGAGAAGCCGGAGAGGCAGTGGGGAGCGTGAGCACCCTGAGGAGAGAGAGGGATCCAGCGTCCAGCACAGACAGGAAGGTGCCCGGGAGCACAAGGCAGGGCGAGCCGCGGTCATAAACAACCTGGTGAAACAGATCGCCAGTCCAGGTTTGATGCATGAGACAGGGTGCTCAGGGCCGGTGCGCTGGGATGACGCTGAGGGATGGGACGGGGAGGGAGGTGAAAGGGGTTTCAGGACCGAGGATACATGTACATCCATGGCTGATTCATGTCAATGTATGGCAAAACCCACTACAATATTGTAAAGTAATTAGCCTCCAACTAAAATAAGTAAATTAATTAAAAAAAAAACAACCCGGATTCTCGGAAGGGCTTAAACACCACATAAACCCGTTTCTCTCTTGTCTCCTCTGGGTCCCGCTGCCTTCTCTCTCCCTCTGCTGTCCACGGGGCACCTTTCTAGTGGATTTCATATTTTCTATGCACAGACATTCTTGCTTGGGCCACATGTCATTGTAATGAATACAAATGGACGGTGTCAGGGATCTCCCTCTCTGGCTTTTTCCTCTCAGCTCTGTTTTAAGCTCCTCCGTTTGGCCGTCTGGACATCAAATCTGTTACTTCTGAGACGGCAGCATGCGGGGTGGCATCACACAGACCCGACGATAGAACAGGGAGGCTGGTGAGCAGCACACTGGACTTGTGAGCGCCGGTGGGGGTGGGTTATCCCCACCCCAAAGGGCTCTGAGTTATCCCAAAGGGCACAGCCCCGAGGCCCTTGAACATCAGAGCTGTCTCATCAGCAACAGGGCCCAGCTCCTTAGACGCATTACCACGCGGCCAGTGTGGCTGCCATGTGTCCAAGTCCACCCAATAAAGTCCGGATTAATTCCAGAGGTGTTGGCCTTCTGACCCCAGGGTGTGAGGCCTAGAGGGCCTGGTGCTGGGCCCACATCCAAGCATCCAGGAGGGTCCCCCAGAAGCTTCCTGGCAGGGTCGGCAGCGAAGAGGGCCGTGCCTCAGTCCCCATTGCCCACCTGCCAAGAGCCCACCAGCAGCGCAGGACAGAGTTCTGATCAAGTGCCATCTTGGCCCTGACTGGCTTCAGGAGGGAAGTGGGGGCAGTGGGCCTCATTGCTGAGGAGACCCTCCCATGTAGAACATGCTTCCCCAGCCCTAGGGGCTTCCAAAGGCACCTTGGGCAGACTGCCAATCTCCCAGTCCCTCCCCAGTCTGAGCACTTGAGGGAGGGCATTTGAAAATCACTCCAAGGCATTGCCAGTCTAGATGAAAGGCGTCTAGACCTCAACGCCTTCATGAAATGAATCGAAGTCTCTTCCTCCTGAGTAGGCACATTGGCAGCGTGCACACCTGAGCCCCTCAGGGATCAGGGCTTCCAGGCAATAGGGAAAGGGGCGGAATGGGATGCCCGAGAAAGACTGCCCCCTTCGCCATTCCTCTCCGGCTGGCCCAGGTCCCTTCTCTGGTTCCAGGCATCCCATCTGTTCCGGCTGTAAAGGGAAGACGGTCTGTGGGCTCTTCCCTCTCCTGCGATAGCCCCCAGCTGCCCATAGGAAGGATGGAAATGGATGACACCGGAGACGCTCCCCCAAACCCATCTCCCCAGCCTCAGACAAAAGAGAGTGGTCCCAGCAGAGCTGAAAGGAGACTCCAGCTGGACTGGGTTTCAGGATGAGCCTCTGGCCATTGGCATCTTACCTCCTTGGTGTACAGGAAGGAGAAGAGGCTGCCGCATACACCTTCCTCTTCACTTGTGGCTGATGTCAATGAAGGAAATTTATGTTAGCAGTGGCTAACATTTTTGAGCAGTATGTCTCTAGTTCTTTCTGTGTTAAGGGCTTCATGTGCATCATCACATTAAGGTAAGATGCTTCCATTATTTGCAGTATTTTAGGTAAGTAGGGAGATCCCAAGGTCAAGCGCCTGGCCAGGGTCAAATGGCTAGAGAGGAGGTAGGTCAGGGGTTCACCCAGGCAGTCTTCTCTGCTCTGTGCTCCTCTGGAGGCAATGGTTCTGTTCAGCGGTGAGCAGGTCTGGGCTCCCCCAGGCTCCCTCTGACTCCCGTGAGCCCCTCAGTCCACAGTTCTCAGCCTCAAAGTGAGTGGGTATCAGATTTACTGGCCACTTTCCCCCGAATGCCCCATCCTCTCGCTTCTCCTGCCTGTATCAGAACAGGCCGGGGTGAGGAGCACAGCCCATAAGTGGAAGAAACTCCCGCAGTGATTTTGATGCTTCCCCAGGCCTGCCCCCAGAGGCCTGCTGCCTGGGGACATGGCCCCTTGAGTCCCTGAGAGAAGCAGCCTCAGTCCCATCTCATGTTCTGAAGGAGCCCTAAGCCTGCTGCTGGCTTCCTGCATCTTCCTGGTAGTTCAGAGTTTTTGCACGTTTCCAAGGCCGGCACAGGGGTGTGGATGTGAGCACATCAATACCCATGCCCCGGGCCAGGAAGCTTGGTGGGGGGTGAGAGAAGATTCTGCCCACAGAGATTTAACTTCTGGCCCCCCACCGCCCAGCCCAGCACTCCCCTCACCTCACTGAGCCCAGCCTGCAGCACAGAGCTGGGGTTACTCCACTTAATTGTGCATAAATTTGAACATTTCCATAATTAAAAAGTGAGGGATTTTTTTTTTTTTTCCTAATGGCTTGCAGGAAGGATCAAATGAAATACTGGCTGACATGTGCTCTCCCTGTGCAGGCGTGAGGCATGATGGCAGGATTATCCGGCTCATCTCTCTAATTCTCCCTGGAAGAGGGTCTGGTGAAAGCTCAGGGCACCGACCCTCACTGGGGGGAAAGACACAGAGGCCCACGGAGAGTCACCAAGTCACCCATCTGTGGGGCAGGGACGGAGGGGCTTGTAGCTTACACAGTGTAGTTGTTTTGTCTGTTTGGTTGGAGGTGGAACTCTGTAACAAAAAGAATACAAAATGACAAATACAAAATAAAAGGAGTACAAACTTTAAAATTGATCTAGAAAGAGGAAAATAGCATGCTAAATTGCAAATATTAAAAAAAGCTAAGAGGGAACACTGGTGATTCACTGGTTAAGATTTCTTCCTTCCAATGTAGGGGATGAGGGTTCAATCTCTGGTCAAGAAACTAAGATTCCCACATGCCTTGAGGTCAAAAAAACCAAAACATAAAAAAACAGAAGTAATATTATAACAAATTCAACAAAAACTTTAAAAATGGACTACATCAAAAAAAAAAAAGAAAAGAAAAAGCTAAGAAATACTACAAATTTCACGAAATACAGAAAAATAACATTTTAAATTCATTTACAGCCCAATCCACCTCTATTGTACTTTTCTTCTATCTTTTTTGGAGCTTTATACTTTTTGATTACCTTTTCTTGAGAAAATTCTGTAACATTTCTGTTTTCCACAGAGAAAATGGAAAGATAGCCAAGTCTTTCCTCTAATGTGGTTGATCTAAATTTGTTCTTTGATTATGGATAGTTTAGAAAATGTTGACATTCACAAATTACTACTGGTATTGCAGTGTAAATGTTTATGACAATTGCTAAATTTGGGGAAAAGTCTATCAGTTTCTTTGGATGTAAACAACAGGAATTTAGGGCATTTCAAGTTTTTGTGTTCAGATCATCCAAAAACTTACACACACAGAAAATGTGATAAATTATATTTCGTGTGCTTCCCATTTTGAGAAAAATTATGGTGGGTGTCATGTTTTTAAAAAGTCATTCATGACACTGTTAAGATGGTAAGGAGGGGGCGGGGTTGGCTACTACAGTGGAGTTTTGTAGAAGGGAGAGACAGCATGCTCAACCCTAAATACAGCAAGAAAAGCGGGGATTTACAGACAAGGAGCAGGAGCAGGGCGGTGGTCAGTGGACAGAAAATCATGAAGAGGAAGCATCAGGGGGAGAGGTTACCTACTGAAGGCAGGATAGGGTGATCAGGCATCACCAGGGGGCACTGGAGGATGACCGTGATCAAGTAAGGGATTAGGGGAATCTGGCTAAATGGATTGACACAGCAGGAGTCTTGCTAATATTGGGCAATGGAGAGACAAACACAGAAGCCCAAAAGTCAGGGCCAGGTTAAGAGAATTCAAAGGAGCCTGACTAGAGTCTAGTCAAGGAGAGAATCCTTATCAATCCTAGGACTGCACTTCCATTTTGAACTGGGATTGATAAGAATCAAAGTTTCTGATTTTATGTATTTGATGATCAGAAGAATGTTTCCCAGACTAGCTTCTGGCTTCATCACTTCAAAGTTTATTTCTCCTGCCCTACCCACCTGTTCACAGCCCAGCCTCAGAGGACACACTCACATTGTGATACAATCTCTGGCCCTGCACCTTTCACAGTGAATGGCAGGAATATGCCCAGAAGCCATTTCTACACCAGCAAACAGTCAGTCCTCCGCATGTGCAGGTTCTTCAGCTTCAAATTCAACCAGCTGCTCATTAAAATATTTGGGGGGAAAATTCCAGAAAGTTCCAAAAAGCAAAACTTGAATTTGCCATGCAAGTATTTACATAGCATTAAATATACTGTGAGGTTAAAGTGTCTGCCTGGAATGCAGGAGACCAGGGTTCGATCCCTGGGTCGGGAAGATCCCCTGGATAAGGAAATGGCAATCCACTCCAGTACTCTTGCCTGGAGAATCCCATGGAGGGAGGAGCCTGGTAGGCTACAGTCCATGGGGTCGCAAAGAGTTGGACACGACTGAGCGACTTTCACTTTCAAAGTATACGATAAATGTCACGCACTTGAATCATCCCCAAACCATCCCCCCAACTCCCCCACCCCCATCTGTGAAAAAACCATCTTCCACAAAACTGGTTCCTGGTGTCGAAAAGGTCGGGGCTCACTGATTTGAAGTATATGGGAGGGGACTTTGCTGGTGGGTGGTCGAGTAGCTAGAACTTCTGCACTCTCGGTGCAGTGCCTGGGTTTGATCCCTGGCCGGGGAACTATATCCCTCATGCCCACAAAGAGTTCATAAGCCGCAGTTAAAGATCCCGCATGCCTCAAGATCCTGCGTGCTGCAGCCAAGACCCGGTATAGCCAAATAAATAAATATATAAAAATAAAGCACATGGGAAGATGCTAGCAGGTTACATGCAATGACTACACCATTTCATATGAGAGGCTTGAGCATCCCCATGGATACAGAGGGATGGCTATTCATGGAGCAGCTGCAAGCCCTTCTTCACACCACATGCCCATCTGCCTGCTGTGCACTCTGCCCCAGTCAAAGTGCTGAAGGGGACCCTTCATGCAGCTTCAAGACAAGCAAAGACTATCTCTAAGTATCACCAGACCTTCCTGCTTCTGAGACTCAGAACCTCTAACGTGGATTTGCAGGGACCTTCTGATTGGCCATTTCATCTCCATCTTATGTTCTAGTGTGTCCTGCTCTCAGCTCTCAAAGGACCTGATTGCATCAGGCACATAACACGGTTTCTGGTATACATATAGGGCTTAATAAGTGATACTCAACTGGATGAATGAATAATCAAGCGAGTATCAGTCCTTTAAGAGCTCCATAGGGCTTCCTACTCTGACACTGCTTCTCTGTGAGTTTTGCAGTTTCAGTTACTATATTCTGTCTTCTCATCCCCACACATGGGCTGCTATTTGCCCAATTATCAGTCCTGAGTTTAGCCCAGCAAATAAGGTCATTTGCTGACCTTGTCATTGCCATCGTAGTGACCATAAAACCTAAACAATCTACTTGACTTTCGAGGCCTTCTACAATCAACCCCACCCTAAATATTTATCTAGACTATGTTCCCTCTGACCCCGTGCCTAGTTTATTGTTTCAGTAAAGGAAGTAGCCTCACACGTGTAAGAGGTACAGTTACTTTATGTTAACATGACATTGACTGTATTTTAAATAGGTCAATTGCAGAAACGTTGGGTAAATCAAAACAGCCCAGAGTGAAAAGCATGTACAAGCATTAACATTCGTTTTCTCACCCTCTCTTTTCAGTGAACACTGTCTGCTTTCATCAGAGTTCAGAGCACACCATTTTGCAACATGGTCTTCTCTCAGTGATAACTGAACACGTTTTCTTCTGCCTCCATGGTTTCACCTCTAGACACACAAATCTTCCAGGTTAAAGGAAGTGGAGCAGTGCCAGGGGTCTTTGTCAACATTAAGAGAAAAAGTGGCCAAGAACCAGCTTCTGTTTAAACACCTCCAATGAATGGAACCTCCCCCTCCCAAGGCAGCCGGTCCCACTGGTGGGGGGAACTACTTTTTGGAAGGTGCTTTCGTTCTCTGTGAGCTGAGTGGCCTCTGGGAGCCTCCGTGTTCCGGTTCTGCTCTCTGGAATAGCACAGGAGAGCCTACGTGTCTTTCCCGTCAGCCTGTCCACTCTTCAAAGGCTGATACAGCGTGAACCTTTCTAGGTTCAACAATCCTGATCTCTCGTCCTCTCCGGTAGCCCCTGAATTCCCATTTGCATCATTATTCTTCATAGGCTATTAAATCACTCGTTCAGGGAGAATTATAGGTACCTTTTACGTACATCTTCATGATCTATAATTTCTAGATTTTCTTCCATGAGCTTGCATTTTCCCATTAGAAAAAACATACAGTAACATACACTGTTACTTCTCTGCTGTTCTTCTATTACTTCTTTTTTTTTTAATATTTATTGATTTATTTGCTTGCATTGAGTCTTTTTTGCAACTATCAGGATCTTCATTTTGTTGCAGCACAGTAGTTGCGGCATATCGGCATGTGGGATCTTGTTCCCTGACCAGGGGTTGAACCATGTCCTCTGCAATGACAACCTGATTCTTAACCACTGGACCATCAGGGAAGCCCCTGCTGTTACTTCTTGCTCCTAATGAGCTGAATCCTTAACGCTACGATGACGTTCTCTGCTGTGCATCCCTCCCACCACGTGCTTCCTCTGCTCTTCAGTGGCTGGACCAGAGCCCACTGGCTGCCACTGGGACCGCGCTCCAGGTTGACATCCGTCCCCTCGTCCTGCTCTGGGGGCAAAACTGTTCACACTGTGACAGACCGCACCTCCCCATCACCCTGCTCACATCTCTCTCATGTCCACATGGACAGCACGGGAAGCTTTGCTCAGTGCTTGCCAAGATACTCTTTGCTTTCCCTATCATGCTAACAATAAATATGTTGAGTGCTTGAAAAAAAGAATCCTTTGGTAATGGGGATTTGGGTTTGACATGATTTAATGAATTAATTCTGGCATGAGTATGGTTCTCTGAAAAGTGCTCCCGGACCATCTGTCTAATAATTCTAGAATGCTGTGGAGTGACATTAAGCTTACATCCCAGGAAGCATATTATTCTCTTTTTGAAAATCAGGACATTTTGCTCCCTGGGGCTGGGTAGTCCTTCTCTTCTCTAACCCATCCTACAGTCCTGTCTCCTCAGGCCATTCGGGATCATTCCAAGAATTTACCTTTCCCTGAACTCCTGTAATGACTCATAACCAGAAGGAACAGCAGCAACAGTAACAGCTACCACCTATTAGAGCTTGTTCTGCGCCAGAATCTTGGCTGAAGGGCTTTATATACCTTTATCATATGTATCAATTAATCACTGATTCATACTTTTGAATATATATAATTAAAGTTTTAATCACTTGCATAATGGATGCTATCATCAGCCAGCCCCATTTAGCAGATGAGGAAATTCTGAGACATTTAGGTTCCAGTGTTGCTCGATGTCCCTTAGCTAGTGAATGAACTCAGGTTTGTCTCAGTCCAAAGTCTGAGCTCTCACGTCCAATCCCCCAGGTATGAGTATCTGTGTTACACGATTTCACCTTTCACTTTGTACCATTCTCCTATTGTTTCTGGGACTTTCACCTTAATATTTCTGGCACCTCCTGAACAGCACCCAACCCACCAAAATGGCCTTAGGTACACTCCTTAGTTGCTAAGTGGTCTTTCTTGAATGCTGCCCCTGGTTCTATCTCTTGCTGGGAGCCAGCAGCATCCGTCCCCTAAATGGCCAGGCGCTTGGAGAAGCCGCCGTGGAGGGTTCGGAGCAGGAATGCCCAGGGCCCGACTGTCTCCACCTCTCACTGCAGGATGAAGAAGGGACCACCGTGCAGAAACCAGAGGGATGTTCTCAGCCCGCTGAGCCCCTGGGAGGATTGACACTGTCACGTTTTCCGCCTTCTGTTCTCTCCCACTGAGCCCCTAGGGGCAAGGCCTCAGCTGATAATTCTGATCATCTAATTCTCAACAAGGTCTTTCTGGCTGGTAATTGAATTCTGTATTTTCCTCCCAACCTAGTCAGGGGGCCTTACCCGCAGGGAGGGGCGCAGAGGCGTGGAGACCCTTCTCAGCCTCCACAGGTTCGTTTCGGGGGCCACAGGTACAAGCCGACCACAGGACCAAGTGGCACGTCCAGGACACTGTCCTTTGCAGGGCAGTCACTGCACTCAGGAGACTTCCAGGCCACAAGCTGGGGAGAGTGTCTTGGAGGAGAGTGGCCTGCAGGCAGGACTCTGATAGACAGGAGGAGAGGGGGAGGACGGGCCAAGGCCTGGAGGTAGGAACACGCACGACTCATTCAGTGACGAGTCAACCCGCCTGGACGGGCCTTCAAGCTGTCAGCCAAGGAATGACTCCAGAATGCTCAGGCCGTTGTCAAGCAGTGTGTGCAAGTGGTGGGGCTGGGGAGGCCGGGGGCCACGTGCCCAAAGGCCCAGTCTGACCATGCCCATCTCCAGGCCTCCGTACACAGAACCAAGGGAAAACCCAGTGGTGGGGCTGGGTGCAGAGGGTCCCCAGCTCTGTGCACAGACCACCCAGCGCATCGAGCCCAGAAATGGGTCATTTTCTCACCCTCAAGTCCCACCTGTTTCACCCTCTCCACCCCTTCGGCAGGTGGGCCTCGCTCACATCTGACCTGTCTTGGGGTGACTAGCCCCTCCCTGACCTCTCCGCTCCAGCCGAGTTGTTCTCTAGCACATTCTCCACACACATCTCCTCACAGGCCCCCAGCGCTGACACTCCCTAGCGGCTTCCCAGGGCCCTGGGGTCCAGACGTGGTGATGAAGCCTTCTGAGGCTTTGTTCCCCCATCTCTCCAGGGTCATCTCTTGTCACATGAAGCTCCCAAGATACGAGGTTGCTGTGAGCCTTCAGCACATATAAAAAACCTCCTCCCTTGTTACTGTTGAGATGACCCCGCGGTCTCACTAGCCAGTAAGGACGGGTGCAGCATTATTCACACCCAGACGGCTTATCTCCAGAGCCCAGCTTCTTCAATACTAGATTATAGTCCCTTGGAAACTTCTGTGGGCACCCCTCCAACCCAAGCTCACTCACAAGCCTCTGCTGCATTTAAGGCTTCTGCCTACATGGCACTCCCCCCAATCCATGAAAGCTTTCTCAGATGCCTCACCCCAGGAGTGGGTGCGGGCAGTGATTGCCCTGCTTTGCTCCACATTGGCATCACCTGGGGATCTTTTTTTAAAAACTACTGATGCCTGACTCCCAGACACTGTGATCAGATTGCTGCTGGATGCCCCCGAGATGCAGCAAAGTCTGGTAACCACTGCAGTCATTCTTAAATCAGAATATGCACCAGCATCCCCAGGTGGACTTGTTAAACAGATAGCCGGGCCCACCCCTGGTTTCTGACCCTGTGTACCCGGGTTAAGGCCTGAGAATTTACATCTCTAACAAGTCCCCAGGCTCTGCTGCTGCTGCTGCTGGCCCTGAGACCATGCTTGGAGATGCCCTGAGCTAAGGAGTCTTCCAGAAACCCAGCTGTCCCGAGTGTCCCGTGCTAATCACCACCCATGCACCCATCACATCTGTCTGATCTGTCTGTGTGCTTCTTTTCTTGGCCACCTCAGCCTGGCCAGGAGATTCCTGCTCAGTTATCTGTAGTAACAGGTGTCAACACGTGTTGGATCAATGAGCCCGTGAAATGCCGGGCAGGCTCCAACAGGCGCTCTGCAGCCATCCATCCTGTTTCTGAGTGGGAAAGGAGCTGTTGTTATGACTGGTGATGTCTTTACCGAGCACAGAGTGGGTGGAGTAAGTCGTTTGGGTCACAGCAGGAGAAAAGGGCAGAGCTGGGTGGGGTGACAGGGGCAGCCTGACTGTCCTTCCCTAGGAGACCAGGACCTAACCTCCATGACTCCCTCACTGAGATTCCAGAGAATTTCAGAGCGTAGGTCTCCATCTATTGGTAGGAGGGAGCAGTATGCTTTAAAATGACCTCATAAGGGACAGAACTGAGAAAACGAGATCAGAATGCACACAAAAAGTAGTAGAGTAAGTATTGTTTAGTAAAATACACGTGCACGTAAATCCATACTGGGTGGTGAGATAAAACGCACGTCCTCCTGTGGCTCATGGTCCGAAAAGCCTGCAGAACCTTTTCCAGGATGCTATCAGCAACTGCGCTTTCACTTTTCACTTTCATGCACTGGAGAAGGAAATGGCAACCCACTCCAGTACTCTTGCCTGGAGAATCCCATGGACGGAGGAGCCTGGTGGGCTGCTGGCTATGGGGTCGCACAGAGTCGGACACGACTGAAGTGACTTAGCAGCAGCAGTAGCAGTCAGCCAGAGAAGAGCGAGGTCGGCCCCTGCTGGGCGCCGCCAGTGTTGCACCAGGAGCCTCCGTGGCAGAGGTGGGAAGGGCCGAGCCTGACTTTCAGGACAGGTGTGGGAGGCAACGGCCTGTTTTCTCTTGGAAGCAGTTCAAAATACAAAATAATAATAATAATAAATAAATGAGAAATTTAATGAAATGTTCGTCTGTCTTAATTTCTAAAGTAAGTACTGCTCTGGTTGTCAGTCCCACACCATCTTCCCTGTGGTCGGACTGCTTCATCCTCGCATCCCCCCAGGAGCTGAAACTCTTGGGGGCACGCTGGGATCTTACACCCACCCGACACATCGGTGAGGCGCGGTGCTCCAGGCCCCCTCGCTGACTGATGAGCCAGCTCTGCAGAAGGAAGCTGTCGAGGGTCACCGGACACTTGGCTAATCATTCTGAGCACCAGGCAAGGCATGGTAAAGTTCTCTTTCCTTGTGGCAAAAGCAGAGAGAAATGCGGCATCTGGAGTGCAGTAAGAAGCAACCATGAGGCAGGGGTTCGTAGAATCTATTTCATCATGTCTTTGTTCCTCCCTTATTACCCTCAGTCTACAGACGAGAACACGAAGGTCTCAAGGCTGACGAGGTGCAAGTTCCAGAAGCTGGGCCTGCTGACTTCTAGGCCAGCCCCCTGCAGACAAACGAGGCCGTCGAGGGGACTGGGACCATTTCCCAGGTGGGCCTCTTCCTCCTCCAGCTTTACTCCGTCTCCCAGCGTCTCCCTGCGCTGTCCCCGAAGGAGCTGACACCCTACAAGGTGACAGACAGTCGAAGAGCGGCCCTTCCTGGCTTAGCGCGAGTTGCTGTGGTGGGTTTGGGCTTAAATCTTAGAGGTCCCCAAGCCCTAACTGAATCTGCAGTCCTACAGAAAACACACTGGGTGGGGGTGCCAGGGCAAGGACCCAGCATGCCCCCAAGAGCTTCAGTTCTTCCTGGGGAGATGAGAGGATTGGATGAAGCAGTCCAACATAGGGAAGTCGGTGTGGGACTGACAACCAGAGCAGTACTCACTTTAGAAATTAAGACAGATGAACATTTCATTAAATTACTTATTTATTTGTAATTTGAACTTCTTCCATGAGAAAACACATTTTCACGACTTTAAGCTATAACCACTTTCTGCTGGAGGATGAATCTGTCTAAAGGAGGCTGTCTTGTCTACCATGCGCCAGGATGGTTTGGGGTAGCCTGTTTGGGAGCTGAGGATGGCTGAGTTACTAGTGGCAGAAGGAACTGGAGATGAGGGCACTTAGCAGGAGGCAGACGAGGATCTGGGAAGGGATGAGGAGGAGCAAGGTGCTCACAAAATGGCACAGGTGTGGGCTCTGCGAGGACCCAGACCCTCCACATGCCCAAATGTTTGGCGTGAGGTGACTTTGTAGACTGAGAGGATTTCATGTCCAAGCTTAAATCCATGCAGAGCAGAGTGCACATGCAGACACAGGAACCAAGAGACAGAGGTGATCCCCAACCCAAGTCCATAAGCATCTTGAGGGAACTCGAGATTCCCACAGGCACTCCACAGAGGACAGGCTCAACTGACGTCCTGGGGTTGGGGAAACCCAAGTTTCCACAGTTGCCTTTTGCTCACTTTTGGAATATCGGAGGCAAGAAAACAGACAAACTGCTCAAGGAGACTCATTTGGGAGAGCAGAGCAATACAAAATCTCAGTGCAAAAAATGATCCCCTATAATCCATCAACAAGTAGTTATTCATAGCCTGTTACCCTACCACCTCTCCCCTGCAGAAGGTCATGTCTCCCAGACATGCAAAAAACATAAAGCTACCAGGTTAACCCTTGACAGTCTACACTCCCCTACCCAACTGTGTGTATAACGATGCCCACCCTGCCTCCTTCCAGCCTCAGAGGAAGTTTTCCTTACCTGATTCAAGTTAGGGCACCTCTGCTCTGATTTTTGGTACCACAGATGTCCATGGGTCCTCCCTTCCATCAATCATCCCCTTTCTGAATCCCTACTTGCTCTCTGTCATAGGCATATACAGGGTGTTTGTCTTCCTAAGCTCTTCCTCTCCTCTCTAGCTCCTTGTAGCTCATCCCAACACCCCTTTTGTTCACCTCAAAGCTCCTGGAAAGAGTCTGTCCTTGTCTTCACCGACTGCCTTTCAGTCCTCCTTCCCCAACTCCAAGCTGACTTCTGCCCCCACGCTGCTAATGAAATCACATTAGTAAAGGTCCTCACTGCTAAACTAAATGGACGATTATCAGTTCCCACCTCCCCTGCCCCTCTGTAGCATTGACCTGCTGGCCCTCCTGGCTCCAGGGAACTCTGGTTTTCACAGCCTCTCTCTCCTGGTTTTCTTCCTACCCCCGATCTTCGAAAACTTAGAACATGTCAGCACTACTGACATTTGGGACTGGATAATTCTTTGTCATGGAGATCGGACTTGTGTGTTGCAGGGTGTTCAGCAGTGTCCCTAATCTTCACTCACTTGATGCCAGAAGCAGCATCGACCCACCCCAACACTGCAACAACCAGAAATGTCCTCAGGCATTGTCACATGGCCCCTGGGTGAGAACCACTGCTCTAGAAGGGTGCTTTTCCTCCATGGGGTTTTGCAGGGTTTTTTTGAGGAAGGGCGGTGTGGTTGTGATTTTTATCTGTGCTTTACGCTTATGTGTAAATCTACATCTCCAAACGTCATACGGCCACCGCCTGGGGCCTGTTTCTGTCTCCTCAGCACGTCAAGTTCTTAGTGAACTCGGCCTCTTCCTGTCTTAGTTGAGATTCTCCCAGAAGCAGAGCCTGAGACAAGCATTCAGGTGCAGGCAGTTTAATTAGGGAGTGATCTCAGGAAATAGGAGTGAGGAATGGAGGAGGGAGAGCAAAGGAGAAAAAGCCAATACGAGGTCCAACATCAAAGTTACTGCTGCGAGCAGTGTTGGGGTGTGGGGCCTCAATCCCACTGGACTCTCCAAAGAAGCATGAAGAATGCCTCCCAGATTTGTCTACCCGCCCCCACAAATGTGAGGCTAGGCACTTATCCCCCACCTAGTGCAGGTGACGTGGGAGCATCCATCCACTGGTTCCCATCCTCCATTCTAGAGAGTTGTCCCAGGGCCATCTGGCTTCCCAGGTGGCTCAGTTAAAGAGTTCGCCTGCTAATACAGAAGGCACGGGAGATGTGGGTTCGATCCCTGGGTTGGGACGAACTCCTGGAGGAGGAAATGGCAACCCACGCTAGTATTCTTGCCTGGAGAATCCCGTGGACAGAGGAGCCTTGTGGGTTATAGTCCATGGGGTCGCAAAGAGTCGGACATGACTGGGCGGCTGAGCACGTATGCCCAGGGCCACTAACTCCCCCAGCTTCCGGGCTTCTGGGTTACCTGTTTGTTAATATTTATTTTTACTCAGTAATTTGGCTGTGCTGGGTCTTAGCTGCGGCACGTGGGATCTTAAGTTGCAGGAAGTGGGATCTAGTTCCCTGACCAGAGATTGAACCTGGGCCCCCTGCACTGGAAGCATGGAGTCTTAGTCACTGGACCATCAGGGAAATCCCTCTGGGCTATGTTTGAATGACACAAGCGAAACAGATTCCTGTGGCTTGGAAGAAGGCTCTAGAATAGACACCAGAATGGCGCACACCATGCGCTTGAATTGGAGGTGCTATCAACACGAGTCTAGGCTCACAAAGACCTATCACGGCTGCAGCTGAAATCAGGGGCTAACAAAGGGGATGCAGTGCAGGGCACCCCAGTCTATCCCTCCGCACTCCTCAGATCTACAGGAAGTCTATTCAGTCATGGAGGCCTCAGATGGTGCTCAGTCGTGTCCGGCGCTTTGTGACCCCAAGGACGGTAGCCCACCAGGCTTCTCTCTGTGTCCACGGGATTCTCCAGGCCAGAATGCTGGAGAGGGTTGCCATTTCCTTCTCCACTCAAGGCAGTGGTCAGCCATAGTTATTCTAGCAAAAACACTTTGTTCAGGAGAGTTAACGGGACAGGTTACAACCCAACTCACAGCTACAGCAGGTCCAGAGGTTGACACTGCTGATTGCTACCTTCCTTCTCCACCACCTATTCAAGATTGTCATTGGTCTAGGTGGTTTGCCTGATGGGGTGACTCAGACCTACATCCCTGAGGAGGCTGAGCCCTCAGTGGACTTGGCCGTGTCAGTTCAGAGTTGTTACAAGAGCCCATTCTTCTGATACCACAAGGCATGGAAGCCCTGAGTTCAAGACACGCTTCTGAATGCATCTCCCGAGTTCCAGACATCCTCTCACCTGTTACGAGTGGACCACTGAGAGTGATGGGGAAAAGGACCAGTTCTACATTCACCCTTGATTCCTGGACCTGTCTATTCTTGCAACTAAGGACTCAGTGCCATAGAACAGGTTCACTCTGGGTGATACCAACCAAACCTAGTGTCTTCCTTGAGCCGGGACCTTAGCTGAGATTTTGCAAATCATTCTATCATCCTACGAGATCCACAACTTTCAGCAATTTGATATACACCAGACCAGAGGATTCCGTGATCACATACCCATCAGCACACTTCCCTGGCCATAAGATGGGTCTCTTAGGTGTGATGTTATGAGGCATCACATGTAAATAAGTCAGGCACTCTGTAAACCCTCAGATGGATGTTAGGATAGGTATCAACCCCAGGAAGGAGGATTCACTGCTCTTTCCAAGGTGGAAGGGGACGAATGCAATGAACTTTCCTCAAGTAGCTGGCTGCTCAAGGACTTGGAGCCTGTCTCTGAGAAGACAGTCAGCAATGGCGGTGACCAGCACCACCTTGACGGGAGTCCCTGCTAGCCTTCATGCCTCCCCACGGCTGCCCTATTCGTGGGCTCATTGTGCAAGCCCCAGTAGCCAGGGACAAGGCTGACCTCCACAGGGCGTCACGCTGTTCAGCAGCTTCTCTGCGCTGCGTGGTCTCTGGCAAACATTGGCAGGAACATAATGATGACCCACACGCTTTGTGCCCACTCCCACAGGATTGCCCACAGGCTGCTTCCCCAGACCTCCTTGCCTTTCTTCTTCTTTTTCCCTTCAGGCCTGACCGACCACCCAAGCTCCTTTGTCGTAGCCCCCAGTACAGATCCTTACGGAATACGTACACTTCTCCCCCCAGAGCACACTGATGGACAGACACACTGCTGCAAGTCCTGCCCACTGGGAGAGGTTCCACTCGTCTTTCAGGGCCACCCTGCTGGGGCTTTAGTGAAACCAGCAGTCTGTTTTTGGCTAACACCAACACACTGAACCAGAACTGGGATCTTTCTTCCTCCAGCAGCTCGTCACAAGAGAATGCTTGGTGTGAACTGAGGGAGAGCCATCTACATGATGGGGCTGTGCCTTGAAGGTCTGGGGAAGAAGCCTGTGCAGCTAGCCTATGTGTGCAGCGTACTTGTGCCCCTTGACCTTTTGCCCAATCCTAGATGTACTACTTCCATCTTAGACTGGACTCCTGTTGGTACAACAGGAGTGACACATGAGTGGTACAAAACCCAGCTCATCATGAGCAGTTGATGCCTTGGTCAATTGATGCTGCATGTTCAGGGCCCAAGAGCATGCTGGGAGCTGCTTTTCAAGTGGTGAATAGCTCTCTGCTACAGAAAGCACAGCCTTGCCTCCAAAACATGTGGGATCTCATGGCACCTCGCTCCTACTGGGGCTTGCCAGACTCCACACCATACCGTAATCCATCGAGAATACCTCCAGCACCACTGAATTTGCTGTGTCATAATGGTCCAAGCAGCAAGGCAGCTTATATTCTAGCCTGGGTTTGCTGAAGAGCACTTCCTTGCTCTGGCTCAATGAATGACGGCAACAGTACTTCCAACTGCGGTATGTATTGTGTCCCAAAGCCAAAGAGGGGCATAGCACGTGGCGCTGTCTCCTTCTTAAGGCAGAGTACAAAGGGCAATAACCTGTCACCTCAGAGGGCTATGACATGGGACACCCCAAAGCCTCTGCTGCAGTCCCTACCCGAGTCCTTCTCTCCATCTCCCACTCAGTGGGTGTAATAACCTGTGACCCTCTCTTCCTGACTCTTCCTTCCTCACTCACATGCTGAATACCCCCATATTCTAACTAAATCACGAAGACTCAACCTCATAAGTTGATTTCTTTATTCTGACTTCTCCTCCCTGTTCTTCCTACCACCTGAGACAGCCTCGTTCATGTAACTGTTCAATTCCTGCAGAAGCTTCCTCATCAAATTTCCCACTTCCAATTCCCCATCTCACTGCTAGGAAGAGCTGTTTCCTCCTCGTCCATGTAATAGTTTGGGGTTCTCATCATTTGAGGTACAGCTCCATTGCGTACGTTTAGATGTTCATTTCCTGCCTCAAATTGCAGGCTTTCTGAGGGGAATACATGTTCTATTGGTGGAGATCACCAGCCAGAGCATCTGAGATGCTAGTGAGGCATTCAAGGCCCTTTGCCGCACGGCTCCCAGCTCATCTCCAGCACTCACCCGCTTCCCCGCCACTTGCAGCTCCTCCAGAGCCGTGCTTTTCTTCTCACCTCCGTGTTTTCCAGAGCTTTGGAACAGCATCCACCCACACCCTCCACCTTCTATCTCCCCTGACCTCACAGAGTTCCTACCATCCTGCAAACTTAGCTCACCAACACCGTCTGCACGATCTCTTCCTCTGTTCACTCCACCCCAAAGCTGGCTCAGGGAGCCTTCTTGTTTCCACTGCATTGAGCTCTGACTTAGCACTTGTCAGGCTTTGTGACAATGGTTTGTTACACCAGACGGAGTAAGTTACCTGAGGGTGAGAGCTGACTTCCAGTCACCTTTGTGTCCCTGCGGTCTGGCCCAGTGCCTAGAACATAACAAGCATTTAGTATTTGCTGCAGCAGTGAAATCTGCATGGTACAGAAGCAGCAAACTGGCAGCCTGCAGGCTAAATTAGGCCTGCAGACAAGTTTTATTTGGCCCACACAGACCCTGGCTGAGCTAAGTCAAATAGGATTGATTCATGTTACAGGGCTGGTGAGACTGATGACACGAAATTGGCCTCTATTCTCTTCAGACTGTCTAGCCAACCAGAGCGATGTACTCAGGCAATATACCAGACCAAGAATGAGCGTGACCACAGCTCCCTGAGCTATCTATTCTCTGTCCCTTACAGAGACGCACCTGGAGTTTGGAGGTTTCAGCAGCCTACAGGATGCGGGGTGGTACCCCCTCACTGTAGTGGTAGGCCTGCAAGCATACTCCCTTCACAGATGAAGAAGTTGAGACCCAGAGAGGTGGCTGACCCCAGGAGGTCACACAGCTTGTTAGCGGTTATGGCAGACCTTGGGACATTGTAATTTTCACCACCCCATGCCAGTTATCACATACCCAAACTGCTGATTGCTTCCTTTGAAGCATTTCACTTCTGAAAAGATGTTCCAAGAGTTTAACTTTGCAGCTATGAGATTTGTTAGCAGCCTAAAGACAAGCTTAATTTGGTCTACATGCTTTCTGGCTGAGTCAGAAGAATAGTGTTGATTGGTGCAGAGCTGGTAAGATTGCTGCCATCGACTTGGCCCTGGATTCATTTACTCCTTAAGACAATCCCATAAGGCGAGTACTCCCAGGCCCACTTTAAATGAGTTAGCAACTTGAGGCACAGACAGGTTAGATGAATGCAAGACTGACTTAGTGAGAGTACACACTAGTCTGGTCCTATCAGTTGTTACAATAATGACACCTTTCAATCGCAGTTGACCTACGCCCTAGCCCTGGCGTACCCTTCCCACCATCCTGGTCGCTCCCCAGGATCTGCAGTCCAGCAATGATAGGGTTAATCCAACACCTGCCACAGGAACTTGCTTGAGCCCTACTTTCAGTGCTGGCTCTGACTGGTTGATGCCTATGCTGAAGATTTTGCATGTTTTACCGCTCAGTGCAAGGTTCGCATTTTTAATGCATACAGCTTTAATGTCACAACAAAGAAAGGTATGCTGCCAAGAGCCCAAAGAGCTCATCAGCAGAATTCAGCCCTCTACTTTGGGAAGTGGAAAATTACTAACTAGATGAAACTGGGTAATTGGATAACCCAGCACTACATATAACTGAGGTCCTAAGCATGTTTTCTGCCTCAGCATCTAAGGGACACCACACACTCTCAGCAGTGACAGTGACTCAAGAGCTGGAGACCGGGAAAAGGGGTGGCAGTTGTAGCAGAATCTCACAGAGGGCAGGGGGGCGGTGTTTGGCAAGAAACTGCCCCACTGACCCCACGTGACTCACCGCACAAGGGATGCCGTGAGGGCCGCTGCAGTGGCGTGTCAGCTGTCAGAATCCTCGCGATGGCTGTAAGCTTTCTGGGCAAAAACCTGGGNTGTCCCTGCGGTCTGGCCCAGTGCCTAGAACATAACAAGCATTTAGTATTTGCTGCAGCAGTGAAATCTGCATGGTACAGAAGCAGCAAACTGGCAGCCTGCAGGCTAAATTGGGCCTGCAGACAAGTTTTATTTGGCCCACACAGACCCTGGCTGAGCTAAGTCAAATAGGATTGATTCATGTTACAGGGCTGGTGAGACTGATGACACGAAATTGGCCTCTATTCTCTTCAGACTGTCTAGCCAACCAGAGCGATGTACTCAGGCAATATACCAGACCAAGAATGAGCGTGACCACAGCTCCCTGAGCTATCTATTCTCTGTCCCTTACAGAGACGCACCTGGAGTTTGGAGGTTTCAGCAGCCTACAGGATGCGGGGTGGTACCCCCTCACTGTAGTGGTAGGCCTGCAAGCATACTCCCTTCACAGATGAAGAAGCTGAGACCCAGAGAGGTGGCTGACCCCAGGAGGTCACACAGCTTGTTAGCGGTTATGGCAGACCTTGGGACATTGTAATTTTCACCACCCCATGCCAGTTATCACATACCCAAACTGCTGATTGCTTCCTTTGAAGCATTTCACTTCTGAAAAGATGTTCCAAGAGTTTAACTTTGCAGCTATGAGATTTGTTAGCAGCCTAAAGACAAGCTTAATTTGGTCTACATGCTTTCTGGCTGAGTCAGAAGAATAGTGTTGATTGGTGCAGAGCTGGTAAGATTGCTGCCATCGACTTGGCCCTGGATTCATTTACTCCTTAAGACAATCCCATAAGGCGAGTACTCCCAGGCCCACTTTAAATGAGTTAGCAACTTGAGGCACAGACAGGTTAGATGAATGCAAGACTGACTTAGTGAGAGTACACACTAGTCTGGTCCTATCAGTTGTTACAATAATGACACCTTTCAATCGCAGTTGACCTACGCCCTAGCCCTGGCGTACCCTTCCCACCATCCTGGTCGCTCCCCAGGATCTGCAGTCCAGCAATGATAGGGTTAATCCAACACCTGCCACAGGAACTTGCTTGAGCCCTACTTTCAGTGCTGGCTCTGACTGGTTGATGCCTATGCTGAAGATTTTGCATGTTTTACCGCTCAGTGCAAGGTTCGCATTTTTAATGCATACAGCTTTAATGTCACAACAAAGAAAGGTATGCTGCCAAGAGCCCAAAGAGCTCATCAGCAGAATTCAGCCCTCTACTTTGGGAAGTGGAAAATTACTAACTAGATGAAACTGGGTAATTGGATAACCCAGCACTACATATAACTGAGGTCCTAAGCATGTTTTCTGCCTCAGCATCTAAGGGACACCACACACTCTCAGCAGTGACAGTGACTCAAGAGCTGGAGACCGGGAAAAGGGGTGGCAGTTGTAGCAGAATCTCACAGAGGGCAGGGGGGCGGTGTTTGGCAAGAAACTGCCCCACTGACCCCACGTGACTCACCGCACAAGGGATGCCGTGAGGGCCGCTGCAGTGGCGTGTCAGCTGTCAGAATCCTCGCGATGGCTGTAAGCTTTCTGGGCAAAAACCTGGGGCAGGTCTCAAGAGCTCAGGGGTAATGGTCCTGACCTTGCCTTAAGGGCAAGCACTTACATTTCAGTGGGGAACGGTTGGTTTCTTTCTGAATTATCTTCACCCTCAGCAAGCTGCCTCTCTCCCCATGGAGGGTAGATTTCCAGCTGAACCTGCATCTCAGGGTCAGGGCAGGTCACACCCCGTAAGACAGTTGGTCATGCCCACCTTCAATTACTGTCACATTTAACCATTTGAGAAATTGTTTTCCAAAGTAGCTGTAACTTTTTTATATTCCCACCAGCAATCTATGAGGCTTCCTTACCAACGGTTGTTGCTATTTGACTTTTTGACTTTAGTGGTCCTGGTGGGTGTGAAGTGGTATTTCACTGTGGATTGGATTTGCAGTTCCCAGATTACTGAAGATGCTGAGCCTCTTTTCACGTGTTATTGACCAACTGTATCTCTTCCTGGGAGATATGTCTATGGGTTTTTTTTTTTTTTTTTTGTCTTTTATTATTGACTTGGAACAGTTTTTATACAGTCTAGATTCAAGAACCTTATCAGATATAAGATTTACAAGTATCTTTTACCAGTTCCATAGGTTGTCATTTCACTTTCCTGATGTTGTCCTTTGAAGCATAAAATTGGTTTTGTTAAAGCCCAAATTATCACACTGCTTTTGTTGCTTACGGTGATACATCCAAAAGGTGTTGTGGGCATCTAAAAGGAATCAGCTTCAGATCTACCTCATTTCCATTAATATCATCTGCAATGTCACAAAGAACTTTTATTCCTTCTACTGGAGACAGAAAACACTCTTTAATTTTATTATGAAATATTTAAGATATACATAAAGGAGCAAATAATAACATGCATCTGTGTCCCACTACCCAGCTTAAGAAATTCTGCCAATAAACTTGAAATCCCTGTGTCCCCTCCCTACCTCCCATATCCAGAGGTATCCCTTACTCTGAATTTGGTGTTTATTATTTTCATGCATTTCATTATACTCCTACTATGTGCATCAGTATTTTACCAAAATGTGGTGTTACTTTGTCTGTTTTAACTTCATATAAATGGCATCATGTAGTACATATTCTGCAACTTGCTTTTTTTTCCCCCCACTTCACAGTGCTGAGGTTTATCCATGTTGATATAACTAATTTAAGTGTATAAATATTGCTCTAGTTCATTAATTTTCACAGTGTCTAAATGTTCTATAAATACAATGTTTACCTATTCTATAGATGAACATCCACTGAAATAGCCAAGACCTAGGAAAAACTAAACACTAAACACTAACACTAAACATCTCTGAGCACATAAACCAGTTCCTTTAGAACCACAGCTTTCCATATCTTCTTATTGCAATCCACAGTAAAAATAAATATATTTTATATCTTGACCCTAGGTACACATACATATATTTGTATGTAGATGTTTATCAGCATATAACAGAAGTTTTGTGTAATGATATTGTCTCCTGTTATTTCTATGTTGTTAATAACTCCTTAAATAAACAAAAGATGGTTTACAGACACTGAACCGATTTCATGACTTCTCTACCTAGATTGCTACCACCGTTTAAATAAAAGTTGCTCAAGGGTTTTATCCCAGATAGTGTAACTGCTGGGTCTTGGGTATCTTAGCCAGCTTGGGCTGCCGCAACAAAACACTATAGAGAGTGGGTGGCTTGAACAAAAGACACTTTTTCTCACAGTTCTGGAGGCTGCAAATCCAAGATCAGGGTGCTGGCAGGGTCAGGCCTGGCTGAGAGTCCTCTTCTGGGCTTCAGACAGCTGCCCTGTACTGTGTTTCCCATGGAAGGCTGAGGTCACCCTCTTCTAATAAGAACACAGATTCATCGCACAATGGGGGCTCTGCCCTCATGATCTCATATAAATTTAATTATCTGTCAAGGGTCTTACCTCCAAATAACCTCACATTGGGTAGGAGAGCTTCAACATATGCAAGTGAGGGAAGAGAGACCCAGTCAGTCAGTCTGCAGCTTGAGGAATATACATATTCAGCTTTTTACTAGACAATTCACTGTTTTCCAAAATAGCTGTAGCAAATTATGCTCAAATAAGCTGACAAGAGAGCTGCCACTGTCCTGCCTCCTTATTGGATTTAACTGTGATCCTAACTGCTTCTTCCTATGTGGGATGGTGTCCTGTAATATGTTTCCATAATTAGTAGTGAACCTGAACATGTTTTCTGTGTTTATTGACCATCTGTATTTCCCTATTCCATAAACTGTGAGACAGGGAATCTGTCTGCAGAAAGAAGTTCCATGGCCATCCTGAGCTGGGGCTGAGAGACATATGCAGGTGTGTGGTTCTGATGTAAATTGGTGACCACTTGCCTGAGAAAAAAGGCAACCAATCAAACATTACCTTCTTGGGAAAGACTTCTTCCAATTCAGTTCAGGCCAGAACAAAGTAGAATCAGTAGCAATAAGAATGAAGGAAAAATAAGGTGGAGAAAAGAGGTTTTTGTTTTTCTTGAAAGTTAGAAAGTCCTAATTTGGACCACGAGAAAAAAAAATCTACCCTTGCCAAGTCAATCTTTGTAAATCTGGATATATTATTCTGCTGTTCTCAGTCTTCCAATCTGCAAAATGAGGATATCAATCTGTACCACTTCTTAACCCCATGTGGAAATTTTGAAATAGTCTTTTAAAACTTTGAAAATACAGTTTGTAGACATTCAAAGTTTTGTGAGTGTTAGTTATCCAATGCCTTCCAAAAACTGTGAGATGACAAAACTGTAAAACAGCCTTTTGGAGTGAGCCATTCTCCTGTATTACTGCCTGAAAAGCAATGCCTCTGCAGAACAATGAATTATCCTCTAAAATAACACAGCCCTGTCTTTTAATCTAAGAAAAGAAATTTGAGAAATGCACCATTTTAAGGCGTAGACATCAAATCCCTTAGCAGTCAGACAGTCTTTCTGGGGTCTGCTGCACGCGGGTTCAGGCCTTGTAAGTATCAGTCCCTCTGCCCTCTGGTCTGATGTCCCTCGTACTGCAGATGCAGATCCATCCTAAAGTCAGACTTGCCTGCTTTAGACACAAGTCCAAGTGTAAGGGCTCAACTGTCCACAACGTTTCACCTTCCCATTCTTAGAGCAATCACGGAAAGGAAACAGAATAACTCCTCTGAGGTGTCAATTATCAAAACACAAAGGAAAAAACTGGTACCAGATAGTCTCCTTTGCCAACGAATACCAAGTTAGATCAACAGAATTTACAACCAAGAGATGTACCCCACCTGCAAGCCAGGACCTGTGAGCAGACTGACCCAGCTGCTGCCTCCTCCTCCTTTCCGAGGCTTAACTTCATTGCCAGCACTCCCTCTCATCCTTGACCCACATCCACCTACCAAATGAGATCTCAGGACTTGGCAGAAAGGAAAGAAGTGGTGAATCCTTGCTACACAAAGGGATCCTTGCCTAAAGTCATCTCCACCTCGAAGGCAGGCTGCCCACAGAGTAGTGCAATGGCAGCGGAACTGAGCCAACAGGGTCACAGCCTCAGTTGAGCTACTGGATGCTCTTTCCACATCTCGATGATGTTCACGATAATCACAAGCATCTCTTTCTGAGTCCACTGCTCCTTCCAGTATTTGCCACTGCCTTCTTCTGTTCCAGGCAGATTCTCCCAGTCAAAGCTCCACTGTATAGTCCAGGAATTCCTCTAATTCTGTAAACCAGGGCTCCCAAACACAGAGTCAACGAAGTAAAGAAAATCATACCTACCAGTAACCTAGGAGAATCACTCTTTTATAGATCAGCAATATTGTTAAAACAAAACCTAAAAGAAATTCACCATATTACTTCAGTTGCAAAACTGGAGCTGAAGAGATATTTCGTAAAGATTTATGTAATTTTTCTCTATTAAGATTAAAGTTATAAATACCTGTCATCTACTGTGAAAAACATACAAATAAGGGAAGGCTCCCTAGTGGCTCAGACAGTCAAGAATCTGCCTGCAATGCAGGTGATCCACCCAGGTTCAATCCCTGGGTTGGGAAGATCCCCTGGAGAAGGAAATGGCAACTCACTTCTTGCCCATGAACAGAAGATTCTGGCAGGCTACAGTCCACGGGATCACAAAGAGTTGGATACAACTGAGCAACTAACACTTTTACTTTCAAGAGAAGGCAAGGCCAAAAGCCAGCATAAGATAGAAAGGGGAAGTCTGAATGAGATTATAATTACCAGCTCCTGATTATTTTACTTACGCATGCCTTGTCTATTCAAAAGCAGCTTCCAAGGGCAAAAGGGTTCAGAAACAAGACTTTAAGTAAAAAAATTTCCTTCAGAGCCCAAGAAAAGAAGTTTCTCGTAGGTACTAACATGTCTAGGTCTCAGACACAAGGTAGTATAAAAGAACCATTTTCAAAAACTAAAAACATTTCCTAATAACAAATCTCTTTCCAGTGCAAGTAGAAGAAAAATTCGATGAACATGAAGAGATCCAGGAGTGAATATTTAAATAAACATAGGCCCAACTCTCTCTGGTTCCTCATTCTCCTTGATGCGGAGTTACAAAAGTAATAAAATGCTAATACAGTAGTTCCTATCGTTTTAATAACCAAATTAAACACCTGAAAATAGAATCAAATTAGGAGGAAAATTCTTTAGGCTATTTTTGAAACATCCTACATTTGCTTGACCCACAAGCAAAGTGCACACAGTCATGGCATCTTACCCTGGCACGCTGAACTCTGGGAAGTAACTGTCAGCTGACTTTTGTTCCCAGGAGCAAAGGGGTCAAGCACTAGGGAGCCTTTATTTGACTTTGAAATCTCACTGGTTCAAATTGGAACGGGAAGTGGGGGCTACAGGAAAGCTAGTACAAAACTATTTTTATCTAGATCTAATACACCAAAGGCCACTTGCAAAACATTCTAGGAGTAGGATACAGCTGTTGCTTGGAAAAAAATCAGGCAACTTAAACAATAAGATCTGATAACAAAATATAATTCACTCTCACATCCAAAAGCTAACTTGGGAGCTGCTCCAGGCACCATCTAATTAACTGAAGCAGACAGGAAAAAAAAAAAAATCCTCAGAAATTATCTTTGTTTAAATACACTCTATTTTATTTTGTCTTAAAATAGTTTAACCTTTATGCTACAGACTTATTTCAAAAAACAGAAAATCTTATCTTGCACCAAAAAATATATATATAACACTCTGTTTTATTTTTTTTTCTCCAAAGACCATTAAATACTAAATGAAAACAAAAACTAAATAATGAACGTAAAGAAGAACCAAATTCTATTTTAAAAACTAGAGTTGCACATTTTAAAACATTAATTCTAGGCAATGATTTGTCGTCACTGCATCAAGTCCACGCTCCAGCCACAGCAGATCTGTTAACCACCAAGTGCATTGCTTCCTAGCCATACAATGGCTAACATTTCATTTTCACGGTAAGAGGAGCAAAAGGCTTTAAAGACCTTTGTACTCTTTAAAAAACAAAACAACAAAAAGTTATTTCCTAGTTATCCAGTGATTTTTTTTTTAAGATCACTATCCTTTAAAACTTGTTAAAAGAATAAGAAGTACGTAGTGTTTTAAATAAAATGAAAAATACAACAGCATTGGACTAAAATACATGATTATTTTAAACAAACAGTGCACAATCTGAGGAAGTTTGGTTAGGGCGCAATCATTTTTATATATACATGGAAGTCGCATCATACACATACTGAAAAACAGGGATTGGGGGGAGCTCTTTGCCTTTAAAAAAAAAACAACTTTAAACTAAAAGACAAAATTGTGCCCCCAGCTTTTTCAAGAACCTTGTGACACAGTATATATAAAAAGCAGGCAACAAATTTGTTTTTAAATTACCTATGGTGCTAATTTGCTAAAAGTAACAACGAACAATTGACTAAATTAGCAAATTAGATGGTTCATATTCACAACTGGTAAAATGAAAGCAGAATTTATGGGATGATCAGTTGCTATGAATAATGGAGTTCATTCAGTTTGGCCCCTTCCATCAAAATGAAGCAAGCAGCAATTACATCTTGCAGGGCAATATGCAATAGCTAAGTTACCATTCTGTGGTTTCAAAATGAGGGAAGGGGGGCACTTAGTTAGTTATGTTCGTGCCAAAACCAATCTGTGACCAAAGTGTACCATTTTAGCAGAGATATTACTTTGAAGAGACTGTGAAGTATAAACTGTTTATGTTACCAAATGCAAAACTGGTTAAAAAAGATCCCCTTTAAAGAAATTTTAAATGCCAGAATATTTACCACAGAATTTTATCACTAATAGCTTGCCAGAAACCACATCCCTACTCTCCTGGACCTGGCAATGAAAGAAGAGTTGAAACACAGTCTCTCTATAGTTAGTTAGAAGGTGGAAAAGTCTTAAAGTAGTAGGGAGAAAAGCTGACTATTTCCACCATCCCTTCCCCTCCCTGCTTTCTGCATCTTAATTTTTGTTGGGGTGCACTAAGCCAGGTAGTCAGGGTGGTGGAAAAGGGACAGGTAAGGGCAAACTTTAACCCAATACAAAAGCAAAAAGCCATAAAAATGCTTGGTTAAAACTCCACTCTCTGTTCCCAACCCACAGTGCATACAACACACTGAAAGAATTCTCATTAAAGGATGACTGTGAGGGACTAAAGAAAATACGTCCTGGGAAATCACCTGCTCTATGGAAGTGAACAAAACATACTGCTAACATAAGAACAGGTAATGCAAAAATGTTCTTTAAAATGGGGCTCTGGGGAATTCCCTGGCAGTCCAGTGGTTAGGACTTTGCGCTTTCACTGCCGAGGGCGTGGGTTTGATCCCTGGTTGGGGAACTAAGATCCCAGAAGCCACCAGGTGTGGCAAAAAATTAAATTAAAAATGAAATAAAATGGGGCTCTGCCCTGATACTGGGGGAAAAATAAGCTGCAAAAACTTCAAGTCATATAACTCACTCTATCCTTTTCCCAATGATATTCCTGGAAAATACAGACCAGAAATTGTACATTTCTGCTTTGTCTAGCATTTTAATTCAAGTCAAAAACAATGTGTAACAGTAAAACTCAATAAATTAATCCTAAAGTAAAATGTGAAGGTCCAAGGATATACCAGTAGTGAATCTGCAGAAGGTCCTATTTTGCTCTGGCCTCTGGGTCTTTGGTTTTTGCCTAGAATTGTGGCCATGTATGAGGGGCTAAAACTGGAGGGTCATGATCTCTTCAAAAGCCTGATCTATTAAAAGTAGATACATAGGAAAATTAAAAGTTGATGAACAACAGAGGCCAGATCAAATGAGATGTTATCAGAAGAGAAGACATGCTTAAATATACTCCCATAGAAGGATACACGGACGAACTGGATACATGGACAAACTCAAACAGCAGGAAGAAGGGAGAAGGAATAAACGAGTCTTTACAAAATATAAAAGAAAAGGCCAGGCAGGTGGAGCCAGGCAGACTCTGACTCGTGTGCATGTGGGGGCTGTCTTGCTCAACACAGCAGCCCCACAGCACCACCCCACACAGTGCCTCATGCAGAACAGGCACTTGGTAAATGCGTGTCTGCTGAATGGAAACTGAACATGGTCATCCTCATGCTCACAGTGAGGAAGAGCCACCAAGACGCTCGGGAAGGGAGGCAAAGGGCTATAGCCACACTGTATGGTGGAAATGGAAACCAAAAAGAAAAAGCAAACAAAACCTGTGGAAAAACACAAAGTGAGGTCTTCTACGCCAATATTACTTCACTGTTCCCTGTGCACAGTATATAGTGTTCTAACTCTAGGTATTGCTTGTAAAATAATTCACTAGTAACTACAATGTTATAGGAAAAAAAGGTAGTAACTAATGCCATGAAACTCCAACATTGGCATTTCCTGAATTCCCTGAAGCTCCTACTACCCCTTATAATTCCTGTTAGATACTGCAAAATCTACAGTGCCATTAATGTGCTTTGTATCTGATTTTTATGATACATTTTGATCTTTCCACTTTTAAAAGGTAGAGGAGAAAAATACCCAAATACAGCATCAGGTCAACTTCAGCTCAAGCATTGAACAGTTGTTATGCATCCTTTTTGGAGAGACTAACTATGGAAAAAGGCATTGTCTTCTCAGATTTACAAGTGCCCATACCCTTAGAAGTCACACAACTTTCATATTACTAGCTATATACTTAGGCACAGTCTACCTAAGTAACAGGTTCTGTTTCTCCCATTGAACAAACCAGGGACGGGGAAAGGGATCTCTCAATACTCTCTTCAGATGCTCAGACCTCATGGTGGGTATCTATCTGAAATGCCTCTGCCCTACAAGGAGATATTATCCAAAGGATTATGAATTATTGCAACAAGGAGATCAACTAAGTCACCTAAGCAGTACTTATAAACACAAAGAGGGCATGTTAATTATTTGGGTTGTGGGAAGTCAGCCAGGAGCAAAGTCAGGAGAGAACGCAGAAGACTTAAGCTAAAAGAAAAAGTTAACTTCTGTCTTCTGTTTTTGAGAACAGGTTTTCAATGCACATGCCCTACTAGGTGCCAATAAGGACCTGACTAATATGTGTGCAAATGCCCTAAGACAGGAGTGCCAATGGGTGGGCTGACAGTGGTCAAGTCTACATATTAATTTTATTACACAGAAAAATAAATACAAGACTCAAAAACTGAAATCCATTTTACCTGGTAATTAAAATACCATTCTAAAAGGAGGGCAGAGTTTCCTAAGACTGAGAGTCACCAAGTAAAATGAAGCTGTCTAATAAACATCATCATTCTCATATTCCTACTGAGGGAAACAAGAAAAGAAATTCTTTTCTCTGTGATAAGTTATTTTCCTAAGTGACTTCTTTTAATTTAAAAAAAAAAAGGAGGGGGAAGGAGAGCAATTTTCCATGAGTTTTTGATTATACAAATGCCACAAACAGCTTCTGAGGCTGAAGCTATGACAATGAACTTCCATGTCACAAGGAGGAGGAGGAGGAAGTAGAGGGGACAGTGCAGAGGACACACAGTGACACTGTATCACAGCAGGTATTTGCGTCTGCTGTCCTCATCCAACGTGAGGTCAACAACTTCTGCAGGTGAAGCCCAAGTCTGCTGAGGAGCCACAGCAGTCCATGACTGTGTTTGCCGGGCGCTAACATACTGTGTGCTGGAGCCATGCTTCCATGAAGAAACGCTCTGAATCACACCTCCTCGAGGATGGACACACCTGCAATGGAGATGAAGAGCAAAAGCATGGTTAACCCTACCAGAGGGAAAAACAGAAGGCAATACGACTTCAGTTGTATCAATACTTTTCCTAAGATAAGCCTCCTACACATGAACTTCCAGGATGAGCCACGGAGTAAGTTTTGATTCAAACGAGAGGAAGGCAAGCAGCACAAGCTATCACTGCTCCTTATGCCGTCCCATCTCAATTATAAGACCCATCACTATGCAACACCCGTGAGAAGGGGCAAGTGGCATGATTCTAATCACACAAACTACTACAGTGGACCACAAGCAGCTGTTCTGACAACCTGTATACAATGAGTGATGCTTAGTCACTTCAGAACTCTAATTTCTATTCCAAGCCACCTGCACCTCTAGGTTCAAGAGAAACATTAGAATAACAACAGACAAAGTTTATTATAAGGAATTCATGGCGGCTGAGAGGTTCCAAGGTCTGCAGTCAGTAAGCTGGAGGCCCAGGAGAGCCAATGGTGTAGTTTCTGAGTCTGAAGGCTGAAAAGCAGGAGAACTGATGGTGTTTCAGTTTGAATTTGGCCTTCTCAGGTGGCTCAGTGGTAAAGAATGTGCCTGCCAATGTGGGAGACACAGGAGATGTGGGTTCAATCTCTGGTTGGGTTAAGACCCCTTGGTCAAGGAAATAGCAACCCATTCCAGTATCCTTGCCAGGAGAATCCCACAGACACAGGAGCCTGGTGGGCCATAGTTCATAAAGTCGCAAAGAGCTGGACATGACTGGGAGACTGAGGACGCATGCACAGACAAAGTTTAGCTACAGAACTGCCCTGGGGATCCTTAAGATCACGGAAGGAGGCCCAGCTCCTACAAAGCCCAGACTGAAAAGGACTCCCTTCCCAAGAGAGGTGCCAAAAAACAGATCCCTTGGGGCTGAGTAGGGGTAGAATATGGACTTGTAATAGTTATCAGAGGGCCATCATCTTTCCAGAAATGAGTCAAGCAGCTACTAACCCAGAGGCCACCATATTTTCAAGGAGTAGCTAGTGAAAAGCATTAAAATAAGACACACAAAAACCCACAGTCTGATCCAAATCTGTCCACTCTTTAAATACACTGAGATTAAATGATCAAGTAGTCATGGAAGAAAGTCAGTCAAGGAATCCATTCAACATTTTCAAGAAATGGTTTTGATGACCGATGACAACAGAATAGCAAAATTATTAAGTAGTTTCTCCACATTTGACACACCCAACAGACCCATGAAGTAGATGTGGAAGCTATTATCCATACTCTCACAGGGAAACTGAGGATTAAAGAGATTACATGACTTGTTCAGGGTCACACTGTTTGAAAGTGTAGGCAAGAGAACTTCAGGCCAAGTCTGATTTCTGGTCCAATGTTTTCCACAACATAATGTTGCCACTTAACAAAGGTGTATATTAAACTAGGTAAGGCAAAATACAAAAGAGTCAGCAGGGTGCAAAGACAAGCCCAGACCAACAATTAAAAAATATAACGTTCTTCAACAGTTCAAATGTCCATTTATACAAGCAGTAATCAAAGTAAAAGCTGGTTGGAAACTTAGAAAAATCAGGGAATGAAGAGCTACCAAAAAAATCAATGTAATCTCTGACAGAACTGCAAGAAATAATTCTGAAATAAAAGCAGTATTCATTCCCAACTTTGCACTGCTCCTAAAATAATCACACAATGTAACATCAGGACTTTAAAAAGGATCTAATCCAATCTTCCCATTTTACAGAAGAGAAAACCAAGACCAAAAGACAACTTCCCAGGGTCTTAAGAAAGTAAACCATGGAACCAGAACAAAATTAGGTCTCCTCTGGGGAGTTTATTTCCAACTAAATAACCATGTCTTTCCCAGACTGCACCTGAAGTATTATACACTATGGTTTACTGTAAGAAGACTGCTTAGCTGCCAGGAATAATACAATAAAAAGCAAAGCAGATTCTAGAAAGTGTCTAGAGTAGGAGAGTGAGAGGTCTAGAGAGGATATTTATTAATGAGGAAAGGTTGAAGGAGACATAATAAGGAGATAAGGCATTTCTTCAGCTATATAAACTAAACTTCTGTAGTTATGTCATAAATAGCTCGTTACTGGAAAACAAATTGGGCTACTTTAAGCAAAAAAGAAAATTTATTAGAAGTCACCTTTACTTGAGCACCTCAAAGAACCATCACTTCATGGCAAACAGAAGGGAAAAAAGTGGAAGCAGTGACAGATGTTATTTTCTTTGGCTCCAAAATCATGGTGAACAGTGACTGCGGCCATGGAATTAAAAGACACTTGTTTCTTGGAAGGAAAGCAATGACAAACCTATAGAGCGTATTAAAAATAGAGACATCAGTGTGCCGACCACGGTGTGTCTAGTCAAAGCTATGGTTTCTCCAGTAGTCATGAATGGATGTGAAGGGCTGGACCAGAAAGAAGCCTGAGTACTGAAGAACTGATGCTTCCAAATCACGGTGCTGGTGAAGTCTCAGTCAAACAAGTCAATCGTAAAGGAAATCAACCCTGAATTCATTGGAAGGGCTGAAGCTGAAGCTCCAACACTTTGGTCACCTGATGTGAAGAGCCAACTCATTGGAAAAGACCCTGATGCTGGGAAAGATTGAAGGCAAAAGGAAGAGGGTGGCGGAGGATGTGCTAGCTGGGCAGCACCACTGACTCAATGGACATGAACCTGAGCAAACTCTGGGCGGCAGTGAAGGACAGGGGAGACTGCTGTGCTGCAGTCCATGGGGTCACAAACAGCTGGAAACGACGTAGTGACCGAACAGTAACAACCACCAACCCGCTTACTGTTTCTCTTCAAAATTTTAGATTCTCTGGAGAATGTGATGATCCTTTCTCTGACCAAAAACTTTTCTGTCTCCTATTAACTGCAACTGAAGGGCAGCTGCCAAAGAAGGGAGAATCATCATGGAAGGCAGCTCCTCTATGTACACAATCTTGAGAGCATAGTTAAGAACCAACAATTGTTTTCTAGAAGGCAAGTTTTGAATGGTCATTATCACACAAAACAGAATAATCTGCCTTTTAAACATGTAAGTAACTGCTGAGGCATCTGTCAGGAATGTGAATAAGATTCTGAATATAGGCAAACTACCCTGTTAGAAGTCAGGACAGTAGTTACGGGGACAAGGCGGGGGCAGGGGAAGGCGTAACTAAGAAGTGGCACGGGGAGACCCCTGCTTCTTGCTCTGGATGCTGGTGACTTGGGTGTGGGTACAAAAGCTAGAAGCCACATTTATAGCTTTTCTCTGTGTGTTTTAAGCCAACAAAACATTCAAAACAATTTTTATGATTTAAGACCTCAACCACCTTAAATAAAATGGTAGCTAGGAGATGGATGAGGATAGAACAAGATTTTTAACACATTTTTTTAAGTACGGGGGAAAAAGGTCAAGCTCTATTTTATAAGATGGTACATTACAGAATAACTTAGATAAAAAGGAAAAGAAAACTCAGGAAGAAATGGGACTACAACAACTGTTACTAACCCCACAGAGAGGCCCTATACAGGAGGCTCATGTGAGGGACCTCCCTGGTGGTCCAGAGGCTGGAACTCCACCCTCCAAATGAAGGGGGCTCAGGTCTGATCCCTGGTCAGGGAACTAGATCCTGCATGCAGGAACTAAGCTCTGGTGCAGCCAAATAAATAAATAATAAAATACGTTTTTTAAAAAAAAGGATGTGAGAAGCTCAAAATTTGGGAAGGTTAACTAACATAAAACAGTTCCATGTATTAGCACATATCCTTTCTCTATTATGAAAGATATGGGGTGGGAATATACTCATCTGTCTTACAATCGGTCCAATCAGATTCTAGTGCAGACACAAGCTTTTTCCTCACAAAGCATTTAATCTGCATATGTCTGGCAACAGGTCTACAAAACGTGTCACATTTTGAGTCTTACAGCCAAGAAAAACTGCTTAGGCCTCACTTCCATTTCCCACACCAATCCACTATTCATAAACAATAAGTTTTGATATAATAATTTCCTGCTCTTCATACACTAAAACCAATAAAGGAGTAGAAAGGAAGAAAAACACAGAAAGAGGGCAGGCTCTGATGATGATCAGATGTTGATACAGTTAACTTACTATTCTAAGAAAACAACATTAAAAATTAATCACTTTTTGCTCTCATTTACAGATCCTGAAGGTGACCTCTTAGATAACATTCCTACTTATTTTTCTGAACTGAAGGTGGAGTGAATCCTTGTAGCTTCAGGGAAATGCTCACCCACCCCCCTTGCTTTTTTAGGGTTAATGTTAGCAAGTGGTTCTAGGATACAGTCAGCCTTCCCACACTAATTCTTCTGCTGACGGGTCAATCAACATTAACCAATGACCCACAAGACCATGTTTGTGAAAGGAGATAACAGTCTGATTATTCATAAAAGCTTCAGAGAACAAGTACTGAGAGAACTGTTCCAACACAGTTCCGTAACATAAAGGCCCGTGCTACATGCACTCATCTTCCTAGGGGAATTACCAATGAGGCTGGTAGAAGGAAAGAAGGAAAAAGGACGAAGGATAAAGAAAACTATTGGCAAGAGGGTCATAACTTAAAACTTATGGCAAAAGTAAGTGGGTGCAGAAGAACCAGAGATTTTAGAGAAGTTGCCACCTCACTAGCAAACAGCATCTTATAAAACTGGACTATCCAAAAATAACACCTAGAAATGACATGCAGACAATGACAAGAGTTCATCACGGCGATCCAAGGCAGCCATAAAAGATGCATTCAAGTTAAGAAAGCATGCTTTCTAGCCTATAACTAGAAGAAACATGTAAGCTAAGGGAATATGTCAAAATCTAAAATAAAAGAGCAGGGAAAAGATGTTAGCATGCAAGTAAAGAAAAATGACTGTTTATTGGGAAAAAAAAAGACACATCATAACCAGAATTACTGAATGCAAAGGTCAACAAAACAGAATGTTTCTAATATGGAAAAATGGTATCCAATGCAAGTCAGAACAACCACAATCCCCAAAGAGAACAACTCAAGAAGTAAGTCTGAGTTTTTTTTTTTAAGCTCTTAGAAAGCCCACAAGGTAGAGTATCAAAAGGAAAAACAAGAAAAGGTCAACTAAATCCAAACAAAACATCTATGCATGCAAAAAATCAAATTAGAACACAAAGATGTAGATCAAAACCTAAAACCTTCTTCCAAGCAATAACCCTGCCAGAAGCCCATCAATACTTGATAGCTGCAACCCTAGGCCTGTAAAGACACAAATTCCGGGTGAGATACAGCCAGCTAAAGGGGCAGTTTCGAAGCAACCAATAAGAAAGCCTCTCACCCCCCGACCCCCCAACCTGCTTCTCAGCTTTTTAACCTCAGTGTTTGAAAGACTATCAGGCTTCTTCTAAATAAAACTGCTGGAAAATTTTTGAGAAAGGCACAATAGTCAGTGAGATTCTACTCATTCCTAGACCAAGGGCCAAAATAAAGAGATCCCCTCATAATGATAAAAGAGTCCATTCAAAGTACTCCAACAGAATTTGTCAACTCAACCCACACAGAGATTTTAAGATAAAGCTGTTACTGCTAAGATATGATTTCCCCAGGATTCAAACTAAAAGATCAGAATTTAAAAAACAAAAACACATTTTTATATTTCAGAGCCTGGTAAGAAGAAGTCCTCAAAAGTAATGTTATAGCATGGTATTTAAAATGTACCCAAAGTCATTTGGCTTTAAGAATGAAATAACTATGCTTGTTCATAGAGTAAAATGACAATCTGAATAAAAGACTGTAACAAGCTGAGAGAAGGGTCTACTAAAGATAATCTTTTCAGTGTGGGTGTGTGTACTGAAGGTGAGAGAAACTCAGAATTTAAATCTACAAGTTTTAACAGAAATAATATAATTTCAACTACAGATAACAAAAATATTGGTAGGAAAAGAAGCTGAAGATTTCATTACGAAAGGAAAGTTAAACAAAGAATCTGAAAAGAAGGGTGTGCGTGCTCAGTCACTTCAGTTGCGTCTGACTCTGCGACCCTATAGACTGTAGCCCACCAGACTCCAGGATTCTCCAGGCAAGAAATACTGGAGTGGGTTGCCATGCCCTCCTCCATGGCACCTTCCTGACCCAGGGATTGAACCCGTGTCTCCTCCACTGCAGGCAGTCTTTACCACTGAGTCACTGGGGAAATTCCTGAAAAGAAGAGTAGCATCTGTAACATTTCTAGGCACAAAGGAATAAAGAAGGGAGAACTGGCAGGAGTTAATGGAGAATTGGGCCAAGTGATACATCTCAGAAGGAGCAAGAGCATGAATAGACAACACAGGTCATGACCTCTTCTACTTAAGTAGGAACACATGAGTAACACTGAATTAAAATTTGAAAAGTAAGTCAATAGGAAATTGGTAGCTGGATAATGTGCTCCTGGCACAACAGAAGATAACTAACCTACATCAATCTATCAGTAAATAGGCAGAATAAGTTTTATAGTACACAGTCGAAATGGAAAATATTATCATATTCTAGAAAGATCTTGACATGGGGCTTAAAGTCTAATAACGTCTTTTATATTTATACAGTGCTGAAATAAAATAACGACAAATGTATGCTAAAGGAAGAAACCTGGAGTTCTGTCTTCTTCATCTGATGAATAAGTCAGCTGGAAGGAAATGCATGAGAAAATGAAAGAGAACATAACAGGAAAAAGTTTTTTATTAAGGAAGAGAAGAAAGTATGAGGTAAAGAAAGGTTAAGGAATGAAAGTTCTTTCCCACCAGAATAGGGGGAAATAACCACTTAGAAAGACAAGAAAAAAGGAAGCAGCTATGCAGACATTTATGCCCTTGTATTTAGGGCATAAATACAAGATAGAAGGTAAAGTATTCTGATGGAGAATTAGCTACTTAGGGAGATGGCTTGACAAATTACAACGTAACTCTACACCCTTAAAGCTCCAATTGTTTAACTAAAAAATCCTTTCCGAAAGTAAGATCAGTTCTCATTAGAAAAAGGATTCCTCAATTTATGTGCATGTGTATTTTGCCCCCACTTCTCCATTCCTAAATGCACCTTTTAAGTAAGTCAACAGAAGAAATAAGTCCTGGTGAATGTTTTATTATCTTGCTAACCAAAGATCAAAATCAGATCTAAAAATAAGGCAAGATACTATCTTGTATACCTACTTGAGGAAATCACAAAATCTCTTGTGGCACAGGAGAAAATTTGTTCACTACAGAGAATACAGATTTTTCCAAAGACGAGATTTTGTTTTGTATGTGTGTGTTAAATTTTCTCAGGTATACCTGTGACAGGGCTGCAACTAATTCTTAGGAGCGTATCTTAAAGGAAGAGGCAGTAAATATTTTCTGCAAAGATCTAGACAATAAATATCTGTGGCTCTGTGGACCCTAAGATGTCTGAAGAAACTTCGCAATTCTGCCACTGGAGTGTAAAATAGACAATATGTAAGTAAATAAGCATGGTCTGTTCAAACAAAACTTTATTTATGGATAAATAAATTATATTTGAATTTCATTTAATTTTTTCATATCAAAACATGTCTTGATTTTTTACCCCAACCATTTGAAAACGTAGAAACAATTCTGAGCTTGAGGTCCATATAAAAAGATGCAGCAGGGCAGATTTGGCCCATGGGCTACAATTTGCCCACTCTTATCTTAAAGAATGATAAACTTCACAGAATTATTTTTATACTACTGCACACTAATTCAATGTCCTATGGCTTTTTTAATTCCTAAGAAACAAGATACCCTAAATCACATGAACATCACCAGAAATGTACTGTTAAGAACTGACTAAAGTAACTTGTAACTTTTCATGGAAGATAAGGAGAGGTGCTCTAAGAAGAGGTGTGATGTCAAATGTAGATTTTCCAATCATTTGTTCCCGATATATTTCAAGATAAACTGAAAGGCAAGAAAATATGGGTGAGAAGGGGGGAAGTATGGCGATACTTCTGCCATAACAGAAAAATCTGTTAAGCCATCTAGCCATTTGCTAAAAATAAGAGAAAAACATTAGTTCTGGTTCACATACATGTGTGGCCAAGATGTTTCTGATATAAGACAATCTGCAATACATTCTGAAGCCCATCACGTGTCTATAATCAAAGTTTATTTCTTAAACTACAGGAAGCTGAGAAATAGCTCCCAACATTCATGTCAGCCATGCCATGGCATGCCATACCATTTTCTTCTCTCCAATTAATTTCCTACCTTGCATGTTCCTGAACCCCCACAATCTCCACTTCACTATCTGAAGAGGCAATATTAATTTCTTCATTGAGTGGTGCATTGCCAGCAGATGTTTTCTCACTTGCTAGGAATCCTGGATCCAAATGACCTGAGAGAGAAAGGGGAGAAAAAACTAAGCACTATATTTTTATTCCTTAAGAGCAGCAGAAACATCACACTGATGGATTTCTCCTCTCAGTTTAATCACTGAAACAGAGTGCCCTTATAAATGCTTGCCTCCATGAAACTGTTACCTATGTCAAATAAAAAAACTAAACAATACATACTGATTGTTAAAAGAATGTTCAAACAACAGGAGAAAAAATTCTAGAGTATTCTGACAAGTTTGTAAATGTAGGTATGTATAAACTGCAATAATATTTTGTGATGCTTTTTGCATTAAATTCTACTCTGCTTTTAAATGACATGAGGTTAGGTTTGTCTCCACTCAGGTCAAAGGGGTTCTCTACTGCTTATCATTTTAATATAACAAAATTCTAAACCAGACAAGCTCAAGGCACAAATGGAGTAAATAAAAGAATTATTAATATCATAGTTACATTGGGAAACCTTATAAAACATTTAATAATTTTCTCTCAATTTTAAACAATTTTAACAATTTTCTCTCCAAGAATCCAGATTTGACAAAATCAAACCCAAGGGAACTCCCTGGCAGTCCAGTGGTTAAGACTGCACTATCACTGACGATGGTGCAGGTTTGATCTCTGGTTGGGGGAAAAAGAAAACTGGACCAAAACCGCATCTAAAAGGGAAGACTAGAAGCAAATAGTAATTTTTGCCCTGAGAAACTGAAATATATAACCTGTACGTTGTTGACACTCCTCATCAGACAGTAAGCACCACACAATGCTTCACCCTGGAAAGCACTGGAGCCTGTATGGACTTTCTCACAAAGATCTTCACAAAGCATCTATTCCATGGTGCAATAAAATGCATTTTCCAACACTAAACATGAGTTTAATAGAACTGACTCTCAATACAGGTTAATGGCATAGCACCAAAGTACACAGCTGTTTAAACAATTCTAAAAAGAGTTAAAATTCAGAGGGATTCCTCGGCACTCCTCTGGTTGGACAGGACTTCATGCTTCTAATGCAGGAGTTACAGGTAATACCTAGTCGGGAGAACTAAGATCCTGCATGTCACAGCCAAAAAAAAACAAACAAAAAAACCAGAGACAAAGAGTTAAAAACCTATTTATTCAGTTCTCGAATATTCTGACTTAGAAGGATGAATTTCAGAATGTCTAAGAGTAAACATGGAATAAACAGTTGCAACAGGTATAAATTTTCATTTACTCTTTAAAGATGTATTTTTATTTAAATATATTGTCATCTGATACAAAATTATTTCTCCCTATTAAAAAAAACATCCAACAACTGTTGTTGTTATTCAGTCATTAAGTCATGTCTGACTCTTTGAGATCCCATGGACTGCAGCACACCAGGCTCCTTTGTCCTTCACTATCTCCCAGCGTTTGCTCAAATTCATGTCCATTGAGTTGATGATGCTAACTAACCATCTCATCCGCTACTGCCCTCTTCTCCTTTTGCTTTCAATCTTTCCCACCATCAGGGTCTTTTCCAGTGAGCTGCCTCTGTGCATCAGATGGCCAAAGAACTGGAGCGTCAGTATCAGTCCTTTCAGTGAATATTCAGAGTTAATTTCCTTTAGGACTGACTCAACTCCTTGCAGTTCCAGGGACTCTCAAGTCTTCTCCAGCACCGTATTTCGAAAGCATCAATTCTCTGGTGCTCAGCCTTCTTTATAGTCCAACTCTCACATCCATACATGACTACTGGAAAAACCATAGCTTTGACTAGACAGACCTTTGTTGGCAAAGTAATGTCTCTGCTTTTTAACATGCTGTCTAGGTTTGTCATAGTTTTCTTCCAAGGAGCAGGTAGCTTTAAACTTCACAGCTGCAGTCACTGAACAGTGATTTTGGAGCCCAAGAAAATGAAATTTGTCACTACGACCACTTTTTCCCTTTCTATTTGCCATGAAGTGATGGGACTGGATGCCATGATCTTAGCCTTTTTTTTTTTTCATGTTGAGTTTTTGGCTAGTTTTTTCACTTTTCTCTTTCACCCTCGTCAAGAGGATCTTTAGGTCAACTAAAGCAATATAAATAAGATTTTATATATACAACTCTCTCTTCCCTTCTCACCTTACTCGTATCTATGCTTCAAGGTCAAGACAAACCTTGTACTTTTATACTCTTGCAAACTTGTAGTGTAATCCTTTTTGAAAATTTTGGACAGTCCCACAAGCATAAAAGACTTATAATTTATATACCCTCTGACCCTATAATCTCACCTCTGATAATTTAGCCTTACAGAAAACACTTTAAATAAGCAGAGTCATGATGTCAAACAATACTCACCAGATTGCTATGTAGAAACTTGGGGAAAATATATGCATAACACACAAAGAGTTACATATAACACTAAAAATATGTATGTGCTGGTTAAAAGCTATGAAAAGTAAGGAATTTGAATATGATTGTGGGTCTTTTCTACAATTCCTTAATATTATTTTTACCTTTGTTTCTTCAATTGAAACTGATGCATATATGAGAAAACAGAAGATTAAAGTCTTCTAGATACAACCAGTGACTGAAACTGTACTGCAGTCTGCACAGGCTTGTTAGTGGGCTTCTCAGGTGGTGCGAGTGGTAAAGAATCTGCCCTGCCAATGCAGGAGAGGGAAGAGACACAGATTTGATCTTTGGTCAGAAAGATCCCCTGGAAGAGGAAATGGCACCCCACTCTAGTGTTCTTGCCGGGAGAATGCCATGGACAGAGGAGCCTGACGGGCTATAATCCATAGGGTTACAAAGAGTTGGACACAACTGAACGTCTAAACACACAGCACATAGGCTTGTTACTCCTATCTATATTAAAGAACAGATAGGATTCTGTGTGGTATTGTATGGTATGGGCAGTGATGTTGAACTCTACAAGCATGCAAAGGTGACATCCACCAGACAAACCCAGTTTTGTTAAATCTAGGGTGGCTGCTTAAGTGGAATTTGGTTAAGCCTGGATTTGGTAAACCGAGATTCTTGCTCTGACTCCACTACTTTGTTTATGGCAAAGCCTTTTGTCTCATTTCTACTTCAGTGCTGTAGTTAAGACTGCTGTCACGCACATAGTTCCAAATGCACTGCTCGGGAGAAATACAAACTGACACTCTCCCTTTTCTCCAAAACTTCAGCTTTTCCACAGTCAATATTTCAAGCAGACTTGCTGTGTGCAGCTCTAACAGTATACTTCATCTATTTATTTCTAAAGTAAATATTTATTTATGACATGCTATGCACTGTGCTTGGGCTTCCCAGGTGGCTCAGTGGTTAAGAACCCACTTGCCAAGCAGAAGACATGAGTTCAATCCCTGCGTCAGGAAGATCCCTGGAGAAGGAAATGCCAACCCACTCCAGTATTATTACTTGGAAAATCCCATGAACAGAGAAGCCTGGCAGGCTACAGTCCATAGGGTCACAAAACAGCTGGACATGGCTAAGCAACAACAAATGCACTGGCTCAGCGCTAGGACTACTGCAGGGAACAAACAAGGGAGGCACGTTCCCGCCCTCAACAAGCTTACAGTACATTCCCGGATACCAAAAACTGGTCCGTCGGCATTATGGTTTGAAAACTAGTCTGAGAGGGAGGCTAAGAATGCCCTACATGCACAGAGAAAAGGACCATTTCCTAGACTGGAGAACAATCAAGGACACTGAGCTCGCAGAGAAGAGCAGGCCCAGGTGAAGGAAAGCAGCACAAGAACACCGTGTAGCCCTTCAGGGTCAAAAATCACCCTTTAGGGTGAGATCTGGGGTAATGGTAGTGAAAAAAAAAGAAGTAATGAGAAATGAGCTGGTTAAGTCAGCAGAGGTCAGATCATGGGTAAGGAATCTGGACTTGACCTTGAAAACTAGGAAACCAATGAAGGATTTCAGCAGAGAAATGACACGATCGGATTTTGAATTTAAAATTTTTTCAAGTATGGAAATAGAACGGGTAGCGGGACAAGAAATATTAGAAGCAAGGAAACCAGTTAGACTGCTATAGTTTCCAGGGTGAGAAATGGCTATGGCTGAACCAGGAAAGAAACAAAAGGAGGAACAGTCTGTATTTCTGCAAGAACAAACAGTGAGTAATCTTGGAAATTAGGCAAAGGAAAAACTGACGCCAAGGTTTCTGATGTAGGGAACTGGTGGCATTCAATGGACGTGTTGAGGGTGGCTGCTTAGAGCATGATGGTGATGTGCTTCTGAGATGCTCAACAGCCAGTTGAAGTTACTACTGTTTTAAAGCTCAGGCCAGCAGTCTAGAGAGGAAATAAAAGGTAAGTCCTCCCAATAGTGGAGAAGACAAAGTTCATCCAGAGGAATGAAGGGGGCCTAAAACAGAACCCTGACAAAAACCAATAATTAAGGGACGGGAACGGGAAGAGGCGCTCACCAAGGTCAACCAAGAGACAGAAAAGAAAAGAAACAGAAAAGAGACAGAAAGAAAACCTGAAGATATGATGCCAGGGCACCATAAAGAGAGCATTTCTCGGAAGAAGTGCCTACAATGTCCAACAGAGAGACACGATAAGAGGAGGGACTAAGTATAGCCCAATAGAACAGGTGATAAGATGGCCATACACAACCCTGGCCAGGGGAACCTCAGAGATGGGACTGAAGCAACTGCAGCAAAGCAAACTGAAGAAGAACAGAAGGGGAGAAGGAGCAGACACGTTTGAAGACATCTGGCTATGGAGGAAACGGCAATAGATGGCACTAAGAGGAATACGGGTTTGAGGGAGGGGGATGTGTGCGTGCATACAGTTATTTTTACCGGCCATATCCAGAAAAAAGGCAGAGAGCAAACAGCTTTGATGGCAGAAAGCTGAGGGAATCTTGACCTGTAAAGAATGCGGAGGGCCATCTGCAGAGCAGAGGTGTGAGTAGGATAGCAGAGTCAGCTTAGAGTAGGTTTAGAAAAGTGAGCTAGCCACTGTGAAGAAAGAATGATGCCTAAGGAAAGCAGGAAAGTGCTGGGCAGTACTGAGAGCCAAGGAGAGGCTGCAAATCAGGAAGTTAATATGACCCTCAACTTTTCAACTATCTGACTTTCTCCTGCATGGATAAAGGCTCTAAAGTATGCATCCAGGGATCAGACTTGGCCAGCTGAGTACAAGAAAGTCAACTACGTAAGGAGCTGAGGATATCAGCAAAGGAGAGTTGGGCTGAACAAACTAGACAGAGGAAGAAAGAAGCAACTAGGGGGAGCTGAAAAAAGACCGATGGGTTCAATAAGGTAGAGGAATAGCGTAGCAGGAAGTAACAATGTAAGTATAGCTAAGCAAAAGGAGAAAGCATTAGGAAGAGGTAAGAGGGAAAGCAATGGTTATGAGAAGTAAAATGTACTTCTACCCTCCTGGCCTCTCACAAAATACAACCCTCTGGGGCCGCCCATCTGTCTGTCTTGTCCCCTGTGTGCATGTGTTCTAAGTGTCCGACTCTGCGACCCTATGGACTGTGGCCTGTCAGGCTCCTCTGCCCATGGATTCTCCAGGCAAGAAGACTGGAATGGGTCGCTGTGCCCTCCTCCAGTCTTGTCCGCTACTCAACTGTCATTCTCCTTTGCTCCAGCCACCTACTACTCACCTTCCTACAACTTTTCCATTGCCCTATGGAATGCCAGCTCTATGGAAAAGGGCACTGAACGTTCTCTTTGCTTCCTTGTGGAAATATGATTCTCTTGAAAATGCTGCCTCCCCTGCAGGCCTTCAATTCCGACACCTCAATGCAGCCATTTTCTTTATTGCTTGGTCTAAAAGTCAGTATAAGACAAAACAGGGCCAAAAGGTGGGGTGGGAGGATACAAACAAATTTCCTGGTGAGTGTTTACAACCCTGAACTAATGATGTGAGTATTCTGCCACATTTCCTCTCAGAGCCATTACATAAAACGTGCCAGACACCAAGTCTGCGGGGTGCCATGCTCTACGAGAGACCCATGGCATGCTCCTGTGAGTCAGGAATGCACCCACTCCTCTATCTCAGAGCCAGGACGATCAGGCCTTTTCTCTCAACGTTACTCTCTTCAGAAAGCTGCACGTTCCTCTGGAAGCTCCTGTGCAGAGGCGAACACTCTCTGGCCTTCGGGTCACCCCTACAAGGCCCCAGCCGACGCCCCTAGACCCCGAAGGAATCCAACACCAGAGCAGGGCCCAAAGCACACACCGAAGTGAGCCTAAGACGCACGCGGTTCTTCAAATACTGTCAGCCGTAGTAGCCTATTCCTATTCTAGAATAAGCTCTGCACGAAGAGCGTGAATATCACAGTTACCATATATTTGACTGAAAATAAAGCAGAAGATTTATATTTAGTTATTGTGGCAGCTGGCTGTCTCTGTGTAGTTCTTTGCGTGTGTAGCTTTTTGAAAAGATAACTTCTTTCATTTCATGAGAAAATTCTAAATTTCTGTCCTACTACAGACCTTTGCAACACATAAGTCAGTCAGAAAGTAGACCAGAAAAGGCAGTAACTCAATTATCAGGGCAAGTATTTCCTTTTTTAAATCAGCTATCTAACGAGAACTAGTCGTAAGCCTATTTGCAGTATATAAAATTATTACGTAGTGATGACAGTGGAATGTTAGGTATAAAAAAGGTTACTATCTTAAGTACTCATAGAGTTTTAAAAGAAGCAAATTATTACCTTGTGTTGAGCTTTTTCAACAAAAGTATTAAAAAACAACTTTAAAAAGTGGTAGAAAAGGAGATTAGAAACCTAAATTCTCACAGTCCACATGTAGCAGCTAAACACAAGCTCCTTCACAAGACTTGATACAATGACTTTAAAGCCTAACAACAGAAGCATGGCCATTCTGGTCTGGTTATAAAAAGCCCTGCTCTAAGGACAGGGAACCCAGGAGTTTTTTCTCTTCACCACAACTAAGCTTGTACTATGGACAAATCAAGATTACCACCCCAATTTCAAGGATGGAGAGAGTGTTCATAATCCACCTTCTTAAAAAGAAGGCTGATGGAAAAAATGAGATTTGTTTAGAATTTTTAATTTCTGAGGCGGGAGGACCTCTAAATTAGTTTAGTGTAATGATTATACCAAGAGTACTTCAGACTTCAGCCTCTCTCGGCCTCATCTACATTTACAGTGAGTGAGCCTTCAGGTCTTTCCAATGAACATTGAGAGTTATCTCCTTTACAACTGACTGCTTTGATCTCCTTGCAATCCAAGGGACTCCAGCACCACAGTTCAAAAGAATCAATTCTTCAGCACTCAGCTTTCTTTATGGTCCAACTCTCACATCTGTACATGGCTACTAGAAAAACTATAGCTCTGATTACAAGGACTGATGTCTCTGCTTTTTAATATGCTCTCTAGGTATATCATAGCTTTTCTTCCAAGGAGCAAATGTCTTTTAATTTCATGGCTGCAGTCACCATCCACAGTGATGCTGGAGCCCAAGAAAATAAAATCTGTCACTGTTTCCACTTTTCCCCCATCTATTTGCCATAAAGTGATGGGATCAGACGCATGATCTTAGTTTTTTAAATGCTGAGTTTTAAGCCAGCTTTTTTACTCTTCTCTTTCACCCTCATCAAAAGGCTCTTTAGTTCCTCTTCGCTTTCTGCGGTTTGGGTGGTATCATCTGCATATATGAGGTTATTAATATTTCTCCCGGCAATCTTGATTCCAGCTTATGCTTCATCCAGCCCAGCATTTCACGTGATGTATTCTGTGTAGAAGTTAAATACCCAGGGTGACAAGAATACAGCCTTGGCATACTCCTTTCCCAATTTGCGAAAGAAAATACCATGGGGATCTGTTGAACAGTGATGTCCGTGTCCTATGATACACAAAAATCTACATGATTTATGGCCCAATACATACATGTGCTTTCTTGATATACTACATCCTAGAGAAGTTATCACACGTGTACCAAAAGACACGTATAGGAAATGTTAATGGTAGCATCATTTCAAATCAGCCGGTTGTTCCATGTCTAGTTCCAACTGTTGCTTCTTGACTTGCACACAGGTTTCTCAGGAGGCAGGTAAGGTGGTCTGGTATTCCCATCTCTTTAAGAATTTTCACGTAATAATATAATAACCTTTGGGGGTAGATACTAGTTTTATCTCAGTTTTGACAGGAAAAACTGAGGCTCTGCATAACTTACGTGAGGTCACACAGTCTGTAAGAGGCTGCTGGTTCAAAATCCAGCTGTTTGCTCACAGGAGGCTGCCACTCACTACACTATTTAATTCTAGCATCAGTGAGAAAAAGTAAACCTATGGCAAGAGCTGAAAAGGAAAGTTTAGGTCTTGTCTTGGTCAGTGGCTTTCCTAATTTCAACTCTTTTGCCTTGGTTGAAACTAAAACTAAACAGTAAAAACTATTTTGCGTACTAGAACATCTAGTTGCTTAGAAAAAGAGACATGCTACAAGCCACTTAATGATTGCTTACGCGATTCTAAATGGAGGGCTGTAGACCTGGTCTGAAACTGAATATCCATCCTAAGTGGCTGGCTCAGATGGTAAAGGATCTGCCTGCAATGCGGGAGACATGTGTTCAATCCCCAGGTCAGGTAGATCCCCTAGAAAAGGGAATGGCAATCCACTCCAGTATTCTTGCCTGCAGAGTCCCATGGACAGAGGAACCTGCAAGGCTAACAGTCCAGGGGGTCGCAAAGAGTCAGACATGACTGAGCAACTAATGCAGTGTACAGAGACACTGAACAGTCCAACTCAGTGACTGGGTTTTATTTTACTGGGAGGGAGAGGAGGAAGACTATGATTAACCACTACAACAGTTATCTTAAACTCCAAACACAAGAATGATGATCTAATTGATACTAATAGTCCAAGTCTCAAAACTATAAACTGGCAATGAAGCATAAATTCTATGAACATTTTGTTATGATATGGTAAGTATATTCAAATTCACAAAACAAGTTCCCACTATGACAATTACATCAAGACTAGAGGGTATTATTAAGTGGTAAAGAAGCCACCTGAAAATGCAGGAGACACAAGGGACTTGGGTTTAATCCCTGAGTTGGGAAGATCCCCTGGAGACAACAATGGCAACTCACTCCAGTTTTCTTGCCTGGAAAATTCCATGGACAGAGGAGCCGGGCGGGCTACCCTCCACGAGGTTGCGAAGAGTTGGATATAACTGAGTACACACACACACATTACTCACATACCTGCATGTCAGATTTAAAAAAAAAAAAAGACTTTGAATGATCAATAAATGGCTTCATAAGAAAATACCATGGGGATCTGTTGAACAGTGATGTCCATGTCCTATGATACACAAAAATCTACATGATTTACGGCCCAATACATACATGTGCTTTCTTGATATACTACATCCTAGAGAAATTACCACACATGTACCAAAAGACACGTACAGGAAATGCTAATGGTAGCATCATTTCAAATAGCACCATAAATGTTCAAGAAGAGAATGGGTACGTCTGTTGTCATATATGCATGTGCTGGAATACTAAACAGCAGTGAAAAGTGAATGGACTACAGCAGCACTTACTAAGAACAAACTTTACAACATGTTGAACTAAAAAAAAAGCAAGTGGCAAATGATTACCTTCTATGTAATACTACTTAGTATTTAAACATGCTTGTTTACAGATACAAAGCAAATGCAGTAAACTATGAAGGAATACATAGGAATACCAAATATTAAGTATCAATTTCAAGGCAGTGCTGGAGCGGAGAGAGAAGAACAGGGGAAGGAAGTCATACATGTTTGCCTCATCAAATACTTCTGTCAGGTTTTACTTCTCAGAATTCAGAGCTAAGCACCAAAGGCCAATGTTGTTTTAAATGATCAAGCTAACAATTACCTGAACCTGAAAATGTGAAGCTTCCCCACCCCCACCAATGCTAGTGATTTTAATGATATGGTAAGACGCCCATATGCTGCAATATTAGGTCAATTCATATTAAACTGCTAAACTGGTTGTAGACCAGAAACTCAAATATTAACAATTCCAAAGAGTTCAACCTAATATTAAAATTCTCTATGAAAAGCAAAAAAAAAAATCAAACAAACAGTAACTGTTTATATTTTCCCTAACAATTCACAATAAAGCGGTCTACATTTACCGACCAGACTGCATTTAATGTTACAATATATACACAACACATATTAATAAACACTTAAAAGACACTTGTTGGACAAAGCAAGTGTTTATACAAATAAAAACTGAAATCCAGGAGAATCACCTTGTCCAAGGTTACACAGGCAGTTAGCAGTCACAACAGAGTTAAAACTAAATCAAGGTCCTGTTCCAAAATTAGTCACAACAAATTAATCAGAAGCTCAACAAATAAAGAGAAACTTTTTTATTTAGTTCTAATCAAGGATTATGAAATGAATTAATAACCATGATCTGCAGAATTGTCTTTTACTTCCTAACAACTTCAATATAAAAAGTTCTAAATCATAGCCCACTGCTATTTTCATAACACAAAATTCATTTCCCATAAAAATAAAAATATTCTAGGTAGTTATTAAGCCAATGGAATTTACAAGTTAACTAGAAAACTAAAATCCTTCTATAACAATGACGAAAATACACACTATAGAAGAAGTCTGTCTCTCAATCCCCTCTACCTCTTTTCTTAAACTTTTCTAAAAACACTAGTACTTTTAGAAAAAGGTTTAGAAAAAGGTTTCAGAAAAAGGTTTAGAAAAAGGTTTAAATTAGAAAGAATGTTGGAAGAAAGAGGTTTGGGGAACATACTGATGGAGACTTGGAGGCATTGTGCAAGGTTTTCAAAGGTAACACCAATAGGTTTCTTAGAGAATAAACATCACTCTTAAGAATCATCACAGAACCAAGATAAACAATACAAGACAGGGAGAAAGATTTCCCCGAGAGACAGCAACTGAAGAGCTGGAAAAGACAAATGAGGACTAGTGTCGAGAGATTAACAGGGACACTGCATTAAGAGGCACAACAGCAGTGCGGCACTTCAGTGAAGAGTCCACAGGCAAACTGAAACAGCTCCCTTCCCAGACCGCAAGGTCACTCCCTGTTCAGAGTCAAGTGCGGGAATCCACTGGTGGGGGCGGGGCAGGGGGG
>SJYQ01096220.1:136586-192135 GCA_006410935.1 Redunca redunca
GGGGGGAGATTGGGGGTGGGGGTGGGAGGCAGTATCAGGTCATCCAGCTAACTCAAGATGTCTACTGAAATCTACCTAAGCCTACAATTACTGTCTTAGATATTCTCATTTTTGCTTTCTTCTGATTAGTAAAGACAAATGACATGCTACCCAAATCTTTTATGTTATAAAGGGCATCCTGGACAGCCGCAATCATCCAATGTTAGATGTTTCTAGTTGGCCTGCTTTCCTAAGCACGGAAAAGAGCTGCCGGGACACATGCATATTACACCACCAGAGAAGGAGGGGTAGGGATAGGGAGACCAACCTGCCTCCGCATTCAGCTCCTCTAGAAGCCCGCTGGTCCTCCAGGTAGCTCCTGTGTCCTGGCCTCCTACAGAATTACTGTGCTCTTGAACTACTGCAGCCGCCAATAAATTGTCCACATTTACCACTTCTGGCTCAGAGCCGGTGTCAGACATATCATAATGAGCTACAACTGGAGGTCCATCTAGGGAGGAAAGAAAATGTATACTTGTATCTAACTCGTGGGGTGAAAAATACTTCTATAACTAAAAGCCCCCTAAATGCCTGTTGCCTTTATCTTATTATTCTACCTAGTCAGAATAGCTGCACTTTATACAATCTAATTATTTTGTACATAAAATGAAAGTGAAAGAAATACTCCAGCTTACAAAGATGAGGGACACATTTGAGAAGGAGGAAGAAGGGTGTTATTATGAAGAACAAAGACAAGACTATACTAAACAAAAGTTACATTCAATTCCTGTCATTCTGCTAACGGGCAAAAGATTAAGAGAAAGGGGACGACTATAGAGAAGGTAAAGCTGATTTTTTAAAGGAAACACTGACGCAAACTATTAAAACTGAATTTATATTTTTTTAAGAGGATCAACCTAGTTTCTTCTTCTTAGTAGCTAATACTAAAAGCCCCTAGTAGAATCAGAGAAGACAGTCAAATATATATTTTCCTACTTCAAGAGCTCTACTTGACCAACATCTATTTCCAGTAAAGCCCTTTTATAATATTAGGGATGTTATGTATTTTACAACATTCTATAAAAAGATGAGTGCGTGCTCAAGTCAGGTCTGACTCTTTGCCAGGTTCCTCTGTCCACGGGATTTTCCAGGCAAGAATACTGGGGTGGGTTGCCATTTCCTACTCCAGGGGATCTTCCAGACCCAGGGATCGAACCTGAATCTCCTGTACTGCAGGCCGATTCTTTACCACTGAGCCACCTCGGAAGCCCCCCAAAAAAGATATACTCATAAAATTCATGTTCAGGATTTGGATGTCTTGTGAGGGATATTTCTACTGTCTTTTCCCTGAGAAAAACAACCAACTGACACTCCAAGGAAGTGATACACAACCTTATAGGTTATTTGAGAGGAAGATATTAAAACTTTTGGAAAAATAAAGAGAGCCCTTCTACCTCCAAATCACCCTAACTTGCTGAAAAGGGCAGCTGAGCTCTGAAGTAATTACACTGCAGCGATTCATGCTAAATAATTGAATATTCATGCTTGTAAAATAGATACATGCTTTAAAATGCTAGTACTACCTTTTCTAATATAAAAGTAAAAACCAAAAATCATTTTCAATCAACTATGAAGCATATCCCTTACTACTAACTGCCATTTTTGAATAAAATGCTTTTTCTCCCCCAACAGTTATAAAGCAAATCACTTAATTCCAGAAAAAAATTTTTAATATCTAATAAATTAACATTAAACACACCTATTTTATGAAACTCTTGACTAGGAAGGAATACATATGCCAATGAATCATTAAAATAGAACACAATGAAGGATTACTGTTTTAATACAAACATCCATTGGGTAACTGTCACTAAACAAAACATGAAACACACTTGGGGTACTTATCTCTTAAGACTAAGTTCCCGAACCATAGGCTTATGCGGCAACATTTTTAAAATAAAAAATGACCAAACATAAAAGTAAATGAGTTGTTAGGTGCCACTGTATAAGAAACAGACATGTCACAATGTGAAATTCTGACGATCATGACAATTTCAGCTGACTACTTAAAAATAATTTCCAATTTCCCCAAAAGGGTACATCAAGTTCATAAAATTCAACAGTGTGGCCTTAGTATCAGTTAGTAATAGATTTTAGACCAAACAGTAAAATATTGGTTCATGTTTGCGGTTTTTCTTTTCAAAAAAGAAAAGAAAGCTGTATTATTTATGGAGTTCTCGTCAGAGTTCAAAATGATTATTATGGAATCAAGATAATGTGGGATGTCCAAATATTTGGTTGCAGAAGATATGAAGTTCAAGTACAATATTGACTATTTGACCAAATATTCTATTTTCTAAAGGGCTTAAGTGTTTTTTGTGTTTGGAAAAAAATAAAAGAGACTTATTTAAAAATTTGTATCACAAATACCATTTACAACCTCTTGCCCTCACACTCCCCCACCCCACAACTCACAACCACCCAACTGAGGCAACAGGTCAACAGTCAAGTCAAAATTGTACCCACTCCTACATGTAAACTCATGCAAAAAGTATAAGTGCAGATGTACATGCAGAGTAACATCACCTACCCATGGAAATAACTTGTCTGAAAGTCTTCATCAGTAGGATATACAAGCATAAACTTGTTATCTGGCTTCATTCTTGTATCTTCCATATTTCCAAACAGCACACCTTATAGCTTAGCTTAAATTTAGTATTCATCATAAACAAAGACAGTAATATTTTCACATTTTAATTATACTTAAAATTAAAATAAATTATCACTGTCATTTTTCATATCCAATATAGTCAAACAATGACAAGTCAGTACTATATAAACTTTAATAAAGTCAAGGAAAGGTTGTTTTTCCAATTTTGCCTTCCAACAATAAATCACAATTAAGCATCTTGTGTCCCAAGGTCATCTCACACTATCAGCAAACCAAAATTAAGTAAGACATGTTTAAAGAACTAAGCATCAAAGCTTGGATTTTGAATCACTAAGTATGAATATTAGCTAAGTAATGGGGACAATTTATGGTATTCTTTTAAAACATGATTTCTGCTACACAGCAAAATTAAGAGGCAAGATCCTTTTAAAATAAGTATCTCTTGAAAGAAAAAAAAAAAAGCAAACCACTAAGAGGAACTAGAAAAACCAGGAACATTAATAACAGAAGCAGCTATCTATGCTTCCAATTTGATTCTATCAATTTATTACAGGAGGGAATAAGCATGAAGCTATTTTTCTTCTTCTGACTTGATTGTTCCTCTAGGATGCTAAAACAACTGTGCTGCTACAGTTTTGACTTTTAAAAACATCAAAATAGCAACTTCAAGTAAAATTACACATGGAAACATTTCCAATTTAAAATGCAGTCACTAAGCATTCCATGTTTACAACATAAAAGGTTATTCAAGCTGCACATTCTCCCATTTGGTATCTGTCAACCATACACCATCAATTTATAATGATGAACTTTGTTTTCTATAGTTATTAAAAGCATCTCTCTATAAAGGTAAATTTAACTCAATTATTTAATAACTACTTGGTCTGTGGTTAATCCAAGTGCTGTGTCCGATTTAAGTATCTTGAAATTCTTGCTGATCACAAGAAAAATAAAATGTTCAGCAATCCACTGCTTCACTTAAGAACATCAACTTGGTCTATCCTGTGCTAGACAGGTTTGCATCCTCTCTCTGACCTCCTAGTTTATAAATAGGTTCTAACTTTTCGAATACCAAAATACAGGTGTGGGACTCTCCAAACGGTCCAGTGGTTAAGGCTCTGTGCTTCCACTGCAGGGGGTGCAGGTTCGATCCTGGTCAGGGAACTAATATCCAGCTTGCCACACAGTTCGGCCAAAAAAGAAAAATGAAACAAAACATATAGATCTATCTATTCATCACACATTCCTACTACAGTGGAGTTTACCCCTATGTGACTTTAAATCTTCTGTATTGTTATCAACAGTGCTTAATTTTATGAATTAAGTCTTCTTTTCAGTCAAATGTGTCCTCTTCTAAATCTCATGGAAATGATTTGAATCACGAAAACAAAAAACAAAGCAAAACAAAGCTTAACATCAATCCTCTATTACATCTATCTTTCCAAATCCCTCTTTCCAAAGCTGACAACCAAAAGCACAGAATTTTAAAACTACATAATACATGTTACCAGTCCCATTTTACAGATGAGAAATTTTGAGTCCTAGGTAGGTAAAACCAGCAGTTTACAGTTGTTCTCAGTGGTGAGGGAATGGGAAATATATAGGGTGAGACTGGGAGCAGTATATGAAGTGCATAGATTTTGGGCAGCAAATACATAGGTTAAAATCCTGCCTACTTCTTCTCAACCTATGACTCAGCTTGTTCACAGGGTTATGATGAAGGTTAAAACATAACACAGAACACAACAGTTCAAATACTGGTCCACCTGCCCACCTTTCCATTATAAATTAGCACTTAACCCTACTTCTTTGTTTGCTTATGTTTTTGTAAACTCTGCTGTACACAGCCTGCATGCAAGAAGCTTTGAGAAAACATCACTGCCTGAGTTGGTGCCTTCTACTGGTCATGGATTAACCCAAATTGTTAAGTGAATACTTTGCTGGGATTCATAAGGTCATCACATACGTGGCTTTTGTATTTTTATTTTTGTTTGAAATGAAATGTTAGCTTAGATGTATTCATATGAAAGTGTTTTAAAGTCAAATAGAGGTCACTTTGGATTATCCTGTATTTGGCATCATTCTTGCCTACAAAGCCCTTCCACTAACACAAGTGTTGTCAGACTCCCAGTATGAAATCTAATCAGATCTGAGAATCAGAAATTCCTCTTGTATCCCAGAGACATCTGGAAACGTCACTCCTCCTTCTCCATTGCTAAATCTTCATCCCAAGGGAAGGTGGAGCAACAGACAAACAGCGTTTACTCATTCAATTCCTATTTCAATGACTACAGTAATATACAACAAAGACCAGAATAAATTCCTTCTCTATGTTTTACTACAGCCAATTTCCCAAAACCCCTCATAGACGAGGAAAGAAGAAGACTTTCTTGCTGCTGTCAAAGGACCCCACAGAAGTTCTGTCTCCCTAGTCATTAAAGGTCCTAAGCTCAGTGCCATTACCTACAATATCTAGAGAAAGTGGGAGGAGGCAGAAGTCACTCTCAGTCTCACTCCAATAGTGTGATTCAAAAATAGATACACCTAAAAGAAGAGTCTCAGAAATTACTTAGCCAAGCCCTTTAGGAAGGAGGAGCATGTGTATGGCAGCCAAGTTAGGAAAAGAAGTACAGGGAAAATGAGGTGTGAGCCTTTGGGGTTCAAAGAAAGAAGTAAACCTCAACAGTCGGAAGGGAAATCTGCAGTTGGCAGAACCTACCTAATAAAAACTAGCTTTTTTTAGTAACACATCTAAATATTTACCAAGATGGAAAATGATTATTTGGAATAAGAAAAAATAAAATACCTAAGAAAATACATATGTTGTACTTTATTACTTTTAATCTACATATATATGTAATATATGTACACACACACACAAAGAACCATTTGAATAAAAGCAGTAATTTTCAAAGCATCTCTTGGAAAAGACAACTATATCAACCAGAAAAGACAAAAAGTGCCATTTCTAAAAAAACAACTTTAAATATCCAAAACTGGGTATTTTTTCTTTATAGTATTATAAAGCTATTTTAGTAAAAAGAAAAATAAGATAGTGCTAAATGAAAATAAAATGCAGCAATATGCACTGAAATTCTATGTCAGAAGTGAAAAAATCATTTTTAAATAAAAATGAATTGATACCTGTTTTGTGCTTTTCCCATTTTTTCAACTCAACTATTAAGAATTTAGATGTTCAGTTTACAAGGGAGAAATAGAGTTTTAAGGATTACATCTGTTCTTACATCATACTGACAAATGACAGGTCATTTTGCCCAGAGAAGTTACCGATAATACTGATGAACAGTTAACTTTGAAAGTATCGAAGAGGTAAAAGGAAATATTCAAGATTAAATACAGAAAACAGGACACTTGCAGAGGTCACCATTTTTCAATTTATCTTTGTATTTCAAGGACAAATCCACAATTTCTGTTCTGAGGATTCAGATCAATGGAGAACAAAACTAAAACATCTACACCACATCCAGGAAGGAAGAACATGAAAATTTGATACGACTGTAGCCACGTCCTCGTATCTATGTACCCTGCTAAAGACACATCCATTCAGCTTTTTGATTATGCCTCAAGGTAGGCTACATTTTGCTGTTTTCTAAACAGTCTTCAGTTTTTAACAGGGTAACTCAGAAGGACATATAAAGGAGAAGAATCTCCACCTTTTATGTTAGCACTGATATTTTGTTACTTCCTTTTTCAATATACCAACTGCAAAAAGACTGAAAATCATCTGAAAAACACCATGTAAAATCTATTATTAGTGATATTACCTACAAACTAATGCCATTCATTTCATTATGGAAAAGCAGGTTTCTGTACTAAGGAACACCTAATGTGAATTAACTGCTAGGGAATCACTATAACTAATGTAAAAGGATCCTAAATAGAGTAACAAGAAACATTTCTTTTTAAAAACTTTTATTTATCTAGGTCAACTGATACACTTCAAATGCAGAATTAGGTAAAAGATATAAAGAAAATGCAGTAAAAATAAAAATCACAGCAATTTGACAACATTCTTCCCAAATCTTAAAGTTATAAGACTTCATTATCGAAGAATACACTTCCTCATGGATTATTATTCCTTCATTTCTTAACATGTCTTCTATTGTACGTTGTAGTAATTTAAGACAGTATGAAAAGATCTATTCATTACTTTGGTTTCAATCTCCACTAACTTTTCCTAAACTTCAGAGAAATTAAAAACAGAATCAAGAAAAAAAAGAAAAGTATAGAACTTAGAAGTTATTCACATTGATAACTATTAATGTACTTATACAACTGTTCTAGATAGATTAAAAACGACAAGTTTCTTATCTGTATAATGATTTAGGGCATATACGTCATTTTTAGAGAAGATTCTGAGAATTATTCTTTGAAAACAATTTTTATTAGAACAAATTTAATAAAAAAATTAAATTTCAGTTTAATAAATCTGCTCAAATTGTTTTGATATTGTGTTTTCTCACATGTGAAACCCCACAAAATCTTTTCTATTGTGCCCTTACTATACTATTTAAATAATTTGAACAGAAGAGAGGAAATCAATACAAGCTAAGCAAAATTTAATAGGTAATTATTTTAAAAAATCACCTTCTGTAAAATAATCTGCCCATGTTATCTGACTTGCATATAAACCTTAAGCAATAAATTTCATTAAATTGTGCTATATATCAACCTTCAGATCACAGTATCTGCTGTTAAATACACATAACTAAGGAATGACGAAAGCAATGAAGCAAAATAAACTAATTTGTGTATATTCTTTTACTCAGTCTGCTAATGAAACAAACAAGCAGTCCAAATCTTTACCTGATAATCTAAGAAATAAATTTTTCCCTCTAACTTAATTACCCTAACTTGTATGTGGCAATTTTTTTTTACACACATTTAGGAAGCAATGAATGGATATATTAGTGACCTGAATCCATTAAAATCCCTGTAGACTATTGCATAGTTATGTTTCCAGCACAACCTGCCAACTATAGCATTAATAATAATACAGGATTATTTCATAATTCTGAAGGTCCACACACCTACATGAGCACGTGCACAAACACACACTCTTGAGACTAGGCTTATTCCTTTGACTTAGTAACAAAAAACAGGCTTTTCTTTTGGAGCCCCCAAAATGACAGATCCTTTAAGTAAAAAAAAAAAAACTTCATGCAAAATATTAAGCTTTAAGATTTTAATTTTATTGTGTTGTGTTCTAAATTAAATTATTTGAGCTCTTATTACACTCAAGTTTTAATAATGCACACAAATTACACATTAATATAACTGAAAGGTATTATGCAATGAGAGGCTCAAATAACCTGGTAATTCTAATCTTAATCTGCTGGTTAAATTTTCTTACAAATGATTAGGATCTAATGTCCTACAACACTGAACTAGGAAACTCTAGGCAGAAAACAGTCTGTAAATAGATGATCAGAAAACATATTCACCATAGCGACCCCCCCTTAAATACCAGTAACTAAACTGCATATGTAGACATTAGAGAGACTACATAATCCAAATATGGGATAATAGTCTTCATTTTAATCTTTCCTCTATTTCTTTCAGAATTGATCCTTTTCTTGAAAACCGGACTGATTAAAATGAGCAGAGATATTTTAAATAAACAATCTGTGTTTGTCTTCTCTTTCTTTTCTTGCAGTCATTCCCTACAAAGCATTGCAATCTGCCAGTCCTCAGTGACTCTCCAAAGGTCATCTCCCTGCTGATCTTCCCAAGCTTCCCAGAGAAGCAGAGGGGCCACCGTCTGGCTTGCCCTAGGGCCTGTAGACACTGGTGGCAGCCATAATTGGGAGCACATTCTCCTGGGATTACACTCTTTTCTTTTATTAACCTTTTATTCGGTATGGGGTACAGTTGATTAACTGGGTAGCCAATTAACAATGTTGTGACAGTTACAGGCGGACAGCAAAGGGACTCAGCTATATATCTTCAAGTACCCATTCTCCCCCAAGCCCACCCACCCATCCAGGCTGCCACATAACACTGAGCAGAGTGGGATTATATTCTTAAATAAAAAGCATTTCAACCATGTCTATATCAATGCTAGACATGATCTAGATCAACTAAAAGACATTTCTGTCCAGCATTAGCCCTTTATACACCACAAAAAAGCCCAAACAGAATATATTCCCTATACTTAAAATTCTAGGAAATTTAAGCCAATTTAAGGTAAGTTAAGGGAAGACCAGGGTTCCCTGGTAGCTCAGCTGGTCAAGAATCCACCTACAATCCAGGAGACTCCAGTTTGATTCCTGGGTCGGAAAGTTCCCCTGGAGAAGGGATAGGCTACTATCCATTCCAAGATTCATGGGCTTCCTTGGTGGCCCAGACAGCAAAGAATGCGCCTGCAATGCGGGAGACCTGGGTTCGATCCCTAGGTTGAGAAGATCTCCTGGAGGAGGGCATGGCAACCCACTGCACTATTCTTGCTTGGAGAATCCCCATGGACAGAGAAGCCTTGTGGGTCCATGGGGTTGCAGGGAGTCAGACACGACTGAGCGACCAAGCACAGCACAGCACAAGGGATGACCACTAGGCACTTCTAAAATAATGCCTATATAAAAATGACACCACATAATCCAAAAGTAATTTCCACTTCTTAGTAGGTATTTAGACTATGATCTTAGAAATACAGACTCTGCCTCAGCGAAGGAGAATAATCCAAAACAGCAGTCAAGTTTTTAAAAAACTATTATAACTACTTCAAATACTTAATACTTCTTTGTCCACAATACAAAAACAAATTTTTCTGAAAGAAGAATTTTTAAATCAGACAATCTGGAAAAAGCATAATTACTTTAAAGCACCTTAAAAAAAAAGCTACTGTGTTTCAAAACAATACTTCTTAAGACAGCAACACATTTTCAAGACACCATGACAAACTGAAAATCAGGGGAAAAAACTGTATGTATGTTTCTGTTACAAAATTATTCTTTAGGTTAAACTTTTCAAACCACAAAATATAAAATTTTGTTTTAGAATACATTTTAATATTTTAGCATATATTCTATGAATTAAATCAGTACATTCTGGTGTTCCTCTATCAAAACCTCTCTTTCCATCTCTTTATACAAATTTATGTAGAAAAGGCTTCCTCAAATTTATTATGTTTGACACCTTCTGAAATAGTTACAATATCTTTACCTCGAATATCAATTATTAAAACTTTAGCTTGATAATTCCACTCGACTGACATTTTTCTCTTTTAGGCAAAAAAAGAATCTGTAGATTTCCTACTCCATTATCTAATAACAAGGATCAGAATATATTCAATCAATACTAAGAATAATGTCTACATTATTTTTTATGTTATTCTTAAAGGACTCATTCATGTTTTCTATTTTAAAAATAAAAAGCATTTCACTACATGCTTAATATATGAAACATTAAATCATGAAACAAAGAAGAAATCTGTTAAGTTCTTGAAGCAGTTATGCATGCATAGAAAAGCAGTCATGTTAACATGCTGAAATTGACATTTTCTTATATCTAAAAATCCATGTTCTAGTAAAATCTGTGATCCTAGGGAGAAGCCGAATACAGAAGAAACTTCCCTGAAAACATCTTAATTTCAAATAAATATTACAGATTAGCCAAAAACTTCTCACCCAAAACCAATACGCTCTTATTGGCATGAAACAGGAAAGTTAAAAAAATATTAGCTGAAGTATACAACTGTTGTGCTATCATGTCAGAGAAAAACCCGTCAGTTATTACTCTCCCAAAGTTAACTCCCAATTCTCATATATTAAGCTCTAAAAAGAAAATTTTTCAAAAAGTCATTTTTCACTTCAAAAAGGCAAAATAAATTGATTCAATCTATTACAGTTAATTTACAAGGTGTAGATATCTGAATATAGAACTAAATAGAAAAAGTGATGACAATTTTTCTGAGTAGTTACTGGTAAATTACTAAAATAAAACAAAAGTCTTTATTGTTTATACAGCTGACCCTAAAGTTGGGCTTCCACCTGCTGCACAGTTGAAGAAAATCCACACAAAACTTTATAAACAGTCTGTGGTCCCTCATCCATGAATACTATCAAGCACAGATTGTGCAGACCCACAGTTCATATTTAGTGCAAAAAAATCTGCATATAAGACCTGTGCAGTTTAAACTCCTATCCTTCTAATGTCCAACTATATATGAAACTCCAAATATATCACCTATCTTTCCTCTTGCAAAACACACAATCAGATCTTTTTCAAAGTTGAAACTACATTAAATATTAAAATAACCTTACTCATATTGAAAAGTTAACTTATAAATTTGAAGGGAAAAACTACCATATTTTTATTATAAGTAAATCCAGTAGGAAGTACAATTTTTATAAAAAAGCACAAGGTAATGTTAGCAAAGTTATATACACCTACTGAAAGTTTTCTCCCTCATTTAGCTTTTTCTCACACTATTTCTCAGTCCTAGGCCACACACTGAAAATCTATCACGTTGCAAAGCTAACCATGCTGTGCTATTTTCTCCCCTTTGACACCATGGACTTTTTAACATATCATTTATTTTCAGTCCAGGGACTGAAAACAAAATTAAACTGGTAGTACATTAGCCAATACATTTAGTCACTATTAATTTAAAAACCCATTCAACACATACCCTTAATAGAGTGACCATTTCATCTCTATCCTCTAGAGGTTACCCTTTACATCAGAGTACCAATTTCACCGGATTCTGCCAGGTAACTGCTTAGAGAGTTAAAGCTTAAAAACCCATCTACGTAACAATGGAAAAATACTGCTTTTCTCACACATAAACTCAAACTCCTGTCTAATCCGCGTTCCTTACAATCTCACATAGCAGGTACAGAGTATTAATTTGCTCAAAAAGTCATTCATTCTTCCTGCACACAAAGGCTATTTCATACAAGCCATTAAAGACTAGCAACAAAATCAGTTCATTAAATGACTATGAAAGAATGACATAAAAATGCTCATGCAACATTCACTCATGGCCTCCAGAATGAGACTAATCTCATCATTCCTCTTACAGGAATCACAAGCAAGTCAACACTGTTGTAGAGATTAATGCTAAGAGACTCTAAGGAAATTAACCACTTACCTATCTGGATTCACTAAGATTCCCTATTTTATATCTTACTGATATTTATGTTTTTGGCATGAGAAAAGCATAAAGACGAGGATCACTCCTATCATCATATAAATACGGTTCTATGTTCCAAGCACATGTAACAAAACTCTAACTAGAATTCATGAAATTTTGTTTTGAATAACTGATTTTTTAAAAAGCAACTTGTTTACTATTTTTAAAACATTACCAAAAGAAACTTAAATTGGGCAAAAGCATATTCTTTCTTACACAATTCAAAAAGCAGATAGTTGACACAATTGATTTTGTGATAGATTCAAAGGTTGTTCTATAATATTCCCATTTTCCACAAAGTTAATCGGAAAACTGTAATGTCTGAGAATTCTAATGTGCTGTCAACATTCTGACAAGTCACAAAGGGCTGTTGCAGCAGTTCTTGGGAATCAGGCAACTGCGTGTAAGCACCTGACTGGGTGATAGGGAAAATGCCTTGGCCAACTAAGTGCATTTTAAGTTCCCTGGGTTCCAGTAGCTGCTTGTTCTCTTCACCAGTGTCAAGGTGAGTTAGTTTTTCCATCCACATTCAGAACTTCTCTATCTGCCTCTGCATCTTGGAATAACAGCTCATGGCCTCTTCTAGGACACTGCCTATAACGTTTCTAACACACACAGCACTCCTGCCAAGTAATTCTAAAACTTCGCTGTGCACTCCTTCAGATCCGCCAGTATGACTGAAGTCAGTTTTAAAGGCAGTGAGGCCATTTGATAAAACATCATTAAATCAGAAAATTGTATTTTTATTAAGACAATGCTTATTCAGGAAAATGACTTAAGCATTACCAAGAACAGGTAAATAGATTCAGCAATGATAAGGAGCACTTAATTAACCAAACAGAAGTAATTCTGAGAAAAATAACATGACACTACCTTTTTTTCACAGCTTCACCGAATCTGCCTAGGATTCTGTATTTTGTACTATACAACTAACTACTCAAGTTCGAAAGTATCCGTAGCTTCCAAACTTGCTAAACATAAAGACCTGGAATGGTATAACAAATAACAAAACATAGGCAGCTCCCAGGCATTAAGTTTGTTTTAAGCCCCCTGGGTGATTCCAGTGTACAACCCTAACTGAATATCACTGTATCCCTGAATATTTTCACACCATGACTTTAAAATTCTAAAAGTTGTTTTAACAGCTGACCCATAAGTCAGTATAAATAATTATCAGTTAATTGATTTTCATCAACTACTCTTAAGTTAAAAAAAAATTGTTTTCCTTATGGAAAAACCACATAAAGGATATACAAAATCCATGTATACTGCTGTGTAATATTCCTTTATACACCCTGGTTTGTGCAAGGTACTAAAACATATATCGCAAAAAGAAAAGTTTTGTGGTTAAGTTTTGGATATACAAATCATATCCCCCTCTTTTGGATAACACACTAATGGCTCTGAGTTGTCCTGCAGTAGACAAATCTGTTTCCACATGATCCAGCATTTTCCAAATGTGTGACGGTGTGCACCTATAAATACCAAGAACAGTGGTTTCAGAGGATTCCAGTTTTAGGATATGCTCTTCTGTATACAGTGTTTTATCCTTGAACTAGGCCAGATTAGTTTTGGTTTGGGTCCCAAATACTTTGGGTTTCTAATAAAACTAATTATAATGAACTCTTCTTTTCTTTAACTATTAAAAATGATACCTCCTCAGATCACTCTTGCCTATGCTACCTAAAATAGCTATTCTACCCCATCTCTAGTTCATTTTTATCTGAACTCTTATATCTTGCTTTATTATCATTCATAATGTATATTTCTACTTGAGAGCATATGATGAATTCATTTATTATCTGTCTCCTCAAAAAAGATTATGTTTTAGGAGGGCAGACATGTTTCATTCACTGTTGCATTCCCAATGCCGCATAGCAGGTGTCCAAAATTTGCTGAATGAATGAATGATGGAATCAATCAATCTTGGCCTTACACCATCTACCTATATCAAAGTCTGCCCCCATGAAGAACTGCCCCCATGAAATGCTCTACTGTATTTATCCCAGAATATTTCTGAAAATATAGTTTACTTTATCTCATAGTGGCTTTTTATGAATAGGCGAAAGAAAATTTTCCCAGGTCTCAGTATCTAGAAATGCAGTGTTTCTCCTATATAAAGAGAACTGCTTATATCATGCCACCTCACCTCTTTTCAATGCCTAAAAGGCTACAGGACAAATTTTGAGCCCAATTCTACCTAGCAAATAAAAACTTCATGAAGTTTATTGTTACCAACTTTTCCCTCTAACTTCATTTTATTCCTCCACCCCTGATCATTCCATTCCATGCCCTCTCTCCACATTTAAAAAAAAAAAAAACCACCAAAAAAAACCCCCACACCTTATTTATAAGTAAACTTCTTCAAGAAGGACATATCTTTCCCCAAAGTATAACACATTTAGCTTATGGAGAAACTAAAAGGAGTCTGAAGTATATTAAACTTTCTTGAAACAGTTTATCCCCATTGTAAGTGTGGGGTAAACTTTACTGTATAGGACAGAAATTTATACAACTACTTTGATGTTTCAGATTCTGGTGTGGCTTATTTTTCAGTATTTAAAAGCTGAATTCAACAAAATGGTGTGAGAACACTTGTGCTAAGGACAGTGAGAGAAGATGCAGCCTTATAAAGATGACTAGCAGCAAAACACACTTAAAGCAAAGACATTTTAAAGTCTAAAAAGAAGACACAATTACATCTGTCAAAACAAACAGGATGTACAATACCAAGTATGAACCCTAACGTGTAAACTATGGACTCTGAGTGATGTGTCAGTCTAGGTACAAGCGTTCCATTCTGTGCAGGTGTTGGTAGTGGAGGAGGCTGCACACGTGTGAGAAGAGGAATAAATGGGAAATCTCCGTTTCCCATTTATTCTCATTTATCCCATTTATTCTCCTTCCGTTTTATTTTGCTTTGAACCTACAATTGCTCTGAAAAATACATCTAAAAAAAGAAAACCAACCAGGGACCATATTCTCATTTTAAACACACATATGTCCTTTTAACACTAAAATATATCCTACTTTGAGAAAGACATATCAAAAGCAAAGTTTATGCTTTTACATACACGAAGTTTTTAAGGGCACTCACCTAAGGAAATATATTAGGAAAAACAGGCTGAAAATAATATCTCAGTGCTTTAACATTAGAGATTGTCAAAGAATACCCACTAGTAACATTTCAAAGCTTCTAAATGTAAGGTAACATTATCTGGACACTGTAGTATTGAGGAAATCACATTTAAGCAATGCATGCTTTTAACATAATCACTGAAATGGAGAAAAATTTATAATTGCTCATGTTTGTTAATGAATAAAGACTGTGCTGTGGTTTTTATAATTAAGAACATTTTAAAAACGAGACTCTACTGTTCAGAACTTAACTGAAGCGGACTACAATGATTTTTAGCTATGAGAAGACTTCATATATCACTGCTTAACTGAGTAGTTCTCAGTCTGGCTGACCAATGTCATCACCAGGGAGCTTAAAAATGCTGCTACCTTTATGCTAAGTGTAATAAGTCAGAGAAAGACAAACATTGTATGATCTCACTTGCATGTGGAATATTAAGAAAACCAAACTATAAAAGCACAGAGTAGTTTGGTAGAGAGTACAGAGTGCAGCAAGAATGGGTGAAGGTGATCAAAGGGGACGAACTCCCAGTTGTATAAGAAGAGTAAGTTCTAGGGATTTAATACACCATAGTGACTACAGTTAACAATACTGCATCATATATTTGAAAGGAAGACAACTTCCTAATACATAAATCGTAAGTATGCAAAGTAAGAGGTGTGTTATGCTAATAAATTTCACAATATATACATTTAGGAGAAGGGGACGACAGAGAATGAGATGGTTAGATGGCATCACTGACGCAATGGACATAAGTCTGAGCAAGCTCAGGGAGCTGGTGATGGACAAGGAAGCCTGGCGTGCTGCAGTCCATGGGGTCACAAAGAGTTGGACAAGACTGAGCGACTGAACTGACATTTATTAAATCAATACTTTATATACCTTAAGTTTACACAATGCCATATGTCAATTATGTTTCAAAAAAGCTGGCAGTGGGGGGGGCGGGGAATGCTGATGCCTGGGTCAGATCCAGAGATTCTGATTTAACAAGTCTGGAATGGAGCCTGGGCATCGTTAAGTTTTAAGTGCTCCCCACTCAAGTGATTCTAACACACAGCCAGACTGAAAACTGCACAGATACTATGTTCTTTGTTTGCATTTACTGATCACTGCTTTAAGGCAGTTTTCACCTGATTACACAGTCTTGGTATTTTGTTATCAGTGTATTTAATGAGTCTTCTGAACAGCTGCCAAAATACAATCAGATTTTAAATTATGGCCATGGGGCTTTCAGTCACCTCCTTTCCACCTTATAGGAAAAAGGTTACAGGATTCCCGACCTGGGTTTGGGGTCTCATCTTCCACTTCGAGTCCCTACAGCTTAAATTAACAATAAAATTTTTCAAGTAATTCAACCCTCAGTAGGTTACAAACCCCCACAAATCAATTTTAAACAAAAGTGTAGCAAGAGGAAAATGGGCAAAGAACATGAATAGATTGTTTACCAAAAAAACACAAATGGCCAGTATGATTTTTCAACTTCATTAGTGATCAAAGAAATACAAATTAATGCCAAGATACAGTTCTTCCATTAAACCAGCAACATTTTCATAAACACTCAAAAGAGAAAATAATGCAACCAACACTTTAAGCTCCTAGATGAAATAAACTCAATAAAGTCTTAAATAGTTTGGCAGTATGTGTTGAGAGACTTAAAAGTGTTCATACTCTTCTTCATAATAGCAAAAGCTAAAAACAGCCCAAAGGGCCGACATTAGGGAAGTTATTTTATAGTTAGTTAAATTATTCAAAATCCACACATGGTTTTAGGGAGACTATTGTGTTTTGGTTAAATGCTCAAAATGCAGTATTACAGGGAAAGAAAAGTATACATAGTATGATCAATTCTGTTATATATTATGGAAGGCAATACTCTTAAATGTTAACAGAAACAGGATTTTAGTCTTGGACTTCACATTTTTCTATTTTCAAATTTTTCTAAGAAGGATTTACTACTTAAAAATTTTTTTCATTTCCAAGAGTTAAATGATCAAGCACAGTAAGTCTCTACATAGGAAAAACTGTAAGGTAAAAACGACAGCTAATCATGAGGGATTTCATTGTATAAATAATTGTGGTGAGTTGTGAATGCTGAGATCCTAGCTTCAGGAGGGCTGAGCTGCTCCAGCCTGACCACAAAGGATTAAGGACTCAGATGATCTTAGCTGTCCTCTGCAGCCTGACATTCTCCAAAATAGACCAATTAGATTTTCTAAATGCAAACCAACTGACCCTTACCTACCAAGATGGATACTATTTTTGAACCTCAGTCCGAGTGGTACCTTACATGGTGCACTACTGAACTACACAAAAGTAGGTCCCTACAGCCAAGGTAGGATGAAGCTACAGGCTTCCCAGGTGGCACAGTGGTAAAGAATCTGCCTGACAATGTAGGAGACACAGAAGACATGGGTTTGATCCCCAGGTTGGGAAGATCCTCTGGAGTAGGAAATGGTAACCCACTCCAGTATTCTTGCCTGGAAAACACCATGGACAGAAGAGTCTGGTGGGCTATAGTCCACGGGGTCGCAAAGAGTCAGACACAAGTGACCAACTGAGCACACACACACACAAGATGAAGCTACCGTGAGGTTTATTATATACTAAATATTTATGAAAAACATATCACTGGAAAAACTTTTCTCTGCTGCCCACCCTCAATGATGCACATAAGCTGCTCTGTTCAGAGAATTTTTGAAGTCTGATGTCTGTTATTCACATTCACTAAAATCAAAATTCCCTGGGGGAGTTCCACGGCCATCCAGTGGTTAGGACTCCATGCTTTCAATGCCAAGGGTTTGCATTCAATCTCTGATCAAGGAACTAAGATCCCACAAGCCATGTGGCATAGCCAAAACAAAACAAAAAACAAAAATTCCCTGCAAGAGCAGACTTTATACATCTAGTTTGAAAGTGATTTTACAGAAAAACTGATGTTTCTCACAACCCGTGAAGAAATAACGCTCCAATAATAAAACTGCAAAGAATGATTAATAATATAAAAAGATCTATAAATGAGATACTCAATAAAAACCTTGAATACTCAAAACCACCACACACTATTTTCACATTAATATCCACTATGAAATACTCTATTTTTGCTCATCTCTAAGTCCCTCAAATGAAAGAATTGCCAGAACTATCTTGATATGATACTTCCAGATTCTTAAAAGAGAAATATATCAAGAGTTTGGAAAACTTCAAGGAGAGAATGACCTAGTGTGTATACTAAGCTGCCTGTCAGCTAAACGCTAACTAAGACAACAAAACCACTTTGTAAACATCTGTGGTCCAAATATCAAATTCAATTATTATGCATCACCAGGTACTATGTAAGTTTGCAACATTATTTTCACTCTTTAAAAGAAAATACATTAATTGTTAAATTGTTTGGCTTAAGTCAACATTTAGCATAACTCCTTCAGTGTTTAAACTGCTGCCAAAGTTTATAAAGCACTTCTGAATTACTAAAATTATTTGCAACTTAATGAAAGTATAAAGCAAGAATATTAGTTTTTATTCTCCCTCTTGGTTTCCATGCTGTATAAATCGCTGCACTCAAATTCCAAATTCATTGTTAGACATATCCAGTTTAAGTTCACCTGAATGTCTACAGTGTTGCACTCATGTTTCAAGTCAGTTCACAATTTATCCTATCTTTACAATCTATGTAACTTTTCAGCAACTGCCTTGCTATTAGGGCAGAGTGTATCCCTCCTGCCCCAAAGTTATAATGTGACTCAAGAAAATAAGGTACACATAATTATGACAACAGAAAAGGCCAATCAATGTCAAAATTTTTCAGGGATAACAATGTGGATAGTTGAAATGAACTTCCTAATATTTAAACTTAAGCTGTTCTATCTTTGTCACTTTGTGTAATTCTAGGAAAAACCATTCATAGCTGCTTATGCGTACAGCACCTTCAGAAACTGCAGTGTGCAGCCCAAACAGTCATGTATAGTGGCCCTGCAGCTTACCTACCATTGGTTCTCCATGATTACTCTACATATTTTGAAAACTCTACATATTTTCAAAACAGAAACTAAATTATAGATACAGATAATATACTTTGGTGTTTTGGTTGGTATACCATTCAGAATAGACAAGAAATAGATGACTAGCATTTTAGAAGTTTTACATACTGGTCAAGGTAGTCAATTAGCAGAGGGATTTGGAAAACAGGAACAAAGCACACCTAATCTATATAAGCCAAACAGGGAGAATGTCCTTGAAGGTATTTCTCATGCCACCTCTACAATGGGGTCTATCTTCAAAGAGAATTTTTGTTCACCCACCTTCTCCGTTTCCATAAAAAGACAAAGAAGCACTGGGCAGTTACATAAAAATCTGTTTAGTGAGTGGAATTAAGTACTGTATCAAGAGATCCATTATGATCATGAGCAGTAGATTAGTACAGGACCTAAGAATGCATAAACAATTGTATGGTTGTTAATAGGCTTTCCTTGAAACACTAAATATAAAATGTAAATATACCTGCCTTAGAACAACCCCAATGTCTGCTCCTCTCATGCAGTCCACTGATGGGCTTCAAATAAACCCTCTCTCCCAGTAATTATAACACAGGGAACCACCAAAGGGATTCAGCAGATATTAAAACGGTAAGCATGTCCAACAACTGTTAGGAACACATTTAATATACTATATGCATGATACTTTTATTGTAAGTTGAACACCTATAAAATCATTCTTGTTACTGAGTTTCTGTAAGTTTGGTTAGTTATAGATTTAATTAACCAATATGATTTTTCTTGAAATATTCTTCATGTATCAGCAATATGCTGATGTATAGAATCAGAAGCCTTTCAAAAACTAGGAGGAAAAAAGTCACCCATAAAACTTTGAAAACCAAAACTTCCCCCTCTTTACTATAGCAACAAATAACACTGTCATGATCTATTACATGCTGACTACTTTACAGAATATTCCTAACCGAAAATCTCTTCAACAATGAGAATTCACCCAATTAAGGACTGTTCAGATCTCATTTTTCTTCCACTAGGAAATCTCAAGACTGCCTTCATAGTACACAGTATCAGATGAAGTAATAAAGAAAAAGCAGATTATGTCAAACATGTAATAAATTACAGACTCATTATCAATGAGAGCTGGAACAGTGGATTTCTACTGAACTTTTTAAACTTGGGGGTGTTAAGGGGGAAATTTTTCAAAAAACATTCTTTTCTAATGCAAGTGACAAAGAGCTAATCATGCACTGAATGGAGGAGAAGGGGAATACATAAAACTACCGTTTTAGCAGGAACAGTTATTAGAAACCTTTAACAAAAGATAGAACATGTTATTTCAGACACCATCAGCTTGAGCGCAGTGGCTATATAATAAAGCAAGGTGCCTATTCCTGAGGAGTATGTACTTGGTAATAACACTGAACAGTGAGTATCAGATCTAAGCAGTGCTAGAAAGGCAATGATGGGAGTTCAGGTATTGGGTTACAAAGAAAAAGACTTGTGAGAAATTCCATTCTTTAAAAATAATCTTGTCCCTATCATTAATTTTTTTTTTTCGGGCTGATGTGCTAAAGTGCACTAGAAACCTCAAAACAGATTTTTTAATTGGCGTGTCTTGTTAATACACTGCAGTCTTCAAATTTACATAGAGCTGCAGGTCTCCTGGATTTTTTTCAAGTGTCACTCATCTAACTGAGCCCAAGAGCTGAGAAATGCCATGAGGTGCTCTACAGTCAGTTTAAAAAACATCCTCTACCTGGTATCTCTGCAGTGATTGTCTTGCTGCTCCCTGAAACCTCTTCATCATCACCTGAAGAGCTCGTGCTTGAGTCACAAGTCAGGTCACTATCACTGGTGCTACTGTCCTGTAACAGGTTATATTTCTTCCGCGCAGCAGCCTCCCGTTTCTGCCTCAGTAGCCTGATTCTCTCCTTGTGCTTTTGGCTCCGATGACCTTTAACCTTGGCAACTCGGCCGTTCTGTTTATCACTGGATTGCCGGTTTTTCTTGGCAGCCATGGTGGATGTTTCACTTTCAGATCGTGACCGGCGAGATTTACGCCCAACTGTGGCACCAGACACTCCAGAAGGGTCTCCTTCTACGGCTGTTTCTGCCTGGGAGGGTTCATTCTCCTCTGCAGAAGACAATGTATCTGAATCGGCCAGGTGGCCACTAGAGGAAGGGGAAAGCATGCAGTGGTTAGAGGAATCACTCTCATAAACTCGGCCAGTTGTTGGCTTGTCACTTTCTGTGGATGCTAACTGAGACTCGGAAGAGTCCCTTCTCAGTTCCATCAACAAGCAGGGCATTGAAGAAAGAACTGTAGAATCTACCCCACCATCTTTTGGAACCTGAGATTCCAGTTCCACAGATCCATCTTCCTCCTTAGCCGTCTCTTGTTCAGATGTTTTTGGTTGCACTTCAGACTCAATGAGTTCTTCAACTTTTCCCACTGCCTCCTCCATCTTCATTTCAGATTTTCGAGTTAATTCATGGAGCAGTCTAGGAAACTATGTCAAAGATGTAACAGGAAACCAACCTGTACAAAAACACACAAAGATCAATAAACAGAAACGGCAGGTCATTGAATCAACACAACATTCCTACCTTTCTAAGTGGATAGTAAAAGTAGCCATCATATGGGCCTCTAAAATATATGTATCTATTAATTGCTCGAACAAGTCAAAGGACTTAATGCAACTAAATACTGGCATACATGGCTACTAAAAATGGCACAATATTAACCTTCTATTACTCAACTTGCAAGGGCAGAAAGCAACCAAACAAGTATTCTCAATGTTAAAACTTTATTTAAAGTGTTCGAGAAAAGGATCCTCAAAATTCTGATATAGGTAGCACACATTTTTAACTCTAATATAAATGCTTCAAAAAATTGATCTAGAACAAGTTAACTGGAATGATTACTTTTATGTTCAAACCTTCAAAGAAAAGAAGCAAAGGAGCGAGCTACAGGGGAGTGACATCAAATGCACACCTTCGTTAAAGGGAAAAAACCCATCAATTACATGCATCTGACAAGTGAACAACAGAAGTAGTTATGTGATCAAAGCTGCCTGCCGTTTTGCTCAATAGGAGCTACTCTAGACAGGCATTAAGCCGAAAAACCTGAATCTGTTGTTTCATCTGTTCTTCCTATTTCCCATAAACCTTTCACCATGCTGAATATGAGTCTAGTGTTTAAACGTATGTTTTGTTTCATAAACAATAGCCACTAAATACAGATAAACTACTTTGTGAACCCAGAAAACCTAATACTCTCTATTTTAAGAATGACTTAAAGGGTTTAAAAGAAAACACCCTACACACGCATTATCCACCTCCTATGCTAACTTTAGAACCTAATATCTTTCCCCCACTGTGTGTGCTACAACTCCACTTACTCATAAGAGAAACAGGACATAATCTTTAACCACAAAAGTTGTGACCAATACAGCACGAAGTTCATTAACTGGTAGTTTTTAAGAGAATGCCAACAATGTGTGAGGCAAGTAAGTATGTCACCCTGAACAAGTGATGTTAAAGAAGGCAATTATCATAATGTCCCGCAAGTCACAGACAGACACAAACATTAAGCTGAATGGTATTAGTAAAGGTACAATAAGACATCTCCATTACATCATTCCATGGAGTTCCTTGAGAGTTCACTATGTGGTAGACAGCACCTGGAGGATAACTGAAAAATCCTTTCATTGATCTAATATGACAAGTCTACTTTTTGCTTACTATAAACATATAAACATAAATGCTCTATGTATCTGTTATTTTCTCCCCTCTCAGGTCCTGTTCTTAGCTGCTGACAAAACGGGTATTCTGCAGCTTCCCTGGTAAAGTATCCACCTACCATTACAGGAGACACGGGTTCAACTCCCGATCCAGGAAGGTCCCACACGCCACGGAGTAACTAAGCCCCAAGCACCACAACTGCTGAGCCTGGGAGGCGCCGCAACTACTGAGCCCTCGCACCACAACTTCTGGAAACCACAGGCCCTAGAGCCCATGCTCTGCAACAAGAGAAGCCACCGCGACAAGAAGCCTACGCATGGCAACTAGAGCAGCCCCAGCTCGCACAGCTAGAGAAAGCCCGAGCAGCAACGGAGACCCAGCTCAGCCAAGGAAAGAAAGAAAACAGGCATTCTGATGCCGTTTCCCTAACACATTCATGAAAATCAAAACACTCATGACCACTGGGAACACTTATAAATTAAAAATCCCATGGGACTTCCCTGGCAGTTCAGTGGCTAAGACTCCACACATTTCCACGGCAGGGGGCCTGGGTTCGATCCCTAGTTGGGGAACCAAGATCCCACATGCCACAACCAAAAAAAAAAGTATGAATATATTTGTATCATTATTAATTTTTGAGCTAAAAGAAAAACAGCATAAACGTCATTGCAAACACCACTCCAAAAGGAATGTAACACCACTGAAAGCCAACAGAGGGAGTAAAGGTTAAATCAACAAATGAAGCATGCTGACAGAAAAGAGAAAAAAAAATAAAATATTTACAGATATGCAATATCCTCGGGTAAGAGGAATAAAACAAGGTTTTCTAACTGAATAAACATGAAAGTTGACTCTTCTGCAGAGAATGAAGTTATATACTCTAGAAGTCTTCTTAAATATCAGAAAAGACACTAAAATGAAAAATAAATCTGTTAAAATGATCTTTAAAACTCTTGCTTCTTCAAGTAAATAAATTATGTGGATAGCACAAATAAATATAGACTGGTTTTCCTTTTAAGAAAACAACAATTATCACTGTCTTTCAATATGACACATCAACCTTTCAAGTTCCTTCAGTTTTAAGTATTAAGATTTACAGTGGCTTCTGTTTCCTAAAAAAGCAACCAGTATTGCAGGCAAAACCACTCAAATATGTCCATATTAATCACAAACACTGGCATCCACCATAAACAGGACATCATGGTATGACCATACGATGTGGCCATGAAGAATAAAAAAATTCTCTATATACTAATATGGAGCATCTAATACATAACATTAAATGAACAAAAAAGATACATTATACCATTAGTGTAAAATGAACAAAATTATATGAGTTTGTCTATACACGCACAGAAATCTCTGGAAGGACTGTGAAGAAGAGAGTAACACCAGCTGCGCTGGCAAGGAAAGAGAGTAATTGAGACACAGAGACTTTTTACTTTACAAGAGTTTTGTACCTCTTGAATTTTGTATCACATACAACTCTACTCAAAACTCCATTCTAACATAAAAGTCTACTGAAAAGTCTTCTGAAGGAAAAAAGGACTTATGTTTTTTCTGCTCAGGACACCAATTACTATTTAGGTCAAATTTAGTCAATTAATTCTATTAGAAGTTCTCCCCATAGTGGAATTTGGTTGTAATTCATAAAACAAGGAAAAAAGTAAAACAAAGTAGAAATAAAAACTCTTAACAAAATTCTCTGCAATGGAATAAAGATGAAGTATCCAAACCACCAGGGGAAAAGAAGATGTCATATACCCATATTAATCCTCCCAGATTATTTACTGCATATATGGTTTTCAAGCAGGGGGAAAAATGTGGGATTTTCCTGGTAGAGGTAGTCAAATGTAGCTGGCAGTAGAAATGACAAAATTATCAAATGGGAGTTGCATCTTTGAGATAAAAGACTCTCAACCCTCTGGTTTAATGTTCAGAGGGTTTTTCAGTGAATTTACAGTCAAGTGTGAAATCCACAACAATTAGCATTCATCATATTAGAACAGCATTCCCACCCCCCATGCTATTCATCCCTCCAATCTAAAGGCAATCAATCCCCTTCTGTGTATACGTATATATGTATACACTGTATACATCATTACAACCTATCCCCCTCTTATCTCTCTAAAACCTTACATTATGATTATTCTTTGGCACTCATCAACCTCTCACACTCAACTAGACCATCCGTTCATTCATTCACTCATAAACTAAAAAAATAATCTACTTCTGCCTATCACTTCAACCTCACATCTCCCATCTCCTCCTCCAGGGACTCTTCTCTTCTTTCACATCCAACTATTAACAGAGCTGTCCAAACTTCTTCCTCTATTTTCTTACCTCTCACATTCCCTCTCCAACCAAATCCCACCTGACATTTGCTTCTATCAAACCAGTAACAGTTCTTCCCAAGATCATTAATGACCCCCATATCTCTGAATCCGACAGACAGATCTAACCTAATGTCTAAGCAGCATGCTACGCCTCACCACTCTCTTCTCCTGAAACTGTCCTTCTTTGGCCTTCAGGCTTCCCTGTTTTACTTCTGGCTGCTCTCTTGGCCTGCTTTGTACGATTAACTTCCTCTACCGAATCCCGCAGTCATCAGCCCAGGGCTAGGTGGTCTTCCCACCACCAAAGTGAGCTACCCTCCACTCAGTTTCCACTACCATCCCTATACTCGTAATTTTGTTTTTCCATCTTAGACTTTCCCTGAACTCTATTCCAGTCTTCTCAAAATCCACTTGACGTCATTTAGATTCACAAAGAGAATCAATTCACTGTAATCCATCTCTTTACTACCCTATTCTGCTGCTTCTCTAGCTTTCCCCAGCTCAGTCAACAGTACTACTACTATCTCAGCTGCTTATGTCAAAACCTGAGGGTTATCCTCGACAGTGCCTTCTCCTTTATTCACTGCATCCCATCACTCACTAATTTCTATCAACCCTACATCCTCAGATTACTAGTTTGTCCACTACTCTCTGTCTCCACTGTAACCACTCTAAACACAACCACTACCATTTATTTTTCAATGGGATGATTAACAATCAACTCTTGACTCTGTATTCAGTCTTGCTCCTACCCACCAACCTATTCTTCATACAGCAGGCAGAACAGTATCTATACAAGGCAAATCTGACATGCTTATATGGGAAAGCTTTAATTTTTTTTATATTTCACATACTTTCTATAAATATGTTAAAAATATACTGTAAGGTTGAGGTGGCAAGATGGGGTGGGAAGGAGGGAGAGATGATCAAGAGGAGAGAGAAGTTAAAGGCAACTTGAGCTTTGCTGATGTGTTTCTCTCCCCCTTTAAAAAGACTTGTATACAAGTTCAAAACCTAGCTGTCAATTTTGGACCATGAAAATGCAGCATTTTATTAGTCCTGTACTAATTAAGAAATGAAGACAACAGAAGATGAGGACGGGTGGAAAAGGTAAACCATGGAAAGGTCCGCTCTGAGGAGACAGTGAAGTGATAAGCATCAAAGTGAATGAGGGCTTCCCCGGTGGGCTAGTGGTTAGGAGTCCGCCGGCCAGGGCAAGGGACACAGGTTTGATCCCTGGTCCTCGAGGATCCCACACGCCACAGAGCAACTAACCCCATGCGCCACAACTATGGGGTCAGTGCTCTGGAGCCCGAGAGGTGAGACTACTAGACCCCACACAAGCCAGGGCCCACGTTCCACAGCAAGAGGAGCCACCGGTAAAACAAGCCCACAGGCTGGAGTGGCCCCGCTGCTCACGGCAACAAGAGAAAGCCCTCGCACAGCAACGAAGACCCATCACAGCCCAAAATGAATAGATATTTTTTAAAAAACAAGTAAATGAGGCTACTAGGAAAATCTGGAGGGAGTTTCTATCATAACAGACTTCAGCAAAGCATAATACAAGGTGAAAAATAAAGCAGGTTTGGGGGTTTGTGAAAAATGGAAAAGGGTTTAACATATGCTACGGGAAATCTGACAAAATAAAACTGCTAAGTACAATGATATTTACACAGCATGAAAGAGAGTTCACAATGCTCATTTTCTAGAAACCATTAACACAAACAAGCTAAAATGTGATTGTTCCCTACTCAAAACCTCTGTCAAAAAGAAAAAAAACCTCTACTCGTATCTCCAGTTTCATCTTGGGCCACTCACACCCTAGGTGTCTTCACCCTAGAAAGAATGTCACAAAAACCGTTTTTTTTAGATCACTGGCCTTTCCCACTCATTCTGTGCCTTACCTCTTGCTGGGTACTCTTTGCACCTTATCAGAATAAACACTGCTTCCTTGGGGATAGCCATGGGCACCTTACAGACTAATAAGATCCCTGGTACATACACATATTATATACCTATCATTCTTCAGGACACTTTGCTTAACTGTAGTTAACTAACTGTGTCACTGTTTAATGTCCATCTCCCATATATTAACAGCAAATTAAATAACCACCCCCACCAGTTGATTGTCCCTATGATTAACAGGCAAAAGAGAACACAAGGCAAAAATTATGATCAAAACAAAAGGTGTCATTCTAGTCTTGCATGGCTCAAAGACAAACATAATGGGAATTTGTGGAAGTTTTCTTCTGACTGCAAATTTCTCTAGGAAGTCAAAAGCAAGGTGTTAGTAAGGATGAAACAAGGTGGTGGGGAGGCTGATCACAAGACTGGGGTTAAACAGCGAGAAAGTCCAGAAGCTAGGCGAGTACAGCATATGATCTCCAGACAATAAGGACCCACTTCACAGGTTGAAACCATGAATTTAAAGCACCATGAAAGTTCCAAGGTACACATGGATGCATCTTCTCCTTTCAAGTTCAACTGTGTAAGTCTAAATGCAGAGGAAGAAGTTGGATTTAACCAGAACTGTACTTTCACCAAGCAAGTAAAACAACTCAAGAAAAAGCAAGACTGTGTATAATGTTATGATTTTAATGTTCTAACATTAAGAAGGTATAGGGTAGTGAAAATGCAGTGAACCTATAGAATGGACATCACACTGGAGTAACAGTATACACTGAACTGGAAAGATGGAAAGTGTTAGTCCAAACACACTGAATGAAATTGAGATTACAGAAGGGTCGTGAGATTCGAGAAGGAAATGGCAACCCACTCCAGAATTCTTGCCTAGAGAATCCTGTGAACAGAGGAGCCTGGTGGGCTGCTGTCCATAGGGTAGCACAGAGTCGGACACGAGTGAAGTGACTTAACATGCATGCATGCAACAAGACCTCAAACAGTGCTGAGATAGTGGCTCAACTGGTTAAGAATCCGCCTGCAATGCAGGAGACCTAGGTTGGATCCCTGGGTTGGGAAGATCCCCTGGAGAAGGGAAAGGCTACCCACTCCAGTATTCTGGCCTGGAGAATTCCATGGACTGCATAGTCCATGGGGTCGCAAAGAGTCAAACACGACTGAGCAACTTTAAGACAATGGCACAGCCCAAGCACATGACATAAACTGATTAGAACTAACTACGTCCAAGACCTGGTGGCGCAGCTGTAAAGAATCTGTTTGCCAATGCAGGGGACACAGGAGAGGTGGGTTTGATCCCTGAGTCAGGAAGCTCTCCTGGAGTAGGAAATGGTAACCCACTCCAGTATTCCTGCCTGGAAAATTCCACGGACAGAGCAGTCTGGCAGGCTACAGTTCATGGGGTCGCAAAGAGTAGGACACGACTGAGCACACACACGTGGGCTGCAGCCTGCCCAGGCTCCTCTGTCCATGGGGATTTCCCAGGCAGAAATACTGGAGTGGGTTGCCATTTCCTTCTCCAAAGGATCTTCATGACCCAGGGATCGAACCCACGACTCCTGCATTGGCGGGTGGACTCTTTACCACTAAGTCACCAGGAAAGCCGAACCCTCAGTATACACTCACTGTAACACATCAGCACGACAAATGGCACACCCAACAGGCACCATGACAGTTCCAAGGCTTACCACAGAAGGTCAAAAAGTAGGCAGTGCCCAATTCCTGCAAATGCCCAACCCTTTCCCAAAATGGCTACAATACCCTTCCCACTCATCAGCCTATGAAATTACCCACCCCTATAAAAACTTACAACCCTATGTCTGCCTCTCTTGCCTTCTGAGATGGTCCACACTCATAAATCTTCTCTTTACTATGGCTCACTCTTGAATTCTTTCCTGCATCAAAGCCAAGAACCCACACTTGGCGGCCACCCCAGGGACTTACATGAGACCTAGGACGTAACCATCCTCTCGCACCTCACTATCCCGCAACAGTGCTACTCAAAGTGCTGTCCCTGAATGACTGTCTGCAATGAGGGAACTGTAGAAACTACGAATAACTGATCAGGGACTTATAGCAATTTGATATTGTCATGACAAACAAATAGCATTTTAATTTTCTAGTATCTGATTTTGAATATTTTACCCCCAAAATCCACCAATGACGGAATGGGAATAAAAATACAACAGTTCAAGAAACACAGGTTATATAGTATGACTATGGATAACTATGGATATAAGTGGCTGAAGTAGGGTAGAAAACAAACATTATGGGAACTGAGTGGGTATTGTCAGAACAGTCATCCATGCGTACACTGAAGTGGCCAAAAATTAAGACAAAAGTAATAATAGACAAAATGACACTCATCAAGGAACAAAAATCATTTCAACATAAAGGGGTCAGTGGCCAAAAGAACACCACAGTATAGGGATAAATGAAAGAGAAAATTCATTTGAAAAGTGGCAAAGAGGAACAGTAGATCATTTACCCTCCTTCTCCAGACCAGAGGATAAGGGCTGAAGGAGAAAAAACACAGCCACCCCTTACAAGGTGAAGCAGTGCCTTCCCCTCCAGGGAAAGCCAGATTTCTATTAGTATCAGAAGGTAGAGGGCCCTCATGCCTAGAGCCAGAGTTCCACAACAGAAGCCACGGTTTCTATCATTAACAGTATGAAAAGGCAAAAAGACATGACACTGGAAGAGGAGCCCCCCAGGTCACTAGGTATCCAATATGCTACTGGAGAAGAGCAGAGAAATAGCTCCAGAAAGAATGAGAGGCTGAGCCAAAGCAGAAACTACGGCCACTTGTAAGTAAAGTCCGATGCTGTAAAGAATAATACTGCATAGGAACCTGGAATGTTAGGTCCATTAGTTAGGTTAGGTTAACTGAAATTTGCTCAGTCGTGTCCAACTCATTGCGACCCCATGGACTATAATATATAGTTCATGAATTCTCCAAGCCAGAATACTGGAGTGGGTAGCCTTTCCCTTCTCCAGGGGATCTTTCCAACCCAGGGATCGAACCCAGGTCTCCCACACTGCTGGTAGATTCTTTACCAGCTGAGCCACAAGCCACAAGTTAGGTCCATGAAGCAAGGTAAATTGGAACTGGTCAAACAGGAGATGGCAAGAGTGAATGTCGACATTTTAGGAATCAGTGAAATGGACAGGGATGGGCAAATTTAATTTAGAAGACCATTATATCTATTACTGTAGGCAAGAAACCCTTAGAAGAAATGGAGTAGCTCTCAGTCAACAAAACAGTCCAAAATGCAGTACTTGGCTGCAATATCAAAAATGACAGAATGATCTTGGTTCATTTCCAAGGCAAAGCATTCAACATCACAGTAATCCAACTCTATGTCCCAACCACTGATGCCGGAGAAGATGAAGTTAACGGTTCCATGAAGACCTACAAGACCTTCTAGAACTAACACCAAAGAGATGTCCTTTTCATCACAGGGGATGGGAATGCAAAAGTAGGAAGTAAAGAGATACCTGGAGTAACAGGTAAGTTTCGCCTTGGAGTACAAAATGAAGCAAGGCAAAGGCTAACAGAATTTTGCCAAGAGAACGCACTGGTCATAGAAAACATGCTCTTCCAACAACACAAGAGACGACTCTACAAACGGACATCACCAGATGGATGATTATATTCTTTGCAGCCAAAGATGGAAAAGCTTTATACAGTCAGCAAAAACAAGACCTGGAGCTGACTGTGGCTCAGATCATGGACTCCTTATCACAAAATTCAGATTTAAATTGAATAAAGTAGGGAAAACCACCAGGCCATTCAGGTATGACCTAAATCAAATCATTTACAATTATACAGTGGAAGTGACAAATAGATTCAAAGGATTATATCTGATGGAGTACCTGAAGAACTATGGACAGAGAGGTTCATAACATTTTGTACAGGAGGGGGTGACCAAAACCATCCCCAAGAAGAAAAGAAATGCAAAAAAGGCAAAATGGCTGATGAGGAGGACCTACAAGAAGGAGAAAAGAAATGAAAGGCAAAGGAGAAAGGGAAAGATATACCCAGTCTGAACGCAGTCTAAGAGCAAGGAGAGATAAGAAAGCCTTCTTAAGTGAACAATGGAAAATTAATAGAATGGGAAAGAAGAGATCTCTTCAAGAAAATTAGAGATACCAAGGGAACATCTGAGGCAAAGATGGGCACCAAAAAGGACAGAAACACTAAGGACCTAACAGAAGTAGAAAAGATTAAGAAGAGGTGGCAAGAAGAACTGTACAAAAAAGGTCTTAATGACCCAGATAACCACGATGCTGTGGTCACTCACCTAGAGCCAGATATCATGGAGGGTCAAGTCAACTGGGCCTTAGGAAGCATAATTACAAATAAAGCTAGTGGAGGTGATGGAATTCCAGTTCAGGTATTTCAAATACTAAAAGATGATGCTGTGAAAGTGCTGCACTCAATATGCCACTGAATTTGGAAAACTCAGCAGTGGCCACAAGACTGGAAAAGGTTAGTTTTCATTCCAATCCCAAAAAAGGGCAATATCAAAGAATGTTCAAACTACTGCACAATTGCACTCATTTCACAAGCTAGCAAGGTAATGCTCAAAACCCTTCAAGCTAGGCTTCAGCAGTACACGAACCAAGAACTTCCAGATGGTCAAACTGGATTTTAAAAAGGCAGAGGAACCAGAGATCAAATTAAAAACATCAGCTGAATCATAAAAAAAGCAAGGGAATTCCAGAAAAACATCTACTTCTGCTTCACTGACTGCACTAAAGCCTTTGACTGTGTAGATCACAACAAACTGTGTAAAATTCTTTCAAGAGATGGGAATATCAGATCACCTTATCTGCCTCCTGAGAAACCTGTACACAGGTCAAGAAGAAACAGTTAGAACTGGACATTGGAACGGACTGGTTCAAAATTGGGAAATGAGTGCATCAAGGCTGTATATTGTCATCCTCCTTATTTAACATCTATGCAGAGTACCTCATGTGAAAATGCCAGGCTGAATGAAACACAAGCTGGAATCAAGACTGCTGGGAGAAATATCTATAACCTCAGACACTAGATGATACCATTTTAATGGCAGAAAGAGGAGGAACTAAAGAAACTCTTGATGAAGGTCAAAGAGGAGAATGAAAAAGCTGGCTTAAAATTCAACATTCAAAACACTAAGATCATGGCATCTGATCCCATCACTTCATGACAAATAGATGGGGGAAAACTGGGGAAAGTAGCACATTTTATTTTCTTGGGTTCCAAAATCACTGCAAATGGTGACTACAGCCACGAAAGACACCTGCTCCTTAGAAGAAAAGCTATGACGAATCTAGACACAATATTAAAAAGCAGAGATATCACTCTGCCAACAAAGGTCCATATAGTCAAAGCTATGGTTTTTCCAGTAGTCATGCATGGATGTGAGAGTTGGACCATAAAGAAGGCTGAGCACTGAAGAACTGGTCCTTTCATACTGTGGTGCAGAAGACTCTTGAGAGTCCCTTGGACTGCAAGATCAAACCAATCAATCCTAAAGGAAATCAGTCCTAAATATTCCTTGGAAGCACTGATACTGAAGCTGAAACTCCAATGCTTTGACCACCTGATGTGAAGAGCCAACTTGTTGGAAAGGACCCTGATATTGGGAAAGACTGAGGCCAGGAGGAGAAGGGGTGATAGAGGATGAGATGAGTGGATGACTCATCTTTGACTCCATGGACATGAGTCTGAGCAAACATTGGGAGATAGTGAAGCCTGGTATGCTACAGTCTGTGGGTTCACAAAGAGTTGGACATGACTGATTGAATAGAAACAAACAAACAAAAAAGAAACAAACAAACCCTACACTATAATCCCATGTTTATGAAGTGCAAAACTGGACAGACTGAAAAGACACGTCACACATGGATAAATAGATGTGCAATTGTTGTTCAGTCACTCGGTCACGTCCGACTCTTTTACAACTCTATGAACTGCAGTCTGCCAGGCACCTCTGATCATGGGATTTTCCAGGCAGGAACAGTGGAGGGGATAGCCATTTCCTTCTCCAGGGGATCTTCCCAAGCCAGGGATAGAACCTGCATCTCCTGCATTGGCAGACTGATTCTTTACCACTGAGCTACCAGGGAAGCACCTAGTTGTGTTTTAAGAAGCGAGGAAATGGTTACCAAAATGTCAAGTCAAAAAAAAAAAAATAGATAAAGTCAGTTGTTACTTCTGGGTGAGAGAGATGTGATGGATTATGAGTACACAGGGTTCCTAAGTATCAACAGGGCAAGACCTCTGGCTGTGGGCAAGCGAAAATGAAAGTTGCTGAATCATCTTCAACATGGAATTCTCCAGGCCAGCATACTGGAGTGGGTAGCCTTTCCCTTCTCCAGGGGATCTTCCCAGCCCAGGAACTGAACCAGGGTCTCCTGCATGGAGACCAACTGAGCTATAAGGGAAGCCCATGGGCAAGTGAGGAGGGGTCAGCAAACCTTCTCCCCAAGATGAAACTATAAAGCAAGACAAAACTGACAGAACCAGCCAATTTCAGTGCTCTGGAAATCAGTCAAAAGCATACACAAACAGAAGTGCTGATGCTTGAAGACCTGCAAAATTCTGATTAAGAATAGTGAAACTCTGTCTCGCCTGAGGCTGCTCCTGTTTCCCCCCTACCTCTAGCTCAGCAGGTTCTGCCTTATAAACAGGGGGCATGCCCTGAGGACCTGCCAGTTTGCACTAACAAAGGGGCCTCATTCAGTTTGGAGTGGATGCTAGGGCTGTAGGTGCAACTGCGATCTCAGCAGCAAGAAATCAGGGCAGTCATAGGTTCTACTAACCTAGGGATGTAGTCACAAATGAGGTTCAGCATATTCTTGGCTGAGGCTGCGTGATACTGCAGAGGAGATGCCAAAGGGTCCAATAGAAAGTAAAACCCCGGCAGACTTGAAAATGAGCTGAACTTTAAAATGTGTCCCCCCATCCACATACAGGTCCATCAACAAAGAACAAAAATCCTTCCTGCAATGAGGTGTTTGAGCACAACTTTGTCCAAGCACTGACTGGCCAATAAATAAGCTACACTAGAAAGGATACCAGCAACCAGGCTTAAAATTTTAAACAGGAAGAAAAAAAAAGCAGAGATGAGAGACACATTTCACAAATTTACCCAGTTAGCTAAAGGAAGAAACAGCCATGTTTTCAAAGGGAAAAATGATCAGAATGCAAAGTTGCTAAAATATTATCTAAAATGTCCAGTTTTCAACAAAAAATTAAGAGACTTCCAAAGAAGCACGAAATATGCTCCATTCACAGGAGATAAAAAGTCACTAGAGGGAACTCCCTGGTGGTCCAGTGGTCAGGACTTGGTACTTTTACTGCCAGGGGCTCAGGCTGGATCCCTGGCTGGGGAACTGAGATCCTGCACGCCACAAGGTGGGGCCAAAAAAAAAATGTCTCTAGAAAAATGAGTTTCCTCAGATGTTGGGCTTAGCAGACAAAGACTTCAAAAGAGTTATTTGAAATATGTTCAAAGAACTGAAGAAACATATCCTTTAAAAATTACAGGAAAGTGGGCTTCCCTGGTGGTTCAGTGGTTAAGAATTTGCCTGCCAATGCAAGAGACATGGGTTCAAACCCTGGTCTGGAAAAACCCCACGTTTCAGGGCAACTAAGCCCACGTGCCACAACTACTGAAGCCCACGTGCCCAGAGCCCACGCGCCGCAGCAAGAGAAGTCGCTGCAGTGAGCCCAAGCACTGCAACCAAGAACAGGCCCCAGAGAGAGAGCTGCAACTCGAGAAAGCCTGCTCACAGCAACAAAGGCCCAGCAAAGCCACAGACGATTTTTTTAAATTACAGGAACATATGGTAACAATGATTCCACAAGTAAAGAATCTCAGTAAAAAGATACAAATCAATAAAAGAAGAACTAAATGGACATTTTGCCCATTTGAAAGGAAAAATTCACAACAGCCAATTCAAAACGGAAGAAAAAGAATCAGGGAACATAATGAGAGCTCAATAGAAAGTATACAATCTGAAGAATTAAAAAATTAAAGAACAATGAAAAAAGCCTTAGAAATTTATGGGACAACATCAAGAATACCAACATGTGTGCATAAGAAAATCTTTTTAAAAATACAAGATTGTACAAATGACTGATTGTAACACTGTATTGCTAGGTTTATAACACACACACACAGATGTTATATGTAAAAAATAATAGCATAAAAAGGAGGGAAAAGAAGGAGCTCTCCGATACTGAAGAACTGTTTCTGTATTTTCTTGGATATAAGTATTAATCTGAAGTAGAAGATGGTAAATGAAGATAAAGATGCAATTCCCAGAGTAGCCACTAGGAAAATAACTCCAAAACTATAGTTGAAAAACAACCCCTACCTCCAAAAAAAGCAGTAAAAGTAAATGCAGATCAACAACACACAAAAAAACAAGCCATTAGAAAATAAATAACAAAATGGTAACAGTAAACCTAACCATATTAATAGTTACATTAAATATAAATGCCCTGAACACTCCAATCAACAAGCTGAGTTTGTCAGACTGGATAAAAAAGATCTAACTGTACGTAGTTTTCAAGAGAGATATCTTAGATTAAAAAATATAATAGACTAATTTAAAAAAAAGTGGAAAAAGATACACTAGCAAGGAGAATACATAGGAAAACTAACACGTATCAATATCAGACAAAATTGACTTTAAGAAATATTGCTAGAGATAAAGAGGGACACTTCATAATCATACAAAAGAAGTATCAGGAAAACATAAAAACTGCAAATGTACACATTACTTATAAATATGTGCACTTAACAAAGGTTCAAACTACATAAAGCAAAAACTAACAGAATATGACATTGCTGCAAAAGTTAACTGTGGCTTTTGCATTATTGAAATTTGTCAATTGATACTGGAATAGTTTCTTAAATAAACGTGGTTATGTTATCCATAATTCTAATACACATTTCTCACCTTTGTTTTTTTGCTAATGACCTATTACTTGTTGTTTATTTTGTAATTATTTTAGACTGTAAATGACATTAGACAAAAAGCAAATTTGAGCGATTTTCTTATTGGAAATCAAATGGGTCGTAAAGCAATGGAGACAACTCTCATTATCAACAATGTATTTAGCTTAGGAACTGCTAAAGAACATACAATGCAGTGGTGGTTCAAGAAGTTTTGCAAAAGAGACAGGAGCCTTGAAGATGAGGAGCACAGTGGCCAGCCATCAGAAGTTGACAATGACCACCTGAGAGCAATCATGGAAGCTAATCCTCTTACAACTACACAAGAAGTTGCCGAAGTGGATTTTATACAACAGACAATAGGCATCAAACCACTTCAGTGCTTGGACTGAGAAGAAGCTTCAAAACATTTCCCAAAGCCAAACTTGCACCAAAAAAAGTTCATGGTCACTGTTTGGTGGTCTGCTGCTGGTCTGATCCACTACAGCTTTCTCAATCCCAGGGAAACCATTGCATCTGAGAAGTATGCCCAGTAAATCAATGAGATGCACCAAAGTCCACACCATCTGTAGCCAGCATTGGTCAACAGAAAGAGCCCAATTTTTCTCCATGACAACACCTGACCACAGGTCACACAACCAATGAGTAAAAAGTTGAACGAATTAGGCTATTAAGTTTTGCCTCATCCACCACATTCACTTGACCTCTCACCAACCAACTACCACTTCTTCAAGCATCTCGACAACTTTTTTGCAGGGAAGATGCTTCCAAAGCCAGCTGCTGCTGCTAAGTCACTTCAGTCGTGTCCGACTCTGTGTGACCCCATAGATGGCAGCCCACCAGGCTCCCCCGTCCCTGGGATTCTCCAGGCAAGAACACTGGAGTGGGTTGCCCTTTCCTTCCCCAATGCATGAAAGTGAAAAGTGGAAGTGAAGTCGCTCAATCGTGTCCGACCCTCAGCGACCCCACGGACTGCAGCCTTCCAGGTTCCTCCATCCATGGGATTTTCCAGGCAAGAGTACTGGAGTGGGGTGCCATTGCCTTCTCTGTCCAAAGCCAGCAGAGGGCAGAATCCTGAAACACAGTTTTTATGCTACAAGAATAAACAAACATTTCTTATTGGCAAAAATGTGTTGACTGTAATGGTTCCTACCTTGATTAATAAATATGTGTTTGAGCCAGTTATAATGACCTAAAATTCACAGTCACGTTGGCACCAACCCAATAGAAAGGAGATAACACTAATAGTTGCAGATGTCCATTCTCATTCTAAATGGATAAAACTAGACAGGAAATCAACAATAAGATAGATTTTTTAACATTATTAACAAACTCAACCCATAAGACATACACAGAACACTACACTCCTTGGGTTGGTTAATGGCATATACAATCGGGTACAGGGTAACGATCCAAACTAAGATGCAGTCTATGAGAAAAGTAAAAGGACAACAAAATCAACTATGATTTGAGTTAGATAATGTTCATAGGAACACAAGTCTCAAAGGAAAAAAAAACAAAACAGAAATACAACAGGACATTATCACTATAAGTAGAGGTTATAGCTGAATATATCAGCTCACCTAGGAAGAAAACAGTGAATACAAAAGAGATTCTACAGTCTTTTTAAAAAATTGTGAGGTTCAAGATGGCAGAGTAGAAGGGCAAGTGCTCATTTCCTCCTGCAAGAGCACCAAAATCACAACTAGTTGTTGAACAACCACCAAGACACTGGAATTTACCAAATAAAAGATATCCCATGTCCAAAAACTAAGTCAAGGCTGCAGTGAGACAGTAGGAGGGGCACAATCATGATAAACTCAAATCCCACTCCCGCCAGGTGGGTGACCCACAAACTGGAAAGAATATACCAAAGAAGCTCTCCCACTGTTGTAAAGGTTCTGAATCCCACTTCAGGCTTCCCGGCCTGGGGAGGTGACAAAGGGACTGGGAATCCCCAGGGAATCTGAACCTTGAAGGCCAGCAGAATTTGATTACAAGACTTCCACAGGACTGGGGGAAACGGAGACTCCAGTCTTGCAGGACACAAACAAAACCTTTTTTGTTTTGCCAAGACCCAGAAGAAAGGAGCAATGACCCCCAGAAGACTGAACCAAAACTCCCTGCTAGTGCTGGAGGGCCTCCTGTGGCGGTGTGGCTCAGGAGGGGCTCACCACAGGGACAGCGGCATTGGCAGCAGCAGTTTGGGAAGGTCCCCCTTGGCATAAACCCTCTTGAAGACTGCCATTAACCAGAGCACAAAGCCCACAAGGCTGGGCTGCCTCAGGCCAAAACACTACCAGGGAAGGAGTGAAACCCCACCCATTGACAGATAATCGGATTAAAGCTTTTCTGAGCAAGGCCCTGTTAACCAGAGCAAGACCCAGTTTTCCCAGCACTATTCATCAGAGAAGCTTACACAAGCCTCTTAGCCTCAACCATCAAGGAGCAGACAGAGGAAGCAAGAACCAAAATCCTACAACTAGAACAAAAGCCACAATACAGAAAGTTACTCAGCATGAAAAAGCAGAAAGTTATGTCCCAGATGAAGGGACAAGATAAAAACCCCAGAAAAACAACTAAATGAAGTGGAGATAGGCAACCTTCCAGAAAAAGAATTCAGAATAATGATGGTGAAGATGATATAGGATCTCAGGAAAAGAATGAAGTCTAAGATTGAGGAAAATACAAGAAATGTTTACCAAACACCTAGAAGAACTAAAGAACAAATGAACAGAGATCAATAATACACTAGAAGGAATCAACAGCAGAATAACTGAAAGAATGGATACGTATGACCAGGAGTAGAGAACGGTGGAAGTCACTACCACAAAACAGAATATGGAAAAAAGATGAGAAGAGGTAAGCACAGCCTATGAGTCCTCGGAGACAACATTAAAGACACTAACATTCACATTACAGGGGTCCCAGAAGGAGAAGGCAGCTTCCCTGAAGCTCAGCTGGTAAACAATCCTCCTGCAGTGCAGGAGACCCTGGTTCGGTTCCTGGGTCGGGAAGATCCCCTGGAGAAGGGATAGGCTACCTACTCCAGTATTCTTGGGCTTTCCTGGTGGCTCAGATGGTAAGAATCTGCCTGCAATATGAGAGACCTGGGTTCAATCCCTGAATTGGGAAGATCCCCTGGAGGATGGCATGGCAACCCAGTCCAGTATTCTTGCCCGGAGAATCCCCATGGACAGAGGAGCCTAACTGGCTACAGTTCATAGGGTCCCAAAGAGTTGGACAGAACTGAGCAACTTAGCTGGAGAAGGCAATGGCACCCCACTCCAGTACTCTTGCCTGGAAAATCCCATGGATGGAGGAGCCTGGTGGGCTGCAGTCCATGAGGTCTCGAAGAATCGGACATGACTGAGTGACTTCACTTTCACTTTTCACTTTCATGCATTGGAGAAGGAAATGGCAACCCACTCCAGTGTTCTTGCCCGGAGAATCCCAGGGACAGGGGAGCCTGGTAGGCTGCCATCTATGGGGTCACACAGAGTCGGACATGACTGAAGCGACCTGGCAGCAGCAGCAGAGCGACTTAGCACAGCATAAAAGGAGGAGAGAGAGAGAGAGAGAAAGGACCTGAGAAAATATTTGAAGAGGTAAGAGCTGAAAACGTCAACCAAGTCCAAGAAGCACAGAAATCCCTTCCCAGGCAGGAGAAACCCAAGGAGGAACACCGAGACACCTAGTAATCAAACTGACAAAAATTAAAAGAAAGAAAGTGGAGTCACTCAGTCGTATCCAACTCTTTGCGACATCATGGACAGTAGCCTACCAGGCTCCTCTGTCCGTGGGATTTTCTAGCCAAGAGTACTGGAGTGGGCTGCCATTTCCTTCTCCAGACAGAGATAAAACATTAAAAGCAACAAGGGCAAAAACAACAAACAACCTACAAGGGAATTCCCATCAGGCTATCAGCTGATTTCTTAACAGAAACTCTACAAGCCAAAAGGAAATGGAATGATGTATTTAAAGTGTTGAGAAAGTTCAGTTCAGTTGCTCAGTCGTATCCGACTCTTTGCAACCCCATGGACTGCAATATGCCAGGCTTCCCTGTCCATCACCAACTCCCAAAGCTTGCTCAAACTCATGTCCATCGAGTTGGTGTTGCCATCTAACCATCTTATCCTCTGTTGTCCCCTTCTCCTCCTGCCTTCAATCTTTCCCAGCATCAGGATCTTTTCCAATGAGTCAGTTCTTCTCATCAGGTGGAGTTCTTCTCATCAGGTGGAGTTCTTCTCATCAGGTGGAGTTCTTCTCATCAGGTGGAGTTCTTCTCATCAGGTGGAGTTCTTCCCATCAGGTGGAGTTCTTCCCATCAGGCGGAGTTCTTCTCATCGGTACTGGAGTTTCAGCTTCAGCATCAGTCCTTCCAATGAATATTCAAGACTGATTTCCTTTAGGATTGACTGGTTGGATCTCCTTGCAGTTCAAGGGACTCTCAAGAGTCTTCTCCAACATCACAGTTCAAAAGCATCAATTCTTCGGTGCTCAGCTTTCTTTACAGTCCAACTCTCACATCTATACATAACCACTGGAAAAATGATAGCTTTGACCAGATGGACCTTTGTTGGCAAAGTAATGTCTCTGCTTTTTAATATACTGTCTAAAGGGAGAGGGTGGGATGATTTGGGAGAATGGCATTGAAATGTATAATATCATGTAAGAAACGAATCGCCAGTCTAGGTTCGATGCAGGATACAGGATGCTTGGGGCTGGTGCACTGGGATGACTCAGAGATGGTATGGGGAGGGAGGTGGGAGGGGGGTTCAGGATTGGGAACTCATGTACACCCGTGGTNCTGGGATGACTCAGAGAGATGGTATGGGGAGGGAGGTGGGAGGGGGGTTCAGGATTGGGAACTCATGTACACCCGTGGTGGATTCATGTTGATGTATGGCAAAAACCAATACAGTATTGTAAAGTAAAATAAAGTAAATATATATATATATATATACGCTGTCTAGGTTGGTCTAGGTTTTCTTCCAAGGAGTAAGCGTCTTTTAATTTCATGGATGCAGTCACCATTTGCAGTGATTTGGGAGCAGAAGAAAATGAAGTATGTCAAAAAATCAGAAGTTACCAGAAGGTAGTGGAGAAGGTGGGGGAATTAATAAGGAGAGATCTTCAGGGCAGTGAAACTATCGTTGGATTCTGTAATGACAGAATCCCTGGTAGCACAACTGGTAAAGAATCTGCCTGCAATGGGGGAGACCTGGGTTCAACCCCTGGGTTGGGAAGATCCCCTGAATACATGGCAACCCACTCAAGTATTCTTGCCTGGAGAATCCCCACAGACAGTGGGGTCTGGAGGGCTATAGTCCATGGGGTCACAAAGAGATAGACAGGACTGAGCAACTAAGCACAGTAATGACGGACAATCATTTGTCAAAACCCAGAGAACTGTTATATTGTGTTATTCAACAGAGTGTCTCTTTTTCAACAGAGTGAGCTTTAATATAAATTTTGAACTTTAATAACATATCAGTGTTAGCTCATCAATTGTAATAAACAATAAACATAAAACTAATGCACAGTGTTAATAACATGGGAAACTGGAGGAGAGGGGCATGAAGGAACTCTCTGTATTTTCTGCTAAACTTTTCCACAAACCTAAAACTGCTCTATAAATAGTCTATTAATTTTTTTAATTAATGCTGAGGGAAATTTGCAGGCTTAGAGCTGCTAGGAGGGCTGTGTCCTTATGAGAGGAATGCCTGGCTGGAAATGAAGCCCACAAAGAACAGCAGTAAAGAGTGAGAGAGAAAAATAGAAAAACAGTGCCCAGATGATATCAAATGAGCTCCCAGACTCAACCAGGCCAGTTGTACACTGGACTTATTACAACTAAATGAACCTATCAGAGCTCATTTTTGCCTTTAAAAAAATCCGTACGGTGACACACACGCTACAGTCATCTTGTGCATAAACATCTCCACAGAAACTAGGGTCATGGCACACGGAACACCACTGCAATCAATGGCTACAGACTTCATGGAAAAGGTAACATGAGCACAAACTGCGTTACTCTGGCCTGTGCTCCTCAGCATCAGAAAACCAACGCCTCCAAGCGGCACTGCAAGTGCTGCTGGTCAGTTTTAGCCACAACATAAAATACTCAACCATGAATTAGCTGAGGCCTCTTGATGTTTTCAAAAAGTTTCAAGCAGTATTTTTAAAAGATATAGGAAATTTCACTTGAAAAACTCCCTAAAATAATGTTTCTTTCAGTCACTAATGATTTTTAAAAACAAGCTGGTAGTTACTTCATAAATATTCTATTGATATTCTTTCTGCAACAAAGAACTGCTTTCAGCTCTAATCTCAGGAACACAGATTCCTTCCCAACGAAATCTGTATTTTCAATCATAGACTTTCCATTGATATAACCGTAGTAGTATACTTTCTGATTTGCTCACCAAACTCAAAAACCTTATATATTTTAAGAGGATACTGATATCCTGCAACAAATGCTTGATGCCTGAATAATTAGACAGTTTTAGAAAACCACATCAGTGAATATGATAGTACTTTGAGTCACAGAACTCCATTAATAAAATAACAAATATATATAAAAAAAGAAATTTGTAAATGTTTTACTGCCTATTTGTAGGCTTTTATAAAAGCTGTAATTTAAAAAGATACACAGAATAAGTGATCAACCCACACTGACAACTTATCTAAACAATTATATTTAGGGTTTCAGAACATTTTAATTATTTTTATTAATTACTGTTCATAGTTAACCTGAAATGTATAATCCTCATTTCTAAGAAAAGAATATGTAGGTCAATGGCCAAGTTATATTTAGATATAGTTAGACAGATATATTTAGAACAGTTTCTGAATTTCCAACCTGCTTCTCAACCTAAGACTAAATCATGCTACACAAGTAGTCTCCTTTAACCAAAATAAAAAAAATTCTGAACACCTGAATATTTACAAAAGATAAAGTAGGTTATATTTAAAAGATAAAGTTTTAATATAGATTCCTTTTAAAACAAGTTTTTGTAATATAGCTGAAGTCTCATATTCAAAATTTGTTTTTTGTTGCTAAACCATCTGTAGATGACCTGCTTCTGGGCAGCCAAAAAGACCACTCATCACACACACATATTTGTGGGGAACCTAGTGCTAAAATTTAGTTTTGTCCACAAATATATAAGAATATATCACCTGCATAAAGCAAGGCACATCTACATTTTACACTGGAGAGGGCAAACAAGACTGTGCTTGCTTAGAAACTGTGGGCAGTTTCTTTATATACATTTCCTTACAATTAGAATAAAATTAATTTTTTTTTTTTTTAGCTTACAAGGTATGTATTGCTCAAACTTCACTTCAGTATCATTTCTGTCTCTTTAGGCTCAAAATTCTTCAACACACCTTTCCAGATGCAGGGTATTTTGTACTTGCTGTTCCAACTGCCAGAAAAGAACTCCCCCAGCTCTTTTTGAGACTGGCTCTAATATTTCAGGTATTTGCAATTATTCACATTTCAATTTAAATTCACATTTTAAAAGGCCTTCCCTGAATGCATTAAATGCATCCTCTCACCCATAGCCCATTATTCTCTTTTTAAGTGCCTAAAATTATCTTATTTATATGTCTAGTTTATTGCCTGTATACTTCATAGACTGTAAGATACAAGAAGGCAAAGATTTTGTCTCATTATTATAACTAAACCACTAGAAAAATACCCAATGTGTAGTGAGTATATAATATCTCTTGAACATATTATTTCTGTCTCTTTGTTTTTGGCCTTGCAGCATGCAGGATTTCAGTTCCCTGACTAGGGATCAAACCATGTCCCCCAGAGTAGAAGCAAACTGTCTTAACCACTGGACTGCCAGAGAAGTCTTGTTCTTAAACATTTAATCAGTTATTTATTTTTAAAAAGACATTTTGCTAGGCCCTGTGGATAAGAAGTTCCATATCATTTTTAGATAAAATGTTTTATTAAAATAGCATCTTAAAGACATCTTCATGTTTTAAATTAACATTTTAAAATCTCACATATTTGTTAATAATGTATGAACCGTTTAAAATTCTTAAGGACAAACTGCTGCTGTGCAGTTAATTCAGCACTGACTTTTAACTACAAATGTATCGACGGCATAGCACGTGTCTCTCAAATATACGTAATAATGATACAAGGCTTTTTTTGGTACAAGGCTTTAGAAATGAATTGTTTTTTTCAAAAAGTAGCCACTAGATATGCAAATACATGCCATATCCTTGCTTAGATCTATGACTCAATTACTACAAGCTAGTAATATTTAAAGAACACACACCAGGAATTCTTGGGCAGTCCAGGGGTTAGGACTCTGCTTCCACTGGAGAAGGCACAATTTCTATCACTGCTGAGGGAACCAGGACCCTACTCGTGGTGTGGCTCAGCCCTCCAAAAACCACCAAGCCACTTCATAATCTGTTTTTCCCACAAATATATAAGAATCCATCTTTTGCATAACAAGATGTATTTACATTTTACACTTAAGAAGGTAAACAAGACTGCTCCTTTGATACCTTCCCTAAAAACAAAACATCCATCGTTTTGATTCATTTTATAGAAACCACACAACCACCATTTCTTTATCTTCATATGTGAAGAAAATGATATAGTTTTTCACCCACTGTACTTATTTCACATTATGCCCAAGGCATGCCAAACGGTTAATCTATTAAAGTAAAAACTATGCCAATAAAGGAGAGAAAAGGAGCTATTAAGCCAAGGAGAGGCAGTTTAGTTTCATTGCAATCTAGTCTAAACAAATTTTTATTTTTCATCTGGCCGCACTGCCTGATCAGAAACTGAATGCAGGGTCATGGCAGTGAAAGCACTGAGTCCTAACCACTCGAGCACCAGGGAAGTCCCTAAAAACACTTCTTTTAAGTTCTTTTTTAAAAATAGGCTTAGCTTGAAAATCTAAATACTGTTAGCTGCCTTATAGTTTAAATATTCAACTACACACTTTTATTACCGAATTTATGATTCAAAAATGATGCACTTTCCTAGCATTAAAAATCAAAGCAATTGGACTGTTTCTACATTTTTGTTAAAAATCTTTAGTTCTTACATAGATGAAACCTAAAAGTCATGTGACCACCAATAAGAATGTAGCTAACTCTAAGATAACAGAATTTCCTCCTTTTAAGACAGTAATGATATGAAACAGATTATAGCGTGCATCTCCTTCTACTTCATTGTTTAAGTAGTAGTAACTTCCCTAATATGTAACTGGAATCGAGGTTTTAAAAAAAAAAAAAATCTTAACAAATCAGTCATGTGTCTTTAAAACCACTCTCGGGTCTTCATCTAACTTTGCCTACTCTATACCTAGAAACTTTTTAAATGCCTGGCATGTTCTGAAGCTTTGCCTGGTTTGGATTTTATTTCACTTTATTCACGTCTGTGCTGGCGAGGCTCTGCTGCTGTGTGTGCTTCTCTCTAGCTGCAGAAGCCGGGACTGCTCTCTAGCTGCGGTGCCTGGGCTTCTCACTGCAGTGGTTTCTCTTGTTGCAGAGCAAGGGCTCTCGGGCCCTCCGGCTCAGCAGCTGTGGGCCCTCGGGCTCAGCAGCTGTGGCTCCTGGGCTTTGGAGCACAGGCTCAGCAGCTGTGGATCACAGGCTTTTGGTTTTAGTTGCATATGGGAGCTTCCCAGACCATGGAACAAATCTGTGTCTCCCGTCCAGTGGTTGACTCCATGCCCCCACTAAAAGGGGCATGGGTCTAGATCCCTGGTCAGGGTAGTAAGATTCCACATGCTGCATGGCGCAGCCAAAAAATAAACTAAAAATAAAAGAGAAGTTTAAAAAAAATTTACATAGAATCATCATTATTTCTAATAGAGTAATTTTCATTTTATCTTTCCAGATAAAATAGACAAAGACAAAACAGACNACTGCTCTCTAGCTGCGGTGCCTGGGCTTCTCACTGCAGTGGTTTCTCTTGTTGCAGAGCAAGGGCTCTCGGGCCCTCGGGCTCAGCAGCTGTGGCTCCTGGGCTTTGGAGCACAGGCTCAGCAGCTGTGGATCACAGGCTTTTGGTTTTAGTTGCATGTGGGAGCTTCCCAGACCATGGAACAAATCTGTGTCTCCCGTCCAGTGGTTGACTCCATGCCCCCACTAAAAGGGGCATGGGTCTAGATCCCTGGTCAGGGTAGTAAGATTCCACATGCTGCATGGCGCAGCCAAAAAATAAACTAAAAATAAAAGAGAAGTTTAAAAAAAATTTACATAGAATCATCATTATTTCTAATAGAGTAATTTTCATTTTATCTTTCCAGATAAAATAGACAAAGACAAAACAGACACAACTGCAAACAGCCTAGTAAAGCTGCTCCTTACATTCAGAACACTATGTAAAGTGACTGTATATTGGCTGGCAGATTCTTTACCACTGAGCCCTTGTTTTGTTTTTTAATTTTATCTTTTTTAATTCTTTTTTTCCCCCCAATAAACAAGAACAGGAGACTGGGACCAGAGAGAGCACTGCAATCTGTTAAGATAAAACTAGATTGAAGCAGGGCTTTCAAACCGTATTGTGTGCTTACTTCCGGCTGGGATGGGCAACTGTCACAGAAAGACTGCCACAAAAAGTGATTCTACAGTGTTATACAAGTTGGATATCAGAATAGATACTGTGAAAATCTAATGGTGAGAGAGAATCACAATACTAGCAATTATAAAAAAAACTGTCATCTAACAAAATTAACCGATTTTTCTAACTGTGGCACACAAATATACTGCTGTAAGAGGGTGATATTTTAAAGCAAACCACCTCCCCCTCCATACACATACATAACAAACAAGAACATTTAACCCCAAGAAATCAAGTATTTACCTTATAAGCGGGGAGAAGGGAAATAATACATTATGACAAAGCAATTAAAGATACAATGTATATGTATCAATGTTTTTATTCCCCCTCCCCAGCCCCATTATATTACAATCTTTGAAAACAGAGATTATGTCACCTTCAGTTCCCTACAGTTCCTACCATAATATTTAACAAATACTAGTTCAATTGAACAAATACTGGTTCAACTGATGAACTGAGTCACTTAAAAATAATCACCAAGACAACTAATGAAATACTGTGTTTGCTTAGTAGGACTAGCGACTTGTATACAAGAACATAGTTCATCGCATGGACTTCCCTGATGGTCCAGCGGTTAAGGCTCCATGCTTCCACTGCAAGGGGCATGGGTTTGATCCCTAGTCAGGCAGTAAAGATTACACATACGGCATGGCACAGCCAAAAAAGTAATTAAAAATAAAAGAAAATAAAGAAGTTTACTATACATATGTGTGTGTGTGTGTGTGTATATTCCATTACATAGAATCAGCATGATTTCTAATAGAGTAATTCTCCTTTTATCTTTCCAGATAAAATACACAAAACAGACACAACTGCTAAAAATGTAGTAAAGCTGCTCCCTTACATTTAGAACACTATATAAAGTGACTGTATATTTATAAGGATGCAAAACCAGACACCATGAAACTAAGCCACATAATGCAAACAACGTAAAAAACAGTATTTTACTAAAAATCAAAATGAAACCCCCTCTCCAGATATTCAGTTCTTAGAAGACATTCTACTACAACAGTGATGTTCCCAAATCATTTAAAATAGGAAAATTAATCTCTTCTCTATTTTATATACATAAATACTAACAAAGTACCAATATCTCAGAATAAATTTTGCTTTTGAAGGACTTCTTTCAATTATTTGTCAGGGTTTGGGGTAAGATTTTTCCACTGAGAAGTTGTAGCATAGATAATGTGGACAGTGCAGAAATCAACACTCAAGATTGGGGTTCCTTCAGTGGTAAAGAATCCATCTGCCAACGAAGGAAACACGAGTTTGATCTCTGGTCCAGGAGGGTCCCACATGCTGCACAGCAACTAAGCCCACGTGTCACAGCTGCTGAGCCTGTGCTCTAGGGCCCGGTTACCTCAACTGCTGAGCCCACATGTCGCGACTGCTGAAGCCATCATGCCCCAGAGACCATGCTCTGCAGCAAGAAAAGCCACGGCGGAGAGTCTGCGCACTGCAACCAGAGAGCAGCTCCCGCTCGCGGCAGCTACAGAAACGCTCACACAGCAACAGAGCCCCGGCACAGCCAAAATAAGCAAATAAACGCATTCGTTTAAAGAAAGACCAAGACTGAAATAAAAACATCTACAGAATTACAATACAGTGGAAACAACCCTTTTCTACACAGCAACCCATCCCTTCCTTTCCCTCAGCTCTCAAAAGAAAAAGGTTGAAGAGGCTATAACTATGAGCAAGACCGAGTATAAAAGACTCAGAACTGGGAATGATGTAAGGCATTCAGAGTAAAGAACTATGAGTAAGTAATGGGCAATGAGCATTATCAGCTGCTAACGCTTCAGAGACCCAAACAGTAAGCGCCTGCTGATGCAAGTATGCAGCATCACCTATAAAATACTTTTGCCCCCTCAGCGAAAAAATGAGAAAAGAGATAACATATTACAGAAACCAGATCTGCCCAATCTTTAAACCTAATATCCATTAACAAGAAACACAGGACACTGGTATACCACCACAGCAACGTTAATGGAAATTCACACTGTGGGAAGGCTCCTGTTTTTTCAACAAATTGTCCAGGAAAAAGAAATGGGGCGGGGCGGGGGGAGGGGGGGGCGGTGACACCTATAGACTACAAAACAACGAAGAGACCTACTGGACCCAATCTGAATAACTGTAAAAACACACTTATGAAATAGGAGAAACCTGTACATTGAATAGCAGATGCTATCAAGAAGTATTGCTAATTATTTTTCAGTGTGGTAAGTTATTTGGTTTTTTTTCCTTCAAGAGTGAATGTGACTAAAACACACTAGAGTGCAAAAGGGCTAGAGTGAAAGGAACACTAAAAATTAATGCAGCTGAATGGATCTGGCCTACTCGGAACTGAAAAATAAATTATGAGATTGCAACCAGGAGAAGAGAGCAGCTTTACTTGCTTGCCAGCCAACCTCTTCTCCACTGATACAAGCTCTATAAATAGGCCCCGAGTGATAATGGCTGCTCAATCACTTCATGTTGCGGACACTACCACCAATGACATGTATCTGGCCCAGAACCAGGGCTGTGAATAAACCAGCATCAAGAAAGAAGCCAAGGAAGTTATCAAATGCAAAGAATGCACCAGCGCTAACGACAGACCCTCCAAGTACTCATAAGCACTATTAGTGTAATTCAAGAACGATTTTAAAGCACAGGCTCTAGATTTCCTCCAGGATTTCTGCTCTGGCCATTTTCTATCTCTGAGGGTACACATAAAGATGGGTTACCACAGGCTGGGACCTGAGGTCCCCTAAATATTGCCAAAAACCTATCATGCCCTCAGGCTCATAGCAAATAGTAGAGATAAATAATGGGAAACCCTTGATGATATAATGCTGATTTAAGAATAAACTATGCTTCTATGCTAGGTTAAAACTAAGGCAGATAGGATACTGCTTAAACTCTTGACCACATGAGGTTTTTGTTCTTAGTACAGAAAGGAAAACAGTCCTGTTTTCCTAGAATTTTAGTCCACACCCAACTTCCCTATCCTCAACAATATCTTTCTCTAATTATAACACACCTAACAAAACGTCGACTCTGGACATCATAGAAGCTATTTTTTTAAGCCAGACAACTCAGTCAAAAAATAACTTCTACTGATTCCTTTGGTCAGTACCTGGTTTCCCGAATGTTAACCATGCTAATGAAAACTTGAATTTCTGTCTTACCTAAACACAACCCTAGTTTATCCACATTCTTGGGAATGGCTGCTGCAAATAAACAAGATCTAACATTTAATTTTGTTGCTCTCTGAACAACAATCAGAACAAATTTACCAACACATGGACTTTAAGTCCAGGCAGAGAAGAAAGTATTTGGTACATGGACTGGCAGTACAAAAAAGAACATTTGAGTCTCCAATCATTTTCTTTACTCTTACAGACCCATTTAAGGAAAAATCATTTTCCAATATCTGATTTTAAATTATTTTATAAATGAAAAGGCTAACTCCATACACTAGTTGTTTGGTTATCCAATACTTTTTTTCTCCTAGTCTGCTTTTCTTCTCCACATTTTATTTTATTTTATTTTATTTTTTTTTTTCTTCTCCACATTTTAGAGCAGGAAAGAAACAGAAATCATCTGATTCCCTAGATTTGAGTTCCTTCTGCATAAATTTCTTTTATTTTTGTGCCCATCTCCACCTGGTGCCTGAGTACTCAGAAAATGGGTTTTTAGTTTAACCAGGTATAACTGCCCACCCTCAAATTAAGTTCTGCAGACAGATTTCTACTTTTGATTAATCTTCACGTGCAATGTGGGAGACCTGGGTTCGATTCCTGGGTTGGGAAGATCCCCTGGAGAAGGGCATGGCAACCCACTCAAGTATTCTTGCCTGGAGAATCCCCATGGACAGAGGAACCTGGCAGGCTACAGTCCATAGGGTCACAAAGAGCTGGACACAGCCAAGCAACTAAGCACACAACACAACTAGAAAATAGTCATCCAAGTAGTTTTAAAAGTAAATAAAGTCAAATTAATAACTCAGGACTCATAATAACTCATCTATCTATTGGCTATTTCAAGTGACAGAATCTGAGCAAAGAGGTATGAGGTATCTATTTTGAATAAAGACATGAAAGAGAATAGAAACAAAACTTAAAACTCTATTAATGGATAATAGACTTGTGGTTGCCAGGAGCAAGACAAGTGGGGGAATGGAGAGAGAGTGGGGTTATGCAATACAAGCTAGCATATACGGAATGGATGAACAATGGGGTCCTGCTGGATGGCCCAGGGAACCACACTGGATATTCTGTGATAAACCATTATGGAAAATAATATAAAAATAATGTGTATACATATATATACACACACACATATATACCTGTACACAGCTGAATCACTTTGCTGTACGCATTAACACAACACTGTAAATCACATACATAGTTCAATAAATAACACACATTGCAAATTATTTTAAAATCATATTTACTATTATTCACATTAAAATGCTATGATAAATGTGTACAATATATATAACACATATTCTCTCTCCTGGCAGTTTAGAAATACAAGAGAGTAAAACAAGCAAGGTAATTTTAGTTTCACCTTGTCCCTTTCTTTTACAAGGACCTGTAAGCCGTATGTGAAAACTGACTGAACATCAGTCTCACTTGTGCTAAAAGAAACTGCCCACACAGAAGCAGAAAACACTGTTTACTTCCCTAAGTTCAATCATGAGTTCTGAAGAGTAAGGTAAGCAGTTTCAATGAAAGATAAAAGGATTTAGAAAATTTCATGACACCAATCACATTTAAGACTGGAATTTGACAACTAAAGAAAAATATCAATTTATCAAATTTGATTGAAAATTTGCTAATTTGATTGATACCCCACTGAGCTTACATCTATCCCTGCGTAAACTCAAGGCACTGGCCACACCATCCAAAATCACTGATACTCACAACTTTGCTTAGGCTATTCCCTAGCCTAGAATGTCCACCTGGAAATCTATTTCCAGTTCCAAGTTTAAATTGGTAAGTTTCTTCAACCTACCAACCTTCAGGTGGTAGATTCAGACAAAAATATAGTATTCAACACTATAAAGAAATGATAGGTTTGTACAAAAGTAATTGCAGTTTCAGACAGTGAATTTTAAATCATTATAACTAGGCTCATACTCATTTTTATTAATCAACTGGAAACCATTACAATCAACACATTTTTGCCAACAGATCAGTTTGTCCCTACAGTGTAAAAATCCATGCTTCAGTATTCCAACTAACTATTGGAAAGCATTTTCTGCCTCCCTGCTGGTTGTGGAAGCATTTTCCCTGCAAAAAAGTTGTCTAGACGCTTGAAGAAGTGGAAATCGGTTGGCAAGAAGTCAGCTGAATATGGCATATGAGGCAAACCTTTGTAGCCCAATTTGTTCAACTTCTGAAGCACTGGTTATGCGACATGCAGTCGGGCACTGCTGTGAAGCTGACCAACGCTGGCTGCAGGCGCAGTTTTCAGTGCATCCCATCAATTTGCTGAGCATACTTCTCAAATGTAACCATTTCGCCGGGACTGAGAAAGCTGTAGTAGATCAGACCAGCAGCAGACCACCAAACAGTGACCACGACTTTTTGTGGGTCAAGTTGGGCTTTGGGAAATGCTTTGGAGCTTCTTCTCAGTCCAACCATTGAGCTGGTTGTTGCCAGTTGTCATATAAAATCCACTTTTCATAACAAACCACAATCTGATCAAAAAATGGTTCATAGCTGTTGCATAGCTTAACAGCAGATGACTCTTCCAAACGACGAATTTTTTGATTTTCAGTCAGATCACGAGGCACCCACTTACCGAGGTTTTTTACCTTTCCAATTTGCTTCAAATCCCGAATGACCACAGAATGGCTGATACTGAGTTCTTTGGCAACTTCTCATGGAGAAGGAAATGGCAACCCACTCCAGTGTTCTTGCCTGGAGAATCCCAGGGACGGTGGAGCCTGATGGGCTGCCATGTATGGGGCTGCACAGAGTCGGACACGACTAAAGCGACTTAGCAGCAGCAGCATGTAGTTGTAAGAGGATCAACTTTGATGACTGCTCTCAGTTGGTCACTGTCAGCTTTGGATGGCCACCACATCCTCATCTTCAAGGCTCCCATCTCCTTTGTAAACTTCTTGAACCACCACATTCCTTAGCAGTTCCTGGGCTAAATGCATTGTTGATGTTGCAAGTTGTCTCCACTGCTTTATGACCCATTTTGAACTTGAATAAACAAATCGCTCTAATTTGCTTTTTGTCTAATATCATTTCTATGGTCTAAAATAAATACAAAGTAAATAGCAAGTAATAAGTCATTAGGAAAAAAAACAAAGTGAAAAATGCCCATTAAAACGATGTGTAACAGGACTTCCCTGGTGATTCCAGTGGCTAAGACTCTCCAGCTCCCATTGCAGGGGGCTGGGGCTCAATCCCTGGGAACCAGATGACACATACATACCAGACCCGGCACAGCCAAATAAACAAATAAATAAAAAATTTTAAATGATGTATAACCACATTTATTTAAGAATGTATTCCAATATCAAATAGCAAAGTTCAACAATGCAAAACCACAATTACTTTTGCACCAACCTAAATATTATGCCATGAAAATAATACATATTTAAGCTTCCTCTGTGTCTTAAGTAAAAGCCAATCTGAAAAGCCTGCCTACATACTCTATGATTCCAACTATATGACATTATGGAAAATGTAAAACAGTGGTGACAATAAAAAGATCAGTGACTGCCAGTCATTGTTGGAGGTGGGGTGGGATAGAGAGATGGACAGAGCATTTTTAGGGTAGTGAAAGTACCCTGTAACACCATAAGGATGGATACATATCACTACACATTTGACCAAATTTACAGAAGGTACAACACCGAGAACAGCAGTGTAAGCTTAGGAAAAAAAAAATTAAGTTTCTGTAGCATCAAGGCCTGCCAGTCACACTCACCACTAGAGAGCACCAGCACCTAGAGGACTACTGCCGCACAGCAAGCGACCAATCAATTAGAGCTGGGAGAATGAAGAAGTCCCATCTGAATGTTTGGTCTCCGTTTTCACAATGGCTCTTCCCCTCTTCTATAGTCTCATAGCTTTTTACTCAATTATCAATGTCTATTTCATTTTTACTTACACAGCAAAGTTTATTTGGCCCTAATAAAAATAATACAGAACACCGAAATCAGTGTGGTTCAAAACAAAACACATTAATAGTACAACATTTTTCACCTTTTATAGATTTTCTCAATTGCTGCCAATTCAGTAAACATGAGTATAAACTGTTTTCATGGTGCCAGTTACCTGCAACTCCACCTCGTGTGTGTGTGTGCGCGTGCACGCGTGCTTAGTCGCCTGGTCACGTCGGACGCTTGGTGATCTCATGGACTGTAGTCATCAGGCTCCTCTGTCCATGGGGATTTTCCAGTCAAGACTACTGGAGTGGGTTGCCATGCCCTTCTCCAGGGGATCTTCCCAACCCAGGGATCAAACCCAGGTCTCCTACATTGCAGGCAGATTCTTTACTAACTGAGCCACCAGGGAAGCCCGTGTGTGTCTGTGTGTGTGTGTGTCTGTGTGTACGCATACATATGTCACTTCCAAACTTTCAAAAGAAAGAAAACATTCTAAATGCCCATATGTCAACTCTATTCATGCACACATCAAAATAAAACCGTAAGACTGAAGATCCCAGCAAAAGCACCCCTTGAATGAGTAATTACACAACCTCCTAGAAGTTACTAGTCATACTCAAAGGGTAATGTCACATATGAAACAGAACCTTTGAAGAACAAGCACTGAGCACTCAGTTCTCTCAGAACCTCATTAAATTAGAATCTAAAGGTAAATCTATCTTTAATCATGCAAACTATAAAACAAAGAGAATTTATGACCCTCTTTCATAAATGCATTTAAGAGTAATACAAACTGAATTAGTTAGTAATGTAACATTGTAAGCTTAATATGAAGCTAACAACAGAGAAAGTTTCCAGTTCCAAAATCTAGTCCATCCAATTTTTCACAAATGCCAGAAAAAAAATTTTCCCATTAAGAAATCATATTTAGCTGACATTTCAGGTGTAATTACCTTGAAGCTGCTCCTTTCCTATTTTCTGTTTTGAAGTTTACGTCTTTGTTAACATTATGAAAAACGTATGGTTTCACATCTCAAGATTACAGTGGTACTGAAAAGCACTCTGAAGGAATATGATTTGGAAAGGTCTTTATTTCTCATTTTACGAAACTGCATGAAATTTCACTAAAGCTCTTCATGAAGTAGCATATAGGTCATCACAGTAAATTTCATCTCAAGTTTCCTGAATTCAAATTTAATTCCTAATTGTATATTTACTGTACATAAAGCACTCAAGTAAGTATTGTATTACCCAGACTATTTGACAAAAATATTACACTTCCTACTAAAAAAGAGCAACACTGTCACTCCTCAGGACGTCAGGTAACAACTGTAGGCCTCTAAAAATGCTTGTTAAAAGGCAATGTTCTTACTGAAAGTATCCAGATTGCCAGGATCAGCAAAACCACATTAGAGAGTTAATAGCCTCCCTCCTTAAAATATCCCAGGAGAAGAAAGAGAGTAATTTCAAACTGTTAACACACGACACTACACAAGAGCCTAAGCAAAACTGCCAGATGTATTTGTAACGAAAAGGCCCAACCTTGACAAAGCATCATCAGTGGGTTCTGCATCCTACTGGGTGGAAGGACTCAGAAAGTTGACGCTCAGGCGAGAAACCAAAAGCACATCAGCACAAACTGCTCGGGCGGTTCAGTCTGGATCAGGTACAGACGCTCATTCCTTCAACCTGTGAGCATCTATTCTGTGACAGCAGAGGACGATTTAAAAGGGAGAATGAATGACGGGCTGAGGTTCTGTGGGGAGCTGCCGCCCCAACAAGACACTGAAATCGGTGCTACGAGAAAATAAAGTACAAAGTACGAAGTACCACTGAGGAAAAGAGAAAGATGATGATGAAGAAGTTGAGGCTCGTCAGGTTACATCCTCGTCGGGTTTTTCTAAGCACAGTTGACAAATTCGCCAGAAAGAGGT